>JAPPVO010000017.1:108871604-109196604 GCA_030407325.1 Camellia japonica | reverse complement strand
TTCTACGCAACATCTACCTTTCTACATCATATATATATATATATATAAAGTAGTATTTTCTCTTTGCTTAGATGATATATTTTAAAAGATATTTTTTTTCTTCTAAAAATGTCACATCAATATGTTTTTATATATATATATATACAATTTCAATTTTAATTATAATAACAAATTTTATTTGAGGAATACTTATTTTTTATATATTTTTCATCATGTATTTAGTTTTATCATTGTTAGATTTTTTTTATATAGTTGATATTTTTACTTAATTATTATGATATTTAAAAAAAATTATTTTAATAAATAAATAAATAAATCTATATAACAAAAAACTCTGTTTTTTTCCTTTGATGGGACTTCTGTCCCTTTGTCAAAATATCAACCATTGGATTGAATTCAATCCAAAGGCTCACAGTCAACCCACAACCCCTGTCTCTCACACACACACACTATCATCTCTTTGTTTCTGATTTCAAATTTTGAAATCAGATCCATCTTCTCTCTCTCTCTCCCCATCAGCCCTTGCAGGCGACCAAACCCAAAACTCCTATTAGTCTCTTCTCTCTTCCTTCCTTCTCTCTTCCTAATCGTCATCTTCTCTCTTCCGACCGAATGGAGCAACTATATATATGATTCAGAGATGGGAGATTCAGAGATTCAGAGATGAGACCGAATGTATGTATATATATATGCATTTGTGTGTATTATGTATGATTATGTGATTTTATATGATTATGGATGTAATATATATATGTATATGTATATATATGTAGATTTTATATATAGATTTTATATATGATTATGTATACATCATCAATATTAGAGAGAGAGAGATAGAGAGGAGAGAGAGAGCGCATTCGCGTGTGTGTGTGAAAATCTCTTGGCTTTTAAGGATCTGTGGAGTGGAGCGATGCGATGTCGGGCGAGACGGTGTTTGTGGAGCGCTGTAAGGGCATTAATGGCCTCGACAAGGTGGTCTTGAGGGAGGTTCGTGGGAGTTCTGTTGAGGTACTATCCATATCAATGTATTTTCATTAATAATAATAATAATAATGATGATAATATGTTGTTATCATGCTTGAATTGGATTTTTTACAATATTGTTGTTGCTTTTTTAATGAATTTTAGCAAATTAATTGACAAAATTTTCTGGGTTATATTTAATTGGGAGATTAGGTTGTTTGTTTAAGTACATAATTCTGAAAACCCCATTTGCATTTTGTGGGGACCACATGCCATTTTTTTATAGGAGTTTAATATAGGTATAGAAATGAAAACTTTACATGATGTATAAAATTTAAAATTGTTTTAGTTGATGGGTCATTTAACCATTTTTTGAGTATTTATGAATTGTTTGCTTGCTTGCTTGTGTTATGCAGTTTGGAGGTTGGTGTCATTAATTTGGAGAAAACAATTTTTTTTCGTACATGTGGATCTTGAGCCATCACTGGTTTGGTTTAGCTTAGTTTCAGGAGCCTTGAATATGCTTTAGAACTGCAATTTTGTGATTCAAAGCAAAAATCAAGCTAGCATCGCTTTCTCAAGTGGGCTGGAATCTCTTGAACAAATGAATCCCAAAGAAAAAAAAAAAAAATTCACCCTAAAAGAGATAATATGTAATAGCCATCAGACTATAGAAAAAATTATCTCAAATTTATTATATCGCTTTTGTATTTATTTATTTAGCTTTCTCAACTTAAGGACAAAGACAGTGGTTTCCACACTTCTCTCCCTCCCAAATGGAAACATATCTGAAGCTTTCTCAACTTAAGATTCCAATCTGGTCCTGCAAAGGCAAGTCTCAAGGTTCCTGCAATTTCAAGAAAGCATCAGAATCTGAAAACTTCTACAGAAAAATTTAGCTTTTTGATTGTTGATTCTTTCTCAAAGTGCTCAGAAAAATAAGTAGCCCATCCCAGTAGAACAAATTATCTTGAAAGAAAAACGTACTTTGATCTTTGCAACTGACAGTCTATTGTAACTGTGGTTGTTGGGTGTAGGCTGAAGCTGCTCTTTCTACAGAGGCTCTAACCTTTTTAACCCCCAGGCAAGCACTTCGATATTCCAAATCCCTACTCTTGCTCTGCTCCTGCTTGCACCCCCTCTGTCCTTCCACACACTTTTGAGCTCAGACCTAAAAATTACAAAGGATTACTCTCAAAAAGAAATTGTAGCATGAGGTAATAGTCCTACATTTCCATTGTGAGGTGGTACACAAACACAAAAAAGCCACACAAAGATACAACCATATTTTATTTAATAACAAAATGGTAAAAGTCTACAGTATTATCCTCTATTTTTCTGAAACACATTCCAAACTATTAATCATTAGCATTTTAAAGCACGTCCATAAAATTGACTATAGCTGTTTCATATAAAATTGAACTCCATCCACTTAGTAATCTCAAGTCTCAACAAGTTGTGTTAATTTGGACAATAATGTGAAACATAAGAGGTGAAGGGCAAAGAATTTGTGCATAAACATGGGTTGTTTGGTGATAGTTTTTATTTATTTATTTTATTTTGGGAGTCTGTATCAAACTATTTGATATAGCCTATGCTTACAGTCTATTAGACAAAAATTCCTTAAATAAACTAAAAAGAACTGATTAAACATTTTTCACAACTGAGATATCACCTAGAAGGGCGAGAAATTTTATTATTCTGTTCATATCCACAAAAGGAAAAAATTCCTAATCACTAAAGTTTTACTAATGGTATAACCAAACACAAGGCTGAGATAAAAGGGCTTGAGGAGGAATACCATAAGAAGTATTATTTAGTGACACTTGAAGCCAAAAAGAACATTCAAACACAAAAATATGCATTGGCATCAATTAGAAGATGAGGACTGATAGCAGACTTCTGTCCCTTTGTCCAAATTTTGACCATCAGATTGATTTTAATCTAAAGGCTAAAAACATCTCACTCTCACCCCTCTCAACACACATCCTCTCTCTCAGACACATACTCCTCTCCTCTCTTCCTGTTTTCAAATTTTGAACACCCATACTCTCTCTCTCTCTCTCTCTCTCTCTCTCTACCTCCATCAGAGCCCATTCCGTGCTTCCCTCTCTCGCAGGGGTGCTAATCGGCAACTTTAACATCGCGGCAACTCAATTTCTCTGCTCATCAATATTTGTTGTTTTTGTTTGGTATGATTTAATGTAGTTGGATTTCGATCCTAGCAATTTATTTGCATTACAAGATTGTAGAGAGAAGCTTTTTTTGGTGATTCCATAAAAAAAAGAAGAAAAACTGTGAGTAAGATCTTTATCTTTTGTTCCTTTTCATTCAATCTGGTTTGATCTGATTTTCTTTTTATAAGCTGCAAATATGAAGTTTTTTTTTAATTTATTTATTTATTTTTTTTAAATTTTAAATTTTTGTTTGATTCGTTTCTTGTGTAGTTGGCCTCATGTTTTATATATTATTATGCAGGTTAGTCAAATGGGGGAGAATGTGAATAAAAGAGTGAGCTTCATACACTGGGTCTGTTGAAGTTGATTGGGTAATTTTCTTAATAACTATAATTTTATAGTTCTTCAATTTTCTGAAATATAAATCTATATATATACTTCCCATTTATTGTTGAACATTTTTGTTTTTGTTTGGGGGTTATGTTTTACCTATTTATTTTTTGAGGCCACAATAAGCTTTGTTTATTTACAGTTTGTGGGGGAAACCGACAGCAAATATGAGGTCTTTGGAGTTTGGGTATAAAATTCTGGTGTTATTTAGCCTTTTGATTATGGGAAAAGCAGATATTTACATAGTAACTATTGAAGGAGAGCCTGTAATAAGTTACAGAGGCGGTGTTAATGGTTTTGAAGCCACTGCTGTGGATTCTGATGAGAAGATTGATGTTACCAGGTACTCTTTTATCTTTTTTTTTTTTTGAGATTACATTTTATATGCTGGTGGGTTTGTGGCTGCTGAAATGTCTGGTTAAATATTAGTATTTATTTTATTTTACTATATATTCAAGAAAATGTATTAACTTTGCTTTTTGAATCAAACTTGGTATATTAGTTGTCATTGCTATAATATAATAACTTGGGCAAAAAGGAGAGTTCTAATGGCAGGTAAAGCTGTTAAATTTGGACATTGCTATGTCTTATATGTTGATAAGAGCTTCCTTTTTCTTGATGGGTCCTTAAATGTTATTTGTATTTAACTTTTTAACAAAATTATATTTTAATTATTGAGGTAAAGTTTTCAAATTTTAATATTTCAAGTACTTAATATGTCAATATTTGGTTTTCAGTTTTGACATTTCATTTGACACATTCAATACTGTAAGCAGTTCATTAAAATGCTAAAGGCCTTCTAATAGAAAAGGAGTTCGACTTGGGGGTCATAATTGGACTTTTCCAAATTTAATTTTTAGAATTTTTCAAGGGTCCTAATTTAGAAGTGTCTAAAAAGTTCTAAAGTTCTATATTATGTCTATGTTCTAAAAAAAATATATTTAAAACATTTAAAAATTCATTGAAGACAGTTTTGAGTGATTTGTTTACCTGCAAGTGCATACTGTATTGTGTAGTTGTAAATGATCTGTTACCTGTAAGTGCACACTGCATAGAGCCCA
Source organism: Camellia japonica (assembly GCA_030407325.1). Classification (NCBI taxonomy): domain Eukaryota; kingdom Viridiplantae; phylum Streptophyta; class Magnoliopsida; order Ericales; family Theaceae; genus Camellia; species Camellia japonica. The sequence goes on along the minus strand of JAPPVO010000017.1, from coordinate 109,192,013 downwards.
TTTGATCTTAATGCATTTTTTTTTTAATTTTTTGGCAAAAGGATGCTTTGAAGAAAGATTTTAGTTAGATATTGTTTAATGCAATAGAAACATGACTAATATATGGATTTTGTATATAATTTCAAAGATTGATGTATATATATATGTATGATTATGTATCGGCGTTGGTCGCCCTTTAAATTTAGGTATTTTCTTCTCTCTCCTCTCTTTCTCTCTCTAAAAATTGTTGAGGAAGATGGATTTGGGAGGGTTCTTCAAACCCAAAGATGGAAACACCCATCAAAATTCTTCAACTGATAAATTGCCATGTACACTGTTTTCTCTCAATGTTGCATTCCCTCAAGCAAAGTCAAACTACAATGTCAGGTGAACAACATTGTAGCTTCAGAGGCACACGACGTTTAGAGCTGATGAGAAATGAGATTGCGCACAACACATTATCATACTCTAGAGCTGGTCCTAAGGAGCTTTGGCCAAGCATATCCAACTATGTTCTTCAACTCTCATCATCAAATGATTCCAAATCACCAGTGGCATTCCTGTACTTTATTGATTCCGGTGGTGGTACCTATCCAGAAGTTGTATCAAGAAGTCAAGCAGATTCCAGAGAAAATCCCATTAGCTTAACCCTGATTCAAGGTAGGGGAAAGAAATAAGAATCCTCATGCCCTCCTAATTTTTCTCTAATGATTACATCTTATTACTTTGTTCTATAATAATGTGTTTTTATTCTAAATGATCTTTCATTTATGCTATTGGTTGCCTAGAAAATGGAGGAATTGAAAATTTAGAATCTTATATCTGCCTTTGTCTGGTACAAAAGAAATTGAAAAATGACTCGGGTGACATTGAGTACTTATTTTAAAGGTCCATTGAATTGAGTTTTTGGTTTCTACACAAAACAAACAATGGCAAATGTGAAGATTCTGGATTTTCTTTTATCCACTTTCTTAGCAACCAAAAGGAGCAGTATTGTGTAGGGTGCCCGAGATAATCTTCTGGCATATACCAAGTAAAGCCTATGAGAAGGTGGCTCCAATGTTTCTGTTTATGTCGTCGTGTGTGGGTTCCATTAACAAAGAGAGTATTGCTCCTCAACAAGCTGAAATGGGCATTATGAAACTTCTTGAAGGCAGGCCGTCTGTCAAGGTGAGGACACAGAATTATATACAATCATTCATATGAATTTGAAATCCTAGAATGGACTGTCAAGTCATGCTTCCCAAATTCTATTCTCATGTGCCAAACTGGTATTTTGTGTTTGTAGTAGCAAACGGGTTAAAATATTGAATTTGAAATCTTAGAATGGCCTATGTTCGCAATGTGAAGAATGAATTTTGAGCTTGCACATTTTATACTAATGATGAAAACATTTTTGGGAGCAGAAATTGTTTCCAAGCTGTACACTGTGTTTGGTTAGTTTCTTGAAAAATGGGTGGTTGTGCTTTGATGGGTAGAGTCTAATGTGTTTGTTGTATTCTTTTGCATGGTGGCAGGCAGTGTTTGCAGGTCACAACCATGGATTAGACTGGTGCTGCCCTTACAACAAACTAAGGCTGTGTTATGCTAGGCACACGGGTACGGTGATATGGAAACTGGCCTAGGAGAGCTAGAATTTTGGAGATCACTTCGCAGCCCTTCTCTCTCAAATCATGGATAAGGATGGAAGATGGTAATTTGCATAGTGAAGTTCTCTTGAGCTCTTAAAAGTGTTTCTTCTATATTTATTTAATTTTCTTCCTAGGGAACATTATTGTTACAATGTTGTTCACCTGACATTATTTACACCGAACAGTGTTTACGCCGTGCCTTCAGGCACGGGTATACGCTAGTAAATAAATAAATAAGATAGAATGCGCTTAATTATGTTCATTGTATAGATCAAATTAATTTTCTTTTATCTTTTTTATTTTTTGTCTATCTTATTGATATCATAATATTAATTTATATTTAATTTTTTATTTAACATGAAATTATTTATTACAAAATATTTATATTTATTTTAAATTTTATATACCTATGTAGAATATGTATGAATAATTCAAAAAGAATACTAAAGAAAAAAAATAATATTTTACATAATTAATTTATATATTTTCTTCTTAATTCAATCACAATATATTTATATTTAATCTTCTAAATAAATTTTATATAGTTCTATTTATACATATTTTTATTTTCCAAATAAATATAAAAATAATAAATAATTAGAATCACTTTTAATTTTATATTACTAATTCTCTTTATAATTTAGCTATTATTTTTAATATCAAAATGAGCGTTTATTTTATTATCTTATAATTTAATATATATTATATAAAATCATTATATGATAATTATACTTTTATAGCACAATAGAATTAAATGATTAAAATAAACAAATAATTTACTAAATTTATCATATATAAGTATTCAATTAACACTTTTATGGAACGATAATAGTAAATTATTAAAATAAATAATCAAAATTAAATTATTCTTTTGTAACACATATCATAATATAAAATATAATTACATTGATTAAAGTTAACTCCATTGTGATTTTATGTCAAATATCATATTTTTAGAAGTGATTTACATGCACTTGTAGCGTTCAATTTGATATTGATTGATTAAAATAATAGAACTCAATACTTTTATGTTAAGTTTTTAGAAGATAAATTGACAAATATCAAATGATAAATAATATGGAGTATTATTTTAAAGAATAATGATTAATTGAAAATGATTATGCATATTTAAGACACATATTGATATTTTTTGAATAATTTTTAAATAAAAATTTTGAATTTATAGTGTTACTGATAATGTACCTTCATAAGTTCTCTCAGAAAAGATATGCAAAAATAATTTGGATGTATAAAAAAATTGTGGTTATTATGATGTGTCACATAATTAATTAGAACTCTTTTGAGAACTGAAATAGAGATTTTGTATCTGATTCCTTTTGAATACACTGTTTATGACTTGAATTTGTTACATCAATGTAAATAACTCTTACGATCTTACTGATATAAGCATAAATTATACTTTTGAGTCAACTCACCTTAAATATTTTTTTGTGTAATAAAATATATATATATTTTTTTTGATCGGCTGTGTAATAAAATACTTAAATATTGTCATATAAGAATATGACAAGAGATCATAATCAAACACTACTTGAAACATAATACAATAGATCATAACAAAAAACACTACTTGAAACATAATTAAAAATCCATTTCACCACTTTAGACAAAAAAAAAAAAAAAAAAAAAAAAAAAAAAAAAGAAAAAATCTTTCGATTAATAATTAAAATAATACACCATGAGTCATAACCAACTCATAATTTGTATATTATAGAATTTTTCGTTGTTTTTATTTATTTATTTTTTTAAAAATATTTTAATACAAGTGAAATTCATGATTTTTGGTAAATTTGATTTCAAATTGAGAATACATATTTTTTAAAAACTTTGAAAGAAATTATTTTTTATGAGTCTTTTACATAGAACATATACAGTGACAAAAATTTTCATTAGCCATTAACAAATCTATTTATATATGATTTTCAATTGTTAAAATTTTCTACACAAAAAAATATTAAACTCAAAAATAATTTTCTATTTAAAAAAATAAATTCCCGTGTACCACCCGTCACCTACTAGTTGTTGCATATATATAATACGTTTGTGCTGGACAAAGCTTGGAGTTATATCATGGTAAGCATGGCCAACAGTTCTTTTCAACTTCTTCTTTTGCTTCCTTTGTTTTTGATGTTTCTTTCCCTTGGAGCCAGTAGATTCAGTTTCAACTATAGCAATTCCAAACCCTGTTGCATAGAGATTGAAAGGAAAGCACTTCTTGAATTCAAAAAAGGTCTCACAGATCCTTCTGGTCTACTTTCTTCTTGGGTAGGCAATGATTGTTGTACTTGGATGGGCGTAGGCTGCAGCAACCAGACTGGCAATGTTGTAGCGTTGGACCTTGGAAACCGCGGTGACTGTTATGACAAAACAATTGGTTATGCACCAGCAACCAACTCGTCTTGTTTGGGTGGTGAGGTAAGTTCCTCCTTGCTCAACTTGAAATATTTGAATTACTTGAACCTAAGCATGAATGATTTCCAAGGGATTGCAATCCCAAATTTCTTAGGTTCACTTGAAAAGTTGAGCTACCTCGATCTCTCTTATGCATCTTTTGGTGGAATGATTCCTCCTCATCTTGGAAATCTATCAAATTTGCACCATCTTGATCTCTTTGCACTTTCAAGTTGGGTTTCAAATTTAAACTGGCTTGTTGGTCTGTCTTCTCTAAACTATCTTAATCTTGGATATGTGAACCTCACTTTGGCAAGTACTAATTGGCTGCAAGCTTTTAATACGCTTCCTTCTCTGTCAGAATTGAGATTGCAAGGCTGTGAACTTGACAACTTACCTCACTCTGTTCCAAACATCAATTTCACTTCCCTTTCCTTCCTTGATCTCTCTGAAAACAATTTCAACTCTTCAATACCTCAATGGTTGTTTAACATAAGCTCCCTTTTGGATCTTCATCTTTCTCTTAGTTATATGAAGGCCCCTGTTTCTGATATACAATGGGGTAACCTCTGCAACTTGAGAACTTTAGATTTATTCGGAAATCAAATTAACGGAGACATAAGTGAACTTATAGGGGGTTTGGTTGAATGCAGCAACAGTAGCTTAGAAGAGTTAAGCTTAGGGAGTAACCAAGTGAGTGGACAGTTGCCAGATTATTCACTAGCACACCTTCAGAACCTAAGAAACCTTCTACTTTCTCATAACTTAATCTCAGGCCCAATTCCAGCATCTATTGGAAGGTTGTCAAAATTGGAATTTATACACCTCTCTTTTAATCAAATGAATGGGTCTATTCCAGATAGTGTCGGAAAACTTGCAAACTTAAACGTCTTGGCACTTTATAACAATTACTGGGAAGGTGCTCTATCCCAAAATCATTTGCAAGGCCTCACAAAACTGCAAAGATTCACAATATCATCCTCGAACAAAAGTTTAATCTTCAATATGAGTCACGAATGGGTTCCTCCTTTTAGCCTAACAGAAATCTCAATTCGCAACTGTCGATTAGGTCCCATATTTCCAGCATGGCTAAGTAATCAAAAACAACTTGCTGATATAACGTTGGCAGACGCTGCCATTTCGGACACAATACCTTATTGGCTTTGGGAGTCATCTCCACAGATTTATTGGTTAGATCTTTCTTATAATCGGATACATGGAATGCTTCCCAATTCATTAGTATTTCTCTCAGCATTTGTAGTGGATTTAAGTTTCAACCGCTTAGAAGGTTCACTCCTATTTTGGCCCAACGTGTCAAATCTCTTGCTGGCAAGCAATTTACTTTCAGGATCAATTCCCATGAACATCAGCCAAATGATGCCGTCATTGGAAGTTCTTGATTTATCTGGGAACCTCCTAAATGGTAGCATCCCCTTGTCCATAGGTAAGATGAAATATTTGACAAGGCTTTATCTATCAAACAACCATTTGTCTGGAATAATCCATGATCAATGGAGGGATTTACCAAATCTTGAAATCATAGATTTATCCAAAAATAATTTACATGGTGAGATTCCAAGTTCAATTTGCTCACTACCTAGTCTTTCTTGGTTGAAATTGAGCAACAACAATCTTTCAGGGGAACTATCTTTTGCATTACAGAAGTGCAAATGCTTGACGATGCTTGATCTTGGAGAGAATCGATTCTCCGGGAACGTACCCAAATACATTGGACAAAGCTTCTCATCACTATTGGAACTGCGCATACGAGACAACATGTTTAGTGGAAATATTCCTGAACAATTATGCTCTCTTGCTCACCTCCACGTCCTGGACATTGCTCTTAATAATTTATCAGGATCCATTCCATCATGCTTGGGAAAATTGGGTGCTCTGAATTCTATGATATCATATAGTCCACATCAGATCTCTCCCACTGATGCGATTTATCAACAAATGGAAATGGAATTGGTTGTGAAAGGAAGGCAATTGATATATTCCTTCACACTTGAGTTGGTAAATATCATTGACTTGTCAAGCAACAATTTTCAGGGAGAAATCTCAGAACTAATAACAGATCTCTCAACCTTGGGTACCTTAAATTTATCCCACAACCAACTGACAGGGAAAATACCAGAGAAGATTGGAGGCTTACAACGGTTAGAAACACTTGACCTCTCCTGCAACCACCTTTCAGGTCCAATTCCTCCAACCATGTCCTCTATGACTTCACTGAACAATTTGAACTTGTCATTTAACAATTTGTCCGGACCAATTCCCTCCGGCAACCAGTTCGAAACCTTCATTGATCCTTCCATTTACGAGGGTAACCCAGAACTTTGTGGGCCTCCATTGTCGACCAAGTGCCTAATGCCCAATGATAGAGATGCTGATGGAAACCAACATGCTAAGGCTCACAAAGATGAAGATGAGAACGAAAACGAAAACTTGGGCTTCTACCTTGGCATGGCATTGGGGTTTGTGGTGGGTTTTTGGGCTGTTTGTGGTAGTTTGGTGTTAAAGAAGTCTTGGAGATGTGCCTACTTTGGCTGTGTTGATAAAATGAAAGATTGGCTTTTCGTTGTCATGATGGTGAACTTGAACCGCTTAAGAAGAATGATGGGAGCAGAACATAACTGAAGGCCCATATGGGTAATTACGTAAAGGTACCATTTGATTGTAAATCATATTTCCAAAACTCAAGTAGTTCCAAACTTACTTTCCAAACCAATGTTTTCTAAAGCTGATTTTCAAGTTTAAAAGGTGTTTTCACAAAAATCGATTTTAAAAGTTTTTACAGTAAATTATTTAAAAACATAACCTTATTAAAAAGTCATGTTTTAAAAAAATAATTTTAAAGTTGAAGTTGTGTAATCAACCCACTCTGAAAAAAAAAAAAAAAAAAACTTAGTTGACAATACATTGAAATGGACATCTTTCGATTGAAAACTAATCACACAAATACATTTCGGGTTCTTTACATTCTTGGTGTAGACCGATGAAGAAGAAATTCATCCTTTGCTGCACAAATGCAGTAAGATCATAAATCTCTCCTGTTCTTTGTGCAAAATATTGCTAAATCAACATAATGTGTCAATCACTTTGATATTTTGCATGAGAAATGGCGACTTATTTTGTAATCAAATTCAAAATTCTGACTTTTTACAGACACGTTGATCCAAAAAGGAAACTTCGAACAAGAAGGACATCAAATAAATAGCTTGGCTTGCCTTCCCACCGCGGTCAAGATGGCTTAGACTTTTCTTCATGTTTCTCAAGTTTCAAAACTCTGGCTATGTTTGTTTTCATTAATGATGTTTGTAATAAGAACAGTTTTATTTTATTGCTATTAATGATAAGAACAATGAATAAACTTATCCTAGCCAAAAGCCAAGAGAGGTATGTTGTTGTAATATTATACAAATAAAAAATACAGGGGGAAAAAAAATCAAAAGTTTGACCCTTGCAATAAAATAAATTTTGAATTTTTTATTTTGTTAATTTAACTCGTAATCTTTTGATTTATTATCAATCTAAATCATTTGTTTATTTTCGTTAAGTAAAACTGACGAAAAATGAGTATTTTAGCCATTAAACTTAATGTAAATATACATAAAATATTTAAATATTAAAATAACATTTTTCTATTGGTTTTCTTTAACGAAAATAGACATATGGTTTATATTGAAATAAATTAAAATATCGAATTTAAATTGACAAAATTCGAAATTCAAAATTTTTTGTTACCAGGTCAAACCTTGGTAATTGTTGATGTAGCACTAGCACTATATGTAGTGTTGTTTTTTGTAACAGCTTATTGTATTCTCTTTTCATTTTCTCTGATATAATAAAATTAGTGTGAGCCGTGGACGTAGGCAATCTTGCCGAACCACGTAAATCTCTGTGTTTTTTTTTTTGTGTGAGATTGTTTTTGTCTTCTTCTAGCTATTGTCTGTATGTTTAGTTATTTCACAACAGAAAAAAACGATAACACATAAAACAAAACAAAAAATTGTTTTCATCACTAAATATTTATAAATAAATAAAAGAAGAGAAAGAAGGAAAGAAAAATAAGTGTTTTTTTATCTACTCATGTAATTAGGATTCACATTGGATCATTGGAACAAAACAAACCTCTTACAGCTCTAGTGAGTGGAAACTGAGGAGCATATTCCATAAAATCACTTTCATGAGGTAGAACAAATAAAAATACCATGGTCTAACAGATATATTCATATGGTATATTCCTTTCTACGAAGAAGAAGTAGTAACAAAGAAACAATCAATCATCTGAAAAGTTAAATATCTTGAAGCAAGCTAGAGTATGGGAATACAATTTGACAAGGGATATTAGAACAATTACAACAGCATAAAAATATGATTCTCTCATTACTTGTTAAATATAGTGGGTCCAAAACAATTGCATAATTTTTATTACACGAATACACATAGGAAGTAAAACAAAGCTCAATTCGATTAAAACTTATTTGAGATCAATTTCAAAAATAAACAAGTCAAGTTTTAACACATTTTAAAACTTGTTAAATTTTCAAGTCAAATTTCAACAACTGACTATTCAGTCCGACTCATTTGCAGTTAACTGACAATTACTAGGGATACCACAACCATTAAGATCATGAAATGATTCCCTTAATCTTATGCTATTTTTCTAAGAAAAATAGTCTCTGTCACTCTCTTATCAACATAGTAATTAAATTATTCATACCCTCATGCCATTTTTCTTCCTATAAAAATACATTCCTCCCAACAACAAGAATTAGACCATTGTTAGCACCTACAGTTCAAATGGGGTCTAAAATTATAGCAGAAAATGGCCTGAGAACTAGGACCTTTTGCTACGAAGACTACAACAATAGAAGGGTGTTCTTGAGAATCTATCCTCTTCAATGGGGAGCCAAAGATGAAGAAATCAAGATAGACATTGTTAGAGTCCGCAAAGGAGGTGATGCAAAGAAACCCATAAAGAAGCTAATTGCATCAATTCCACCAGAGAGAAGGAAGGGCTTTGGTCTTGAGGAGATTCAAGCACAAGATCACATTTTACATCATTGCTTGTCTTTCTAATGGTTTTAAACCTCCACCTGCCTTAATTTCAACTTAAGGCCTTTGTTCATCTGCTTCGACTCGTCTTCAACTTACAATTTTTAACTTGATGTACATCTGTAGACTATATTCATGAGCATACACTACTCTTTAATTAAAGCAGATTGAGTATTGATTGAACCACTAAAAGGGTTCTATCATACTGTCATACTGTACCCTTAATAAAGCAAGCTTTTCTGAAGAAAAGCAATTTCAAGTAAGGCAGATTCGTCATCAATGGTTCTGGGAATCAAGCACATTAGCCCTGAAGTATTTTCTAAGAAAGTTGGGGGAATTGGATGACATAATAAAACAAAATAAACATGTTCACAAAGGACAATTCACATGACTCAAAGTGTCGACAGATCAAATTTATTTACTACTGCGAGTATTGCTTCCAAAATGAGGTCTTAAATAATCTAACACAAGCCATTACATGATATCAAGTTTCAAAGTAAGAAATAATGCTATTGGAAAAACATCTTCATTTATAATCATAACCAAACAAAAGTTGTTTTCAAAGTACAAGTGACTTCACTTCTATAAATGTTGCCAAGATAACTAATTTGCTTAAGACAACAGGTATTGTACCCAAATAGAATTTATGTAAACAGTGTTTCATCACACGTGCCATTTGATGACATCAACTTCTAAGCGAGTAACTAGAAGCTCTTGAAGCTTACTTTAAGTTCATGAACATGCTTGTTTACTAGAAAAAGATCTCCAACACACCTATGCTGAAGCATCCCACGGCCACCCAACGGCTCACTCGCTTACCTGTCTCAGCAAACACAGCAATAAATGTTACTCTGTCAGATTACAACTTATGCCTGTATAGGTAATGAAGTAAATAGAGTGACTGCATCCATGAGTGTTATATTTCCTATCAAGGCATTTATCTACTAAAATATATCTTTCCATCCCATGGTGGATTTCCAAAATTCTTCAGTGTAATAATTGAGTCAAATATGCATAAGATATGCTAACAGGACAAATGCTTCTATAATTTGTAATTTCCTTTCCATGGGAATGTTGTGCATTGGGCAATTTCTGTGTTGTATGCTCTTCGAAAATAGACATGTTGACCGAGAAAAGTACTCATTCCCTTCTAGGGTTTCAAACCATCATGAACATCTTTATGCAGGAGTTTTTTTTAAAAAAAAAAAAAATAAAAAGCACCTAATCATTCGAATGGAGATGGGCGCCAGTTTAAAATGAGACTATATTTGGAGATAAGAATGTTAATTCAGTAGGCCTTGGGCCTCGATTTGAATGTACTGGAATGGGCTCAGAAATTCAACATCTAAAAACCCTCATGCCTAGGCTTGGCCTGTCACGATCCCATTCCGTCCCTAGTAGAATGGTGCCATGATGGCCAGTAATCCGAGATTACCAAAGGCCAACTTGGAAAGTTACACACAATCAGAGTATACATATGCGGCTTACATGTGCGGAAGTAATAAATTTAAATCTAAATAGTCCATAAGAGCTGTGCATAGATCAAATGAAATGACATACATCTTAACATGGTTTATAACTTGGACACAGATAAAATAAGGTACATGTTACATCTTGATCAAAAGGCTTCTCAAGCCGAAATATACAAAAGACATGTAATACAAAGCTAAGAAGCATAATCTTCAAGATGCTAGCAAAAACATGAATCCAAAACATCTTGCAAAATACATCTAGGTGTCACCGCCTTCTTGCTCGTCACCTACATATATATAAGGAGAGGGTGAGCTTGGATACTCAGTGAATGATATCAGTAATAAAGGTTTGAATGAATGATATCCGAAATCTTTATTAAAACAATACATATCATAGCTTGTACAAAATCAAGGGATGAACCAAGTTCATCTATCAAGTCTTTCAAAGCTTCAAGGGATGCTTACTAGCATCATTATAATACAAGGGATGACATTCCTGACAAAACAAGGAATAATCGACCCGGAATCGATTAGACAAACCCACTCGCATAAGGCCGTCCGTCGGTGGTGAGGGAGATATCTCAAACAAGGGTACTAGTTGCATTATAGTCCCCTAGCACTAAGGACTTTAAGAATGTCATCAAAACAAGATAGTGCTTGATACAAAAACTAGGGATAATCATTCATACTCGAACAAACACTTTTCCAAAACAAAGCTTTTATCAAAACATTAGAACATAGCTTTATAAAAAATACCACTCACATAGCTCTTCGGGTGTGGGGATTACAAGCAAGGATCCAAGGCCTACAAGTACATAATAAATCCCATTGAATGCATTTCAAGAAGACAAGAAGAGATGCTCAAAGATAGATATGAAGTGCATTCTTAAAACAAGCTTTGCATGAGTGTAAATGATCTCGACATTTCTTTCAAAACTAAGTCAAGACAAAGCAAAACATGTGCTGGAGTTAAAACACTGTTTCTCATCTCGGGAAAACATACTGGGTACCAACCAGTCTTGGCCGGGTCCCACACCTCTGGCCGAGGTATGGTCTCCTAGGCCTAGGTGCGCATGCAAGATAACTAAAGTACATGTGATCATGCAGGGTAGGTCAAGGTGAGATACGATGCTTGGCCTAGGTGCGAGATCTAGGCAAGAGTGGGTCTCGGTGACCACACCTAGGGAAAGGTGAAGTCTGGAAATCTGGGTTTCCTCCCTTGAAGAACATGAACATGAAGAACATGAATGCTAGATTCATAACTTTTATTCCAAAATTTGAGATTTCACGAGATGAGTTCAAAAACATGGACCTGGGTACCCATACTTGAAGATTTCATGAAAATAAACACAAAAACATGGATCATGATACAAACTTTCGGATCAAAACATGATTTTTTTTTTTCTTCAAGAACACATGAACATCATTTTCTCTTTCTAAAACCAACTTTAAATCAATGCATGGCTCATGAATCATGCTAGATCATGCAATGTGATCGGATCAATACAAAGAACAACAAGAGTAGATCAAGAATCTAACCTCAAAACACGGATCGAACGGTTCAAGGTGTGAAGATCAAGCTTGGAAATCTATTCTCACTCTAAGAACTTCTTCTTCCTCTCTTCCTAGAGCTTCTCTCTCTTCTAAGACAAAGATATAGCAAATGATATGTTTTCTCTACTGCCGGCTGACTTAACCCTCAGCTGGACACGTGGCAACGCCGGATTGGATCTCCTAAAAAAGGTGACAGAATACAAGACAAGAGTATGACAAAGTGTGTATAACAACAAGGTGACAAGGGCACTCTGACAAGGCAATGACCTCGGATCAAGACATAGGATTCGGCAAGTAAGGTCTCAGTGATCTCGGCTAGGAAGGATAACACTTGGCCTAGCTGTGCCACACCTCGGCCTAGATCTGTCACGCCTCGGTCTAGGTCATACCAGTCCAGGAACAAGATCACTAGGTGCAAGGATCAAGGATATTGGTTGCCTAGATGATAACATCTCGACCTAGATAGTACACATCTCGGCCTAGGTGACGCACACCTCATCCTAGACGATGACATCTCGGCCAATATGCCAGGGTGAAGGTGGAGGTCAACCAAAGTGGTTCCAAGATGGTCCTAGGTATAAGAGGTTCAAGGGTGTGACCTAGGCTTAACGCACCAAGCAAGAAACAAAGCATACAAACAATATTCAGGCGAATCACATAAGCTCAAAACAAGACAGGGACCTTTACTTAAGGCAAAACAAGTCAAAGTCTACAAATGCGAGCTTAACAAGACAAAATCGTGCAAATGCACATGAACATGACTAAGAGATGAATGTGGGTTATTACAGTCTACCCTCCTTAAAGAAGTTTGGTCCCCAAACTTAAGTTACCTTGCCCCAAAAATAACTCCGAATAATGGATTCTCACTTCCTCTTCCATTTCCCATGTAGCCTCTTTGCCGTAATGCTCCTTCCATTCAATTTTCACCATCGGTATCAACTTATTCCTCAACTGTTTCACTTGCCTATCAATAATTCTTATCGGCTTCTCCTCGTAGCCTAAATCTTCATTAACCACAATTCCGGAATGATCAATCACATGCAGTGGGTCCCGAATATACTTCCTCAACATCGAAACATGAAATACATTGTGGACTTGGCTTAATTCTGGCGGCAAAGCAAGCTTGTAGGCAACGGGGTTAACCTTCTCAAGAATTTCGAATGGCTTGATGAATCGGGGTGCTAGCTTACCTTTCTTCCCAAATCTTGAAACTCCTTTCATCGGCGAAATCTTCAGGAATACATGATCCCCAACTTCGAATTCTAACTCCCTTCTTCTCTGGTTGACATAACTCTTCTGTCGACTCTGAGCGGTTTTGATTCTTTGCTGAATGAGCTTAATCTTCTCAGTTGTCACTTGGACTAGCTCGGGACCAATCAAAGCTTTGTCTCCTACGTCGGCCCAACATATCGGCGATCTACACTTCCTTCCATACAAAGCTTCATATGGCGCCATGCCAATGCTAGCTTGATAACTGTTGTTGTAAGCAAATTCCACTAATAGCAAATTCACTTCCCAACTTCCCTTGAAGTCCAATATACATAGTCTAAGCATATTTTCAAGTGTTTGAATTGTTCTCTCTGTTTGCCTATCGGTCTGGAGATGAAAAGCTGTGTTAAACCTCAACTCGGCTCCCAAAGCTCCTTGTAGACTCTACCAAAATCTAGAAACAAACTTCGGATCTCGGTCTGACACGATAGACATCGGCGCTCCATGAAGTCTAACAATCTCATTCATATATAACAAGGCAAGTCGATCGGCATTAAATGTAGTATTAATAGGCAAGAAGTGTGCTGACTTAGTTAATCTATCAACTATAGCCCAAATCGAATCCATACCCTTTTGTGTCTTCGGCAAACCAATCACAAAATCCATGGAGATGTGTTCCCATTTCTACTCAGGAATTGACAAAGGTTAAAGAAGTCCTGTTGGCCTCTGATGCTCTGCTTTCACTTGTTGACAATATAGACACTGAGATACAAACTCGGTTATTTCTCTTTTCATATTTGGCCACCAAAAAGTTTGCTTCACATCTTGGTACATCTTGGTATTTCCTGGATGAATGGCAAATCTGGAACCATGGAATTCCTGCAAAATTCTCCTTTTCAACTCCGGGACGTCGGTCACGCACAATCTTCCTTCAAACTTAAGTACCTGATTCTCAATGGTGTACCCTGACCTCGGCTTGGTGACAAACTCATCAATTATCTTCTTAAAGAATTCATCCTCTATCTGTCTTATAGCGATCTCGATTTTCCCTTTATTGTTTAATTGTATTCCGGACTCGGTTCCGTGGATGTTGGTCATTGTCTTATTCTCATTTCTATCCTTTACTCTTTATATTTGAGTCTTGGGTTGTGTTGGGCAGGTTGGGAATAGGTTGGTTGTGTTTAGAAACCAAAAGTTGATGCCCAGATTTTGGCCTTCACGCTCGAGCGGGGCTTTTGACGCTCTAGCGGGCCCTTTGTTTTTGCTTCTCCGCTCGAGCGGACATTTTGACGCTCGAGCGTGATTATTCTTCTCCCAGTATTTTGTTCTGCAGGTCATTGGACGCTCGAGCGTCCACTTTCACGCTCGAGCGGGGACCATCGACTGTAAAACTTCTGGAAGTGTGCATCCGGCGCTCAAGCGGCGCTTTTGACGCTCGAGCATGAGTCCGTGTCTGACGCTCGAGCGGGGCGTTCCACGCTCGAGCGGACCTGTTTGTATATCAGTCCGAAAAATAGCTTTTTGGATCATTTTTTTCGGCATTCTCTCTCTCTTTACCTTTTCAAAAACCCTCATTTGAGAGCTCCTCTCTCTAGAATACCAACTTCTCTCTAAGAAATCATCTAGCTTGAGTGATCTTCTCTCCTTAGTTCCTTTGCAAAAAGCGTAGATTTGGCTTGGGCTACATTTCAATCCGAAAATCTTTGGTTTTGGAGCATTTTGAATTTCTTCAACCATCACCTTGGGTCTCTCCATTTGAGGTAGGGATAATTATTCATTCTTATGATCTTTAACATAGATGTTGGGCATTTTGTATAAATGGTTTGATTTGGGAAGTTAGGGTTTGAGGTTTGAAATATTGAAAGAGGGTTTTTGTTCCTTTTGAACTATATATGTGTATATGGGTCTTAAAATGATATTATGAACGTTTATTAATGATATTTGGACCTTTGGGTCAATATTAGAAAAATGGGAAAAATGCCATATTTGGGTTTTATTGGGTCATTAGTGTAATTAATGACTTTCATTGTGAATAATGACATTGGCTTGGAAATAGTGAAATTGAGAAGTTATGAGAAAGAATGATGGAGTTGGATTGATTAATCACTCACTTTTGAAAATGTTGTTAATTTATCTGTTGATGCATTTATTATCTGTTTAGAAATAATTGCTTTGGGCTATCGGTGGGGATGGCCTTGTTTGTTGTAGACATTGCATGATGAATTAGGTAACTGAACTAATCACGTTGAATATGTCATCGAATATGACGTTGGAATAATACATCGAATATGTGTATTGATTGATTATTGTATATGATAAGTGTTTATATACATTGTATTTTGTGGGAGGAGAATAGGGGTGTACTCCACGTTTGGGAGAGAGATAGGGGATGGATTCCTAAACCGGATATTATTTGGGAGGAGATAGGGGATGAACTCCATTGATACAGCAAATATGTGTATCTATTGTGAAGTATGGAAGTGTTTTAATATGATATTAATACAGCAAATATGTGTATTATTGAAGCATGGAAGTGTTTTTTGATATGAGTTTGTTACCTCATTTGAAATTGAAGTATTATTGATATGAGTTGTTATCTCATTTGAAATTGAAGTACTTTTGGTATGGGATGTAGTCTCATTTAATTGTTGGCCAGGTTCTGAGCCATGTTATGAATTGACAATTGATAAGTAAGGAAAGTGGATGAAATATGGACTATTTGTCATGGAATTGGATTGTGTTGTACGTTGGTTTGTGTGAGTTAAACATTTATCAAATGCTAATGTTTAGTTATTGCTCATAGTATGTTTAGCATATCTCTATTGGGCGTTGCTCACCCTATATGGGACACACTTTTCTGGTACAGGGGATATGCCGCCTCAAAGATGTAGCTTGGGAGGTTGTAGAAGCTGAAGGATTCCTTTTGTGATTATTTTGTGTATTACATGTAAATCAAGCCAAGGCTTATTTTGTGTTTTGAGTTAGTACTCTCTTTTTTGTAACCAAGTGTTGGCTTGGAAAGTTGTAAGCTCGTAGGGCATTTACTTTTGATGTCACATGCAATACTTTTGTAATGAATACTCTGATAAATAGAATTATGCTTTATTCTCTTAAGTTTATAGATGTCTTGAATGTACGATTTATGGTTTATGGTTTATTTTGAGGGCGTTACAACTTGGTATCAAAGCGTACCGGGTTTGAATACTTTGGGTATGTGGGAAGTGGTTAGTACCACAATGGGTTTGTCTCGCTTGCTAGAGACTTATGTGTGATATTACGTGTTTATCTGATAACATGCTTATATGACTACTTGGGTATGGGATTTAGTTTCTAGGATGTTGATTGGATCCTTGGGTTTCTGGGAGTCCTATTGGAAAAGCACTTGATCAATGTTGTTTCTAACTGGAACTCTAGCAACGCCTCGGGACTGTCATTATCCGGAAATGAAATTCGTAAGTGCTTATGTGATTATGTGCTTACGTGGAATAAATTACTGTTGTCCATTGCTTTAGGACGTGAGTGAGATAGCTTCGGCACATTTGTGAATGTGCTAATGTTCTTCGTTACCTTTATTAGGATGTCAGGACGAGGATGTGGTGGTAGGCGAGGTAGGCCTAGGAGGCAGGAGGTACCTATATCGGATGAGATTCCGGCGCAACAGAAGGGTGTTGGTCAGGCCAATGTAGCCGAGCTAGTAGGTCAGCAGGCCATGGGTGCCTTAGCCCGCGAGATGGTAGTAGCATTGAGGGAATCCATGGACATTCACAGAGCTGAGAATCAAGTCCAGGCCCATGTTGCGGAGGCAGGGCCTTCTTTTCTGAAGAGGGAGTTCTTCCGGTCTAACCCGGACGAGTTTGTGGGTGATCCGAAAGAGCCACTTAAGGCTGATGAGTGGCTTGAACAGATGATGAAGACATTTGAGATGCTTGGCATCGAAGACGGGGCTTTAAAGGTGACCTTGGCGTCCTTCCAGCTAAAGGGAGACGCGGGTCAGTGGTGGAAGTTTGTTCGAGGACGTATTAGTGGCACATGGGAGGCCTTTGTAGATGCTTTCAAGGAGAAGTTTTTGTCTCCAGCTGTTAAGGAGAAGTTGAGGGACCAGTTTTGTCAGCTCAAGCAGCTGAGTATGCCAGTGGCCGAGTTTGAGGCCGCATTTACCAGTTTATCTAGGTTTGCACCTGAGCTTGTGGTGTCTGAGGAACGCCGTTGTCTTGAGTTCGAGAAGAAGCTGAGGTACGGGCTTAAGACTAGGGTTGCTGGGTCCATGACTCGGGAGTATGGACGCCTTGTGGATGCCACGGCGCATCTTGAGATTATCATGCAGGAGGAGGAGGAGAGAATGAGGGGCTCCAAGAGGAGTCAGGATGGCCAGGGGGATGGTAGGAGGTAGAGGGGTTCTAACCCTCAGCAGCCCCAGGGTGCTTTTGTGAGATCTACCTTTCCAGTGCTGAGTGTAGGCTCTGGGAGAGGCAGTTAGGGAGACATTACTTGTTACAAATGTGGTCAGCTGGGCCACAAGTCTCCAGCTTGCCCGCAGAGGGGAGGAGGGCAGAGAGCAGCTTTATCTTCGGCTCGACCTCAGAGCCAGAGTCAGGGCAGAGGCCAGCTGCTCTCTTGTTACCAGTGTGGTCAGGCGGGGCACCTGAAGAGGTATTGCCCGCAGTTGAGTGGCACATCTGGTGCGTCTGGTCCGAGGCAGACGCAGAGTTTTCAGCCAGTACAGTCAGTTTAGGCCTCGAGGGCCAATCAGGGGGCTTCATCGTCTCAGTCTGTGCAGTAGTCTTTTGTTTCGAGAGGTGAGCAGGTAGACCAGAGACCTTCAGGGCGCGTGTATGCTGTTACCACCAGGCCGTACGCAGGATCTTGTCCCGCCATTTTTTGTAGACGTACCGTTTGTTTTTTTTGTTTTGCAACTCGGTTGCCAATGTGTTGATTGATATGGGTGCATCCCATTCCTTTATCTGCTGCATTTGCATCTGTTTTGGGGTTGGAGTTGGCACAGTTAGCTTCTCCTATTTGTGTTGTATCACCTGTTGGGGGCGAGTTGATTGTGAAACAAGGGTGTCGGGGCTGTGATATAGAGGTCGCCGACCGCCGGCTTCCATTTTCTTTTGTAGTTATGGCTATGTCGGGTTTTGATATGATTTTGGGTATGAACTGGTTATCGTCATACCGGGCTGTTATTGATTGTTACCGCCAGAGGGTCACTGTATGTACCTTGAGCGGGGATTGTTTCCATTTCTTGGGGGATCGGGTTGGTAGAGTGTTGCCACCGGTATATGATCTGCGAGGGCAGAGTGAGCTTAGTGGTCTTCTCACTAGCTTTATGAGTAGTGAGTGTGATGAGACCCAGACTGTATTGCCAAGAGTGGTTTGTGAGTACTCGAACGTCTTTCCCGAGGATCTTATTAGTTTGCCACCACATCGAGAGGTGGAGTTTTCTATTGATTTAGTGCCCGGCACGGCGCCGATTTCCATGGCACCTTATTGTTTTGCCCCAGCCGAGTTGAGTGAGTTGAAGGTTCAACTACAGGAGTTGCTAGATAAGGGTTTTGTCCACCCTAGTGTTTCACTGTAGGGAGCATCGACCCTCTTTGCTAAAAAGAAAGATGGTGCCTTGAGACTTTGTATTGATTACCGAAAATTGAATCGGGCTACGGTTAAGAACAAGTACCCTATGCCTCGTATAGATAATCTGTTTGACCAGTTGAAAGGGTCCCGTTGTTTCTCTAAGATAGACTTGAGATCGGGTTACCATCAGTTGAGGGTCAGGGAGGAGGATATCCCGAAGACGGTATTCCGTACGCGGTATGGCCACTATGAGTTTCTGGTGATGCCTTTCGGGCTCACCAATGTACCGGCAGTGTTTATGGACTTGATGAATCGCATCTTCCGGGAATTCTTAGATCGTTTTGTGGTTGTTTTCGTGGACGACATTCTAGTTTATTCACCTTCTGAAGAGGAGCACAAGGAACACTTGAGAGTGGTGCTTGAGTTGCTTAGAGCCCATAAGCTCTATGCTAAGTTTGGGAAGTGTGAGTTCTGGCTAAGAGAGGTTAAATTCTTAGGCCATGTAGTCTCCGGGGAAGGGGTGTCTGTTGATACATCCAAGATTGAAGCAGTGCAAGATTGGGCACAGCCTAAGAGTGTTTTTGAGATCCACAGTTTTCTGGGATTAGTTGGGTATTACCGCCAGTTTGTGAAGGATTTCTCCAGACTAGCTTCGCCGTTGACTAGATTGACGCGGAAAGGGGTCAAATTTATGTGGAGTGGGACTTGTGAAAAGTCGTTCCAGGAGTTGAAAATTAGACTTACCACCGCTCCAGTGTTGATTATTCCGGAGAGCGGTTTGGGTTATGCGGTTTATTGTGATGCCTCACGAGAGGGTTTCGGTTGTGTGTTGATGCAAGAGGGGAAAGTGGTAGCCTGTGGCTCGCGGCAGTTGAAAATACACGAGAGGAATTACCCTACCTATGACCTAGAGTTAGCAGCTGTGATTTTTGCCCTAAAGATTTGGAGGCACTACCTGTATGGTGAGAGATTCGAGGTGTTCTCAGATCATAAAAGTCTGAAGTATCTGTTTACACAGAAAGACTTGAATTTGAGGCAGAGGAGGTGGATGGAGTTCATTGAGGATTACGATTTCGAGTTGCATTATCACCTGGGAAAGGCCAACGTTGTAGCCGATGCCCTTAGTAGGAAATCCATTAGTGATGTAGCTTGTATAGCTATCCGGGAGTGGGAAATGTTGGGTGCACTTGGTGAGTTTGATTTGCTTTTGGGTGAATCTGTTGAGGCTGCGGCCTTATTTTCTGTTGTTGCGCAGCCTACACTTGTGACTCGAGTGTTAGAGGCACATAGAGGTGACCTTGAGGTAGAATCCCTCTGAGAGAAGATTTCCAGTGGGAAGGTGGAGAAGGGTTTGACTGTGTATCCCGACCTGAGTGTGAGATACCGAGACCGTTTGTTTGTGCCGGAGTCTTGCCGAGAGGAGGTACTCCGAGAGTTTCACCATTCACGCTTTGTGGTGCATTTGGGAGGCACTAAGATGTATTGTGATTTGGGTCGCCAGTTTTGGTGGCGGGGTTTGAAGAAAGATGTGGCAGTTTTTGTGTCTAAGTGCCTTACTTGTCAGCAAGTAAAGACTGAACATCAGAGGCCAGCGGGTTTGTTGCAACCCTTGCCTATTGCCGAGTGGAAGTGGGAGCATGTCACTATGGACTTCGCTGTAGGTCTTCCGAGGACTCAGCGGGGTAGTGATGCTATTTGGGTGGTTGTAGACCGGTTGACTAAGTCGGTGCACTTTATCCCTATGCGCGTAAGAGATTCGGTAGATCATCTTGCCGACTTGTATGTTATGGACATAGTGAGGTTGCATGGGGTCCCAGTGTCGATCGTCTTAGATAGAGATCTACGTTTTACTGCTAGGTTGTGACAGAGTTTGCAGAGTGCCTTGGGCACTAGGTTGACCTTTAGCACGGCTTATCATCCTTAGACTGACGGGCAGTCCGAGCGTACTATTCAGATCCTTGAGGATATGCTTCGAGGTTGTGTCCTTGACTTTAATGGGTCGTGGGAGAGGCACTTGCCCTTGGTAGAGTTTGCCTACAACAACAGTTTCCAATCCAGTATTGGTATGGCACCATTTGAGGCCTTGTATGGCCGACCATGTAGGTCTCCAGTTTGTTGGGCCGAGGTGGGTGATGCACTTTTGTTGGGCCCGGAGTTGGTTCGGGAAACGACGGAGAAAGTTGAGCTTATCCGTAGGAGGCTTGTTACAGCCCAGAGCCGCCAAAAGAGTTATGCTGACCGTAGGAGGAGACCTTTGGCATTTGAGACGGGTGATCATGTCTTTCTGAAAATATCACCTATGTGGGGTTTAATGAGGTTTGGAAAGAGTGGGAAGTTGTCCCCTCGGTTTATTGGTCCCTTTAAGATCCTTGAGAGGATTAGGGAGGTTGCATACCGTTTAGCTTTACCGCCGCAGCTGTCCGGAGTTCATGACGTGTTTCATGTTAGCATGCTTCGGAAGTACGAGTCGGATCCATCACATGTGTTGGATTGGACTGACTTAGAGGTAGATGAGGATGCCTCGTATGAGGAGAGACTGGTGCGGGTCTTGGATAGGCGGGAACAAGTCTTGCGAGGCAAGACGATACCCTTGGTAAAAGTTCTGTGGAAACATCACGGGGTGGAGGAAGCCACCTGGGAACGTGAGTTGGAGGTCCGTGAGAAATATCCGGACTTGTTTGATAATGTTTAACCATGTGTCGAAAACTTTGTTATGTTGTTGAATTTTGAAGACATTGTATATGTTTTAGATTGTGGAAATGTTATAGCCATCGAATATGGTTCGGAAATGGAAGTTTATTTTAACATTGCATATGTTAATTCTATTTTAGAAATGCAAATATATTGATTGGCATTGAATATGCAATTGAATTGTGGAATATGTGTTGAAATTGTTAAATTTCAAAGGGATGCATGTTGATAATGCATGTTGTAAACATATGTTGTAATTTGCCTCTTGAAAAGAGACAGGATGACCGGTAGTGGGTCAGGTTGTGAAATATTGAATGGTAATATTGTTGAGAATTGAAAATCATTTTTTTGAAACTTATTTATCTATTTCGGGAACGAAATTCTTTAAGGGGGGGAGGTTATAGCGATCCCGGTTTTCCCTTCATTGTTTAATTGTATTTCGGACTCGGTTCCGTGGATGTTGGTCGTTGTCTTATTCTCATTTCTATCCTTTACTCTTTATATTTGAGTCTTGGGTTGTGTTGGGCAGGTTGGGAACAGGTTGGTTGTGTTTAGAAACCAAAAGTTGATGCTCAGATTTTGGCCTTCACGCTCGAGCGGGGCTTTTGACGCTCTAGCGGGCCCTTTGTTTTTGCTTCTCCGCTTGAGCGGGCATTTTGACGCTCGAGCGTGATTATTCTTCTCCCAGTATTTTGTTCTGCAGGTCATCGGACGCTCGAGCGTCCATTTTCACGCTCGAGCGGGGACCATCGACTGCAAAACTTCTGGAAGTGTGCATCCGGCGCTCGAGCGACGCTTTTGACGCTCGAGCGTGAGTCTGTGTTTGACGCTCGAGCGGGGCGTTCCACGCTCGAGCGGACCTGTTTGTATATCAGTCCGAAAAATAGCTTTTTGGATCATTTTTTCGGCATTCTCTCTCTCTCTCTCTCTACCTTTTCAAAACCCTCATTTGAGAGCTCCTCTCTCTAGAATACAACTTCTCTCTAAGAAATCATCTAGCTTGAGTGATCTCCTCCCTTAGTTCCTTTGCAAAAAGCGTAGAGTTTGGCTTGGGCTACATTTCAATCCGAAAATCTTTGGTTTTGGAGCATTTTGAATTTCTTCACCATCACCTTTGGGTCTCTCCATTTGAGGTAGGGATAACTATTCATTCTTATGATCTTTAACATAGATGTTGGGCATTTTGTATAAATGGTTTGATTTGGGAAGTTAGGGTTTGAGGTTTGAAATATTGAAAAGAGGGGTTTTGTTCCTTTTGAACTATATATGTGTATATGGGTCTTAAAATGAGATTATGAACGTTTATTAATGATATTTGGACCTTTGGGTCAATATTGGGAAAATGGAAAAAATGCCATATTTGGGTTTTATTGGGTCATTAGTGTAATTAATGACTTTCATTGTGAAATAATGACATTGGCTTGGAAATAGTGAAATTGAGAAGTTATGAGAAAGAATGGTGGAGTTGGAGTGATTAATCACTCACTTTTGAAAATGTTGTTAATTTATCTGTTGATGCATTTATTATCTGTTTAGAAATAATTGCTTTGGGCTATCGGTGGAGGATGGCCTTGTTTGTTGTAGACACTGCATGATGATTAGGTGAACTGAACTAATCACGTTGAATATGACATCGAATATAACGGTTGGAATAATACATCGAATATGTGTATTGATTGATTATTGTATATGATAAGTGTTTATATACATTGCATTGTGTGGGAGGAGATAGGGGATATACTCCGCGGTTTGGGAGGAGATAGGGGATGGACTCCTAAACCGGATATTATTTGGGAGGAGATAGGGGATGGACTCCATTGATACAGCAAATATGTGTATTTATTGTGAAGTATGGAAGTGTTTTAATATGACATTAATACAGCAAATATGTGTATTAATTGAAGCATGGAAGTGTTTTTGATATGAGTTGTTATCTCATTTGAAATTGAAGTGTTATTGATATGAGTTGTTATCTCATTTGAAATTGAAGTACTGTTGGTATGGGATGTAGTCTCATTTAATTGTTGGCCAGGTTCTGAGCCATGTTATGAATTGAAAATTTGATAAGTAAAGGAAAATGGAATGAAATATGGACATATCTGTCATGGAATTGGATTGTGTTGTACGTTGGTTTGTGTGAGTTAAACATTTATCAAATGCTAATGTTTTAGTTATTGCTCATAGTATGTTTAGCATATCTCTACTGGGCATTGGCTCACCTTATATGGGACACCATTTTCAGGTACAGGGGATATGCCGCCTCCAAGGATGTAGCTTAGGAGGTTGTAGAAGCTGAAGGCTTCCTTTTTGTGATTATTTTGTGTATTACATGTAAATCAAGCCAAGGGCTTATTTTGTGTTTTGAGTTAGTACTCTCTTTTTTGTAACCAAGTGTTGGCTTGGAAAGTTGTAAGCCCGTAGGGCATTTACTTTTGATGTCAACATGTAATACTTTTGTAATGAATACTATGATAAATAGAATTATGCTTTATTCTCTTAAGTTTATGGATGTCTTGAATGTACAATTTATGGGTTTATTTTGAGGGCGTTACATGTTTGGTCTTTACCTCCTCAATAATAGTCGGCTCCACTGAAATCGTTGCTAAACAAGCCAAATTCCCAACTAGCTTCCTACTCAGCGCGTCGGCCACTGAGTTGGCTTTACCTGGGTGATACTGAATCTGCATGTCGTAATCTTTCAATAACTCAAGCCACCTTCTTTGCCTCATGTTTAATTCCTTCTGGGTGAACAAGTATTTCAAACTCTTGTGATTCGTGAAAACTTGGCAAGAAGCTCCATACAAATAATGATGCCAAATTTTCAAAGCAAATACCACGACTGCTAATTCTAGATCATGGGTAGGATAATTCTTCTCGTGAGGTTTCAGTTGATGAGATGCATATGCTATGACTTTACCCCCTTGCATTAACACACAACCCAAACCCTTATGTGAAGCATCACTATAAATTTGAAATTCCTCATTGCCTGACGGTAGTACAAGAATCGGTGCTGTGACTAACCTCGTCTTTAGCTCCTGGAAGGCTGATTCTCTATCCTCAGTCCATTCATACGCCACTCCCTTCTGAGTTAGTTGTGTTAATGGTATTGTAATCCTTGAGAAGTCCTTCACAAACATTTTTTTAATAACCTGCCAAACCCAGAAAAGTACGAACCTCGGACAGGTTAGTTGGTCTCGGCCAATTCACAATGGCTTCAATTTTGCTGGGATCAACCAAAATACCTTCTTCATTAATCACATGACCTAAAAATGAAATGCTGGAAAGCCAAAACTCACACTTTCTAAGCTTGGCATACAACTTTCTGTCTCTCAAAATCTGTAAGGCAAGTCTCAAATGCTTCTCATGCTCATCACTACTCTTGGAATAGATCAATATATCGTCGATGAAAACAACCACAAACTCATCTAGGTATGGCTTAAAGCCTCTGTTCATCAAATCCATGAATGCTGCAGGAGCATTAGTCACTCCAAAAGGCATTACCAAAAATTCGTAGTGGCCATACCTTGTCCGAAAAGCAGTCTTCTCAACATCCTCGGCCTTAACCTTGAGCTGATGGTAGCCCAACCTGAGATCAATTTTAGAAAACACTCGTGCTCCTTGTAGTTGATCCAGCAAATCATCGATCCTCGGCAATGGGTACTTATTCTTAACGGTTACCTTGTTCAGTTCTCGGTAATCAATACAAAGACGAAGTGTACCATCCTTTTTCTTCACAAATAGAACTGGTGCTCCCCAAGGTGAAGTGCTCGGCCTAATAAAGCCCTTATCTAATAACTCTTGTAATTGCAGCTTCAATTCCTTAAGCTCGGCTGGGGCTATTCTATAGGGTGTTTTGGAGATAGGCTGGGTTCCCGACATAACGTCAATAGTAAAGTCTACTTCTCTGTCGACTAAGTGGCAAGGCAAATCATTTGGAAAGACGTCGGGGAATTCATTAACGACTGGAATATCGGTTAATTCAACGTTTCCATTCAGATTACATAGTACACTACACAAATAACCTTGACACCCTTTTTGGATCAACTTATAAGCCTTCATGGAGGAGATCAAGTAAGGTGGGGATACTACTCCTTTACCCTGAAACGTAACCTCGGCTTATTGGGGGTTTCAAGGTGACACTTTTGGAAACACAATTAATGGATGCACGATTAACTACTAACCAATCCATTCCCAATATGACATCAAAATGGGTCATGTTCAACGGCATCAAATCAACTAGTAATTCAACATTCTCAATTAAAACTACACATGCTCTATAAATGGATGCGACAGTCATAGTTCTCCTAGACGAAGTAGTTACAGATAACACATAACCAAGGGGTTCTAGTTCCCTATTTAAATTCTCGGCAAATTTAGCAGATACAAATGAATGTGTCGAACCCGAATCAATCAATATATATGCATCTTGAGAGCAAATTGGAAGGGTACCTGACACTACTGTCTCGGCGCTCTGAGTGTCTCTTGGCACCAATGTAAAAGCTCTGCCCTGCCTCATCTGTCCTTTCCCAACATTACCTTTCTGTTCGAGTTGCTGGAACTGCCCATATTCGCCTTCTTCTTGGCACCAAACGGTACTTGGCGATTGTCATAATTCTGCCTCTTTCTCTGGCTCTCCCCTGAATTCTGATATCTGTTTAGGTTGGCTTCTGCCAGGATGGCCTTGTCTAATACTTCGGCGTAAGTCGGCATGTTGAGCATATTCACCCGATCTTGTATGGGTCCACGAAGCCCACTCTCAAATTTCCTGGCTTTTCTATATTCATTATTGACCATGTGAGGTGCATATCTTGCTAACTCGGTGAAGCACGATCGTATTTAGCCACGGTTTTGTTGCCCTGTGTCAAAGTCTGGAATTCGGTGGTCTTGTGATCTCGGACATTGAGGGGAAAGTGCTCGTCATAAAACAACTCCAAAAATCTGGCCCAAGTCAAACCTGGATTACCTTCTCGGATCATCATCCACCATCTTCGAGCGTCGTCGTCCAATGTGAATGCTGCCAATGACACCTTCTGAGTGTCGGTGCTGGGAAAAATCTCAAACAACTTCTCCATTTCCAAAACCCACGCTTCGGCTTTCATCGGCTCTATACCCCCATGGAACTTCAGCGGATTCATCTTCTTGAATTCTTTGATCAAGGTCAATGTGCCGTCCCCGTACAAAGCTGGCTGTGGAGGTGTTTGCAGCACTGGAGGAGGTGGAGGAGGAATTGCATCTCGGCCGTTTGTCTGTTCGGCCTGAGTAAAGGTAGTACTGGTGTTCTGTTGCCTTGTTCGCTTCAACTCATGGGCCAAACCCTCTACCATCCTTTCTAATCTGTCTAACCTGTCCTCAGATTGATCTCGGCCAACTGGAGGTCTACCCCTTCTCATGATGCTAGGAGTATGCAAAATGTGACTTTAAAACAAAATGAACAAATAGGCATATATGCAAGTAACAAATAATCATGCCGAGATGATGCACATCTTGTCAAGTAGCAAGCAATATGATGCAACCCTAACATCAATCTAAGGGGAATCCTATGCTCTTCAGGACTCAAAGTGTGTGTGAATAACGTACTATAAGGAACCGGTGCTCTGATACCAATCTGTCACGACCTCAATCCGTCCCTAGTAGAATGGTGCCATGATGGCCAGTAATCCGAGATTACCAAAGGCCAACTTGGAAAGTCACACACAATCAGAGTATACATATGGGCCTTACATGTGCGGAAGCAATAAATTTAAATCTAAATAGTCCATAAGAGCTGTGCATAGATCAAATGAAATGACATACATCTTAACATGGTTTACAACTTGGATATAGATAAAATAAGATACATGTTACATCTTGATCAAAAGGCTTCTCAAGCCGAAATATACAAAAGACATGTACTACAAAGCTAAGAAGCATAATCTTCAAGATGCTAGCAAAAACATGAATCCAAAACATCTTGCAAAACACATCTAGGCGTCACCGCCTTCTTGCTCGTCACCTACATATATATAAGGAGAGGGTGAGCTTGGATACTCAGTGAATGATATCAGTAATAAAGGTTTGAATGAATGATATCCGAAATCTTTATTAAAACAATACATATCATAGCTTGTGCAAAATCAAGGGATGAACCAAGTTCATCTATCAAGTCTTTCAAAGCTTCAAGGGATGCTTACTAGCATCATTATAATACAAGGGATGACATTCCTGACAAAACAAGGGAATAATCGACCCGGAATCGATTAGACAAACCCACTCGCATAAGGCCATCGGTGGTGAGGGAGATATCTCAAACAAGGGTACTAGTTGCATTATAGTCCCCTAGCACTAAGGACTTTCTAAGAATGTCATCAAAACAAGATAGTGCTTGATACAAAAACTAGGGATAATCATTCATACTCGAACAAACACTTTTCCAAAACAAAGCTTTTATCAAAACATTAGAACATAGCTTTATAAAAAATACCACTCACATAGCTCTTCGGGTGTGGGGATTACAAGCAAGGATCCAAGGCCTACAAGTACATAATAAATCCCATTGAATGCATTTCAAGAAGACAAGAAGAGATGCTCAAAGATAGATATGAAGTGCATTCTTAAAACAAGCTTTGCATGAGTGTAAATGATCTCGACATTTCTTTCAAAACTAAGTCAAGACAAAGCAAAACATGTGCTGGGAGTTAAAACACTGTTTCTTATCTCGGGAAAACATACTGGGTACCAACCAGGTCTTGGCTGAGGTCCTACACCTCTTGGCCGAGGTATGGTCTCCTAGGCCTAGGTGCGCATGCAAGATAACTAAAGTGCAGGTGATCATGCAGGGTAGGTCAAGGTGAGATACAATGCTTGGCCTAGGTGCGAGATCTAGGCAAGAGTGGGTCTCGGTGACCACACCTAGGGAAAGGTGAAGTTTGGAATTCTGGGTTTCCTCCCTTGAAGAACATGAAGAACATGAATGCTAGATTCATCACTTTTATTCCAAAATCTGAGATCTCATGAGATGAGTTCAAAAACATGGACCTGGGTACCCATACTTGAAGATTTCATGAAAACAAACACAAAAACATAGATCTTGATACAAACTTTCGGATCAAAACATGATTTTTTTTTTTCTCTTCAAGAACACATGAACATCATTTTCTCTTTCTAAAACCAACTTTAAATCAATGCATGGCTCATGAATCATGCTAGATCATGCAATGTGATCGGATCAATACAAAGAACAACAAGAGTAGATCAAGAATCTAACCTCAAAACATAGATCTAACGGTTCAAGGTGTGAATATCAAGCTTGGAAATCTATTCTCACTCTAAGAACTTCTTCTTCCTCTCTTTCTAGAGCTTCTCTCTCTTCTAAGACAAAGATATAGCAAATGATATGTTTTCTCTACTGCCGGCTGACTTAACCCTCAGCTGGGACACGTGGCAACACTGGATTGGATCTCCTTAAAAAGGTGACAGAATGACAAGACAAGAGTATGACAAAGTGTGTATAACAAGCAAGGTGACAAGGGCACTCTGACAAGGCAATGACCTCGGATCAAGACATAGGATTCGGCAAGTAAGGTCTCAGTGATCTCGGCTAGGAAGGATAACACTTAGCCTAGCTGTGCCACACCTCGGCCTAGATGTGCCACACCTCGGTCTAGGTCATACCAGTCCAGGAACAAGATCACTAGGTGCAAGGATCAAGGATGTTGGTTGCCTAGATGATAACATCTCGACCTAGATGGTACACATCTCGGCCTAGGTGACGCACACCTCGGCCTAGACGATGACATCTCGGCCAATATGCCAGGGTGAAGGTGGAGGTCAACCAAAGTGGTTCCAAGATGGTGCTAGGTATAAGAGGTTCAAGGGTGTGACCTAGGCTTAACGCACCAAGCAAGAAACAAAGCATACAAACAATATTTAGGCGAATCACATAAGCTCAAAACAAGACAGGGACCTTTACTTAAGGCAAAACAAGTCAAAGTCTACAAATGCAAGCTTAACAAGACAAAATCATACAAATGCACATGAACATGACTAAGACATGAATGTGGGTTATTACATGGCCTTTTTACACCTTAAAAGAGTTGAATTTAGACATTACATTTGCAGGATATAAATGCATGCATCAGTAAACAAACCCTCTGGGTAACTAGTTTGAACCCAAAAAAAAAAAAAACTGTTTCCAATAATGGGCAGCTCTACTGTGGGCCTTTAGCAATTAAACTTTCAAGAGATTGATGGGCTTCAACTTCTCTAAACCCATCCATTTGCAAAATTTAATACTTGCATTGGGTAGGGTGGGCCGGCAGTAGTGCAAAGCCAAGGCGACACTTGCAAGCCCAATAGAAAGCTATTATAATGGGCCTTCCCCATGGAAAACTTAACTTAATATCATGTAGGCCAGTGACCCACATATCAGATATTAAATTGATAAAAACAGATATTACACTTGATCTTAGCTAAAAAGCCGAGAAAGGTTTGTTTTCAAATGCATTGGGCTGGCCTTTTTAAAACCTACTACACCTGTCTTCGCTCTCTTTCTCCATGTGGGACTACATAGTAGGACTTACGAAGCATATACACTTCAAAATAGGTGGTGTTGTCATGTATTGAATTTTGACAAACCAACCATATGCATGTTAATGTGTTAGACATGTCACATGACTTGTCAATTTTTAAATTGTTTTTGTGTTTTGTGTTTTGTGTTTTTTTTTGTTTTTTTTTAAAGATACGTCGAAGGCATTATATGAATACATGTGTCCTATGTTTGGACATGCCTACATTTGTGAGTTTTTTTTATTTATTTTATTTTTATTTTTTTATAAGGAGTCAAAATAAAATATATAAAAATAAATAAGAAATGAAGAAAAAAATAAAAATACATCTTTGTAGCCCAAATTTATATCCTGAGCAAATAAAAATGTGTAATTAGTTATAGTTGTTGTGTCCCTCCCGAACTCATATCTTAATTTTTTCAAAATTGTTATATTTGGTGTCCATATTCTCTTATTCACAAAAGTAGACAAAAAAAAAAAAAAAAAGGATAAAAAAAATTATTATCAATTTAAATCATCTGTAACCAATCTTATCTTCTTTACATGATTCAAAAAAAAAAAAAAAACCAACAAAAAAGTAGGCACCCGATGCCAATTGCCTAGCTCAATCTGTTGGACAATCTTCACTATAATTAATTAATTCTGTTTGTGTACTTAACAACAAACATAATATAAAAGAAATAAAGGAAAGGAGAGAAAGTTGTTTGATTACAAAAATCAAATTAGAAATAAAATTAAGTAAATAAAAATAGATTTTATTTTGTTACAAAAAACAAAATTAAAATCTGATTTAAATAAATAATAAAAATAGAAAATAAATAAATAACTTACTTGATTAATATCTTGAATATTATTCTGAACAAGTCTAGTGTTTGACACTGTGTCCTTAAGACAGATTCGTTCTCTCCACGGTGCTTTCAGAATGTGGACGTTTATCTCCCAGAATGAAATGATCAACTACAAACAATAGCAGCACTACAAATTGTTTGCCTAACGAACACACTAAGTGTTTATACTCTCTTACAAAAGAAAATAATGCAGCAATATGAAGAGAATGTTTGCAGAATTATTAAGGACGAAAATTAGAGTTACAAAATCCAAATGAAGGACTGCCTATTTATATAGGTGAAGTGGTGGCTACTAGTTTTGAATTAAACAGGTGCAAACCTATTTTGAACAGGTACTGAACCTGTTGGTTTGAATTGGTACTGTTTGGATTCAAATTCAAACAGATAAAACCGAATTGTACAGATTTAAATCTGTCTGGGTTTTTTTGAAAATTAAACAGAATCAATTCTGTTCAGATGGGAGAAAAACGGACCAGATTTTGAATTTAAATTCTGAAAATCAAATTGGAAAAATTAGAATTTAATTTTAGAAAATAAAATTCAAATGTTTTTGGCCCAAAAAGATAGGTATTGGGCTAAACAAGCCCAACCCAACCACACACCCGCGCCCAAGCCCAGGCCCAGCCCAGTCCGCCCGACCGGACAGACGGTGGCGGCAGCACGCGCGCGTGTGTGTGGTGATTTTTGGGTCCAATGGGTCTAGCCCATTTTGCCCATAACCTCCCTCTCTACAAAACTTGGGTATCCCTTGGGGCATACCCCAAGTTACAATCCCATGCCTTATAAACCCATTCAAAACTTCCCACCAAATCAATGTGGGACAAGCCTTATTCAAACCTTTAAGGATTTTCCACAAAAACTCCATTTCCAAGGAGCATACTTTGGCTTCAATTTTCCATTCACTCGGTAATGGTTTTAGGCAACCAAATATACCACGTGAATCACAACGCGACATAGAACGTGTTACCACTTTGACCCGCCAACTTTGACACTCGGGTCCCACCTAAATAATAGACCAAAGTTAGGAAAAAATTCTGATTTTACCCAGAATTTTCTAACCATTTCCAACAATCCCCCACATGAATGGAATTTGATGACAACGGAAATGCAACAATATGCAGACTTTATCGAAAGAGTATAAGTCGAAAATATCTTGCATCAAGATAGGTAGCTTTCGGCCTTGAACCTTCCCTAGTGATAACCTATTGGACTTACTAGCTAACCAATGGACGCGATGCCTTAAATTGTTCAGCTGTTTGTGTAAGCCAAGACAATAGATTTCACACAAAATATCTTCTAACATATCGTGGTTCTTACTGTTGTGTTCATTTTGGCCTTGAGCGCTCCTGGTTTTCATGAGTGTTTCTAGAGAATTTAGCCTCTTCATTCTCATAGAACCGGCCCCAGTTCGACACTCATATAGGTGATTCTTATTGTAAGTATCTCTTTATACTTGTCTTGATTTTTATACCTAAATCAAGATATAAGTAATCATTAAAAGCAAAGCTTATCCTTATACCCCTGCAGACAACATATGTTGCAAATATCACTGTCACCATAGGAATGAGTAGGGAATTTTAATCCCTTGGTGATTTCTGGCGAGCCACACATAACTTAGTTGTCCCTTTGAACTTAGTTCTTGGGATCCCCAGTCATATAAGTAGGGTTACCATTATGACGACTCTTATGTAATAGGCTTTAATCCTATTCCCTTCGATGAACTATACACTAGCTATTTTGTCAAACCTTTTGTTAACGGATCCGCAATATTCTCTTTAGATTTTATATAATCTATTGAGATTATTCCGTTTGACAACAATTGCCTTACGGTGTTATGTCGACGACGAATATGTCGTGACTTACCGTTACACATATGATTCTGTGCCCTGCCTATTGCAGATTGACTATCACAATGAATGCAAATAGCTGGCACAGGTTTTGGCCACATTGGAATGTCTTCTAAGAAGTGACGAAGCTATTCTGCTTCTTCTCCTGCTTTGTCTAAAGCAATAAACTCGGATTCCATTGTGGATCGTGCAATGCATGTTTGTTTCATGGACTTCTAAGAAACAGCAGCGCCTCCCAGAGTAAAGACATATCCACTAGTGGATTTTGAATCTTTAGTATCCGATATCCAATTGGCATCACAATAACCTTCGAGTACTGCTGGATATCGAGTAAAGTTCAAACCATGATCACGAGTAAATCTTAGATATCTAAGAACCCGAATAATCGCCTTCCAATGGTCTTCTCCGGGGTTACTGGTGTACCTACTCAATTTACTGATAGCATAAGCTATATCAGGACGAGTACAATTCATTAGGTATATTAGGCTTCCAATGATTTGGGAGTATTTTAACTGAGACACCGCATCACCTTTATTTTTCGATAAATAAAGACTGATGTCTACAGGTGTTCTAGCTAAATTCATATCATCCTTGATAAATTTATCAAAAAATTTCTCAATATAATAAGATTGAGATAATGCATATCCGTCAGATGTTTTAGTAATTTTCATTCCTAATATAACATCTGCGACCCCCATATCTTTCATATCAAATCTTTTGTTAAGCATTTGCTTAGTTGATTTGATCATGTTTTGACTACTTCCAATGATAAGCATGTCATCTACATAAAGACAAACTATGACATATCCTTGGTCAGTGTTTTTAACATAGACGCATTTGTCACATTCGTTTATCTTAAACCCATTAGTAAGCATTGCATGATCAAATTTTAATTCCATTGCTTAGGTGCTTGTTTTAATCCATAAAGAGACTTTACAAGTCGACAAACTTTCTTTTCTTGCCCCGACACTACAAACCCTTCGGGTTGCTCCAAATAGATCTTTTCATTTAGATCACCATTTAAGAAAGCTGTCTTAACATCCATTTGATGTATTTCTAAATTAAACAACGCTGCTATAGAAATAAGCATGTGAATGGATGTTATTCTTCTCACAGGGGAATATATGTCAAAATAATCCAGACCTTTCTTTTGTCTGTAACCTTTAACTACAAGTCTTGCTTTATACTTGTCAATTGAACCATCTGCTTTCATTTTTTTCTTTTGAATATCCATTTATATCCAAGTGGTTTAGAACCTGGTGGAAGATCCACCAATTCCCAAGTATGATTTTGCATAATGGATTCAATTTCATTATTAACAGCCTCTTTCCACAAAGGTGCTTCAGGACCTGTCATTGCTGCCTTAAAGCTTTGAGGTTCATTTTCTAACAGGTATGTCAGAAAATCTGGACCAAAGGATTTTGATGTTCTCGCTTTCTTACTTCGTCTTGGTTCATCATCAATTAAATCCTGTTGGTCGAGACCATTACTAGTCTCTTGTGTTTGATTGTCATTAGTCTCTTGACTTTGTGTACAATCCTAAGTTCTTTTCTGTGAACTTAATTCCTGTCCTTTCTTGTAAGGAAAGACATGTTCAAAAAACATAGCATTCCTTGACTCTATAATAGTGTTCACATTTATATCAGGTATTTCTGATTTATAAGTCAGAAGCCGATATGCACTACTATTCTGAGCATAACCAATAAACACACAATCTATTGTTTTTGGTCCAATCTTAGTCTTTTTAGGAACAGAAACTTCAACTTTTGCCAAAGACCCCCACACTTTAATGTATTTGTAGGAAGGCGGTTGACCTTTCCACAATTTATAAGGAGTGCTGTTGGTTTTCTTGTGGGGTATTCTGTTAAGAACATAATTAGCAAACAAAATTGCTTCCCCCCACAAGTTCTGTGGTAAGCCTGAATTTAGTAATATGGCATTCATCATTTCTTTTAGGGTTCTATTCTTTCTTTCAGCAATTCCATTTTGCTGTGGAGAATAAGGTGTTGTAGTTTGGTGAATAATGCCATGTAGTGCACAAAATTCATTTAATGGTACATTATATTCACCACCCCTATCACTTCTAATATAAATCAGAATATAACATCCATCACTTATTGTCTATGATGTGCTTGATTCATAAATTTCAAATCATGATTCATAAATTTCAAATGAAAAATCCAAAATAATTATGACTACACAAATCAGAATTAATGTTTTGACAAAATCATATCCTCATAAAAATTTTGCCTAAGAATCAAACAATTCAAAAAACCCATTTGATTGTATACATTCTTGCAACTCATTTACGAATAAATGTCACTATTATAAAAATATTTGTGACAGAAGAAAATTAAATTATCACATCTAATGCAAGAGATACACCCCCATATTAATAAAATGGTTTATGGTTTAACAAATTATACTACGCAAGTAAAATAATTATTAACGACATCTCATGTCACATAATTCAAAACAAACTAATAATCATCATAAAAGATTTCTTAAATTTACTTCCCAATTAAATGGAACGATATAACTACTGAAATCTTCATGTTTAAATTTCTCTGCTGTTTAAACACCCATAAAAAATTGATTGGAAAAACTCAAATTAATCTGCTTATGTACAAGGTCAACACATCAATTTATCATTCCAAATCACATGAAATTATTTTTAAGAAATAACTTGAGTTGATATCAATACATGCATATCAAACGCATCAACTAAAAATAATGAATTAACAAAATAAATTAATCATGCATGATTCCATGAAATAAAAGATTCTCAACCCATAAATAAAATCCAACGTAAGTAAACCAGCACGTTTTAAATTTTAAACTCCAAAACCGACAAAACATACCTTGATTTAATCAGTTTGATTTGTACACAAATAAACTCATTATATATATAAACATTAAAATGTTCTTGTGAATATATATATATATATATATATATATTTCCAACTCATTTGCAGAAACTATTCACGATTACAGATCCACACATAGAAATTAAAAAATGATTCAAAAAACCAATAAAGAAAATAAACTTGCCACAAAGGTTTCTTCGTAATAAAAATGAAATTAGTTTGTAAAACTAATATTTTACTCCGGAAACAAATTCTTCCATGTACTATGATAAAGTCAAAAGAACTAACACCTTTTCACAAACGTAAGTCATGTACAAAATTAACAGATTTAATTATACCTTAAATACAGAATTTAATTTTGTAAAAGTAAAAGAGACAAAAAATTTAATTAAAGAAAACTCAGAAATTATTTCTTAAAACCAAATTAATTTTCTCGTTACTAAAACTAGAAAATAAATTAAAACACAAATTAATTTTCTAGTTACTAAAACCAGAAAATAAATTATTACACAAAATAATTTTATTTTCCTTGTTACTAAAACTAGAAAAATAAAATAACACAATAATTTTCTGTAACACAAATTAATATTTTGTAATTGTTAATGACACCAGTATATTACTACTAGTTGTCAAAGAAAAGAGACAGTATATTACTACTATCTGTCAAATAGCATAAACCACTATTTATTTTTCCAACCAAAATATCTCTTTATGAAATTACAGAAAATTAAATACAATGAAGATATCAAAACATATTCTCTTTTAAAATTGTTGGACAATCTTTACTGTAATTAATTAATTCTGTTTGTGTACTTAACAACAAACAGAATATAAAAGAAATAAAGGAAATGAGAGAAAGTTGTTTGATTACAAAAATCAAACTAGAAATAAAATTAAGTAAATAAAAATAGATTTTATTTTGTTACAAAAAACAAAATTAAAATCTGATTTAAATAAATAGAAAAAAAAGGAAATAAATAAATAACTTACTTGATTAATATCTTGAATATTATTCTGATCAAGTCCAGTGTTTGACACTGTGTCCCTAAGACAAATTCGTCCTCTCTACGGTGTTTTCAGAATGTGGATGTTTATTTCCCAAGATGAAATGATCAACTATAAACAATAGCAGCACTCCAAATTGTTTGCCTAACGAACACACTAAGTGTTTATACTCTCTCACAGAAGAAAATAATGCAGCAATATGAAGAGAATGTTTGCAGAAATATTAAGGACGAAAATTAGAGTTATAAAATCCAAATAAGGGACTGCCTATTTATATAGGTGAAGTGGTGGCTGCTGGTTTTGAATTAAACAGGTGCAAACCTGTTGGTTTGAATTGGTATTGTTTGGATTCAAATTCAAACAGATAAAACCGATTGGTACTGTTTGGATTCAAATTCAAACAGATAAAACCGAATTGTATAGATTTAAATCTGTCCGGGTTTTTTTGAAAATTAAACAAAGATAGGTATTGGGCTAAACAAGCCCAACCCAACCACACATTCGCGCCCAAGCCCGCCCGACTGAACAGCGGCGGCGGCGCGTGTGGTGATTTTGGGTCCAATGGGTCTAGCCCATTTTGCCCATAACCTCACTCTCTACAAAACTTGGGTACCCCTTGGGGCACACCCTAAGTTACAATCCCATGCCTTATAAACCCATTCAAAACTTCCCACCAAATCAATGTGGGACAAGCTTTATTCAAACCTTTAAGGATTTTCCACCAAAACTCCATTTCCATGGAGCATACTTTGGCTTCAATTTCCCATTCACTCGGTAATGGTTTTGAGCAATCAAATATACCACGTGAATCACAACGCGGCATAGAACGCGTTACCACTTTGACCCGCCAACTTTGACGCTCGGGTCCCACCTAAATAATAGACCAAAGTTAGGAAAAAATTTCTGATTTTACTCAGAATTTTCCAACAATTTCCAACAATCAACATAGAAGACTTGAGAAATGTTAAAAATATTATTCTATATTAGAAATTGTTACGATGTGCATCTTTAAAATATATCCCACATAGAATATATATAAATTGATAATTTTTTTTCAAAAGTAGACCTTATTTATAAATCTTGTAAAATTTTGATGATTCTTATTCATTCTTTATTTGATTTTATGATTAATTTTTATATCAGTAAAAAAACAGGGTGCACTTATAAAGAAAAATCAATTTCATTTTGTGATTCCTCTCCAATTTTGTTTGATTCCTGTTATCGTGCGGAATGGGGGTAGAAAGTGAGATAGAAAGAATCTCAGACCATAGATTAAATTTCAAACATTTGTAGAAGCTAAGGTCAATAATTCTAATTTTAGATCACAAATAATAATCTTTATATGGTGCCAAGGCTTCCGCTTGAATTTCTACATTACTAGTCAAGCCATCAACTCTCCCTTGACCAGAGTGGGTCCAAATTTGACCGGAGTGATTTTGTATTTTGTGTACCTTAATCTTATTCGTGTCGTGTCATTTTAGTTCATATTAAAATTATTTAAACATTAATTTAATTAATTTATTTTTTGATTAACTTGTTTCATTTATTTTTCATGTTATTTTGTGATATCATTTTTGTTTGTATCTAGTTTATGTCATGCTAACGAATTGTATAAAAAAATTTTACTTTTAGTTAAAGATAAAAAATTAAAATTTTTCTCCACAAGTTTAAATTTTATGAAATTAATCTCTATTACATGAAATTTTTCATAAAAATATTTGATTTCTGCTCAATTTCAATCCTCCAATCTAAACAACTATCCTACTACTACCATTATTATTATTTAACTAGTCTAAGTGGCTATAGTAGTCTTTCTCTATAAAATTTATCACATTCTTTTATTTGAGTTTTTATAGCATGATAATGTTAAAATTCTTCTCCTATATTACATAAGTTGTAACATACTTTTTAAAATAATTTCACACATATATATATACACACATGAACAAAAATTTAAATAATTTCATTAAATTTATTAAATATTTAAAAAAAATCTTTTGTTATGTGTATCGTACGTGATGCACTGGTAAATTTCTAGTATCTATTAAAAATCAACCGACATCATTTTAATAAAGAATTATTTTAATGAAGCCATTAGTATCCATATAAAATAGTTTGAATAAATCCATTCAAAGTGAGATTTTTTTGTGGGGGTAAATTACAATTACATTTTTGACAATTATAGTGACTTCTCATATTATTTTAATAATTACACTAATTTTCTTTATTTTTGAAATTATTATCAAGATTCCTTCACTGTTACACTTTGTTAGGCCATTTAATAAAATTTGCTGATGCCATATTGATGTCATAGGTTATAATATTAAAAATGACGATATTGCTCATTACTTACTTTATTTATTCAAATGAGAAATTTTACTCACATCTCTTAAAGTTTTGCATATATATTATTAAAGACTCATACATATTTGAACATTATTTAATAAAATTTTTAAATTTCGTGCAATATTAAATAAAACCCTTAAATTGTTAATACATTATTAAATCATTTAATGAAAAAAAAACTTAATTTCCATTGATAAAATACTTAAAATCCTAATAATTTACTATAAGACTTATTCCACACTATATAAACAGCGTAAAATTTATTATTTTAAATAATATATTTATTATT
This sequence comes from Camellia japonica, assembly GCA_030407325.1. NCBI lineage: Eukaryota > Viridiplantae > Streptophyta > Magnoliopsida > Ericales > Theaceae > Camellia > Camellia japonica. Next base: position 109,152,688 of record JAPPVO010000017.1, on the reverse strand, counting down.
TGAATTTTTTTTAATTGAAAGAGATGGATTAATTTTTTTCCCGATAATTTGAATTGCTTATTTATTCATATGTAAAAAAAACTATTATTTAATCTTTTCTCAATCATATATAATTTTAAATTTTAAATTTTTGTCTTTGATTCATTAAACTTTTAGTCGATGCACATTCAAAAAAATGTAGGTTAATATTTCTGTGATGACCGGTTTTGCTATACGTCACTTCATTTTCGTTTTCATTGGAATTGTTGTGTCTGGACGTCTTTTCTCTAATTCTCATCCTTGTTTATTTCGAGTTGGCTTTTCTTTTGTTTTGGAGGGTGCGCGGTCGAGTCCGAGGTGCGGGGCCGAGTTCGGAGTGACCGGGGGCGAAACGGGGAAATTCTGGACTGCTGGGTCAGGGCCGCACGTGTGGTGTGGGGGCCGCACGTGCGGAGAGGGTTCAACTTTCGAGGGTTGCACATTGCCTACAAGGTTGGTGCGGATTAAGATGCGGAAGGACCACCACATATGCGGGGGTGAGGGCCGCATGTGCGGGGAAGGCGCTGCACGTGCGGCAATTTGGGCAGTCCGAATCTCTGTTTTTTTTTTTTCCTTCTCTTTTTGGCTGTGTGTGTATCACATTTTGGGCATTTCTCTCTCTCTCACTCTAAACATTATTTTTCTCCTCATTCTCTCTAGAAACCCTCACCAAACACTAAAACTCTTTGATCCTTGCAATCCCTTGGGTCTAGATCCATCATCATCATCTCTCTCTCAAGCTTTGGAGATCAAAAACTAGAGCTTCACTTTGTGTGGTGGAAATCAAAGATCTCTCATCCTTGATTCTAGGGTTTCACTAATTTCTTCATCAAACTTGAGGTAGGGTTTCCTTTGAGTTATATATTTTATGTAAGTTTTTGGTGGATTTTGTGAGCCCTTCTTTGTTTTTTTCAAAAAAATGGGTTTGTGGCTCAAGAAATTGATGATTTTGTAGAATAAACTCTATCTTGTATTCTTTTAAAGATTTTCTTGAAATTTTGGACAACATGGGTTGAGGTTAAGGAGTAAAAAGAGATTTTGCAAAAGAAGAGGGAAAATGTTAGGGTTTTGTGAAAAACCTAGAAATTGGGGGTTTTGGGTTATAATGAAAGGGTTATGGAATTATTTTAGATTAAATGAAAGTGTGGTGAAATTTTAGATTGTGTGGTGAGCATGATAACATCTTGATAAATGAGGGTTTTGGAAAACAAAACTTGAAATTTTTGCTAAATGTATATAGATATACACATATGGTTAAGAATTGGCACATTGTTGAATTCCATGGAATATGAAATGGTAAATTTGGAAGTAGATGTTCAGAATATTGCATATAGATTTGAAAGAATTAAATTGTGGTGAATTATGCAAAATGATGAAGTGTTGCTATGTGTTGGTACCTTCAATTGAACATATGGTCAAGTGTGGAATGTCATTGAGGGGAGAAAAAAGGGGAATTATAATTAACATTATGTTGTTGTTGAGACACTTAAAGATGAGAGTTGTTATGTAGCATTGTTAATTATTGCATTGCATTCTCTTTAAATTAATAATTTCGCATTTTGAAATACGTTTGAAAGGCTTGCATTGAGAAAATGGTATCGTGAAATGAAATCATGGGAATGTTCTATGGGGTAAATACGTTGGTAAGTCCGGATAGGTGGTGTAGATGAATTTGATAAGTTGGCCTGAGTGTCTGGGGTAAAAGACTGAAAACACGCGCGGAGGAGGTACCACTTCCTTTTCGGTTAGCAACCGGTAAAGTGGGGTTATTGGTAGTGCTTGTTGAGCCTACTTGCAGACACTAACCTAGGGATTACCTGAGTCGTATTTACCATCCCTATTTAATCAATTGTAAAGTTTGAAACTATGAGATTGCAAACTGTTGTTGAAACATGATGATTTTCAAGAAGAGCATGAAATGAGACTTTTCATTAAAATGGCATTGCACGGCATTTTCATTTGCATTTAATATCGGATATCTTGCATAAATGTATATACTTTGTTAAGGATTTCTCTACTGGGCTTTATACTCACCCTTATGGGTTTTGGTGCAGGAAAAGACGTGGTGAACTTGCCAAATTAGGGCGTGGAAGTATGCTTTGAGAGCACAAGGCTCTTTGTTGTGATTGTAAATTTTTTTTAAGCCAAGGGCTAAACATGTATGGGTCCGAGAGACCATTTTGTGTAATCGGGCTATTGCCTTGGAAGATGTAAGCCCTTAAGGGCATTTTGATTACTTGAGAACAGATACTTCACATGCTATAAATTCATGTGTTTTTCATACCATCGAATGTATAACCGCATGTGAAACTTTTATATAAGCTTGTTCATTAATCATGTAAAGATGGAAGGATTATTGTCAATATTTAGTGAATGTTAGTTGATGTGGTTGGTTTATGTTGAATTATTTCGGGGCGTTACAATTTCTTACATGATTTAAAAAAAAAAAAATCTAGAAGTAAAAAAAAATTCTACCCTAGGCCGACAATGATCCAAATGTTTATCTCGTAAGCCTAGCTGTCATGACCCGCTCCCCGTACCCAAGGGTTAAGCATCGTGATGGCCAGTAACTGAGGTTACCTCCCTCTAATTCTTAAACAAATCAATAAATGCAAGTGAAAGTAATATTTAAATAAGGGTACCAAAATAATCATCGGGGCTTCTATTTTTATTACAAAATTTACTGACCAAAAAGGTCGATATTTACATAGAGAAATATCATAAAAATACTGTGTGTGTGTGTCTATTCCGCAACCTGACTTTCCAAAAAGCTATTTCTGAAGTGCATTGTTCCTGAAAATTGGTAAACAACAATAAGCACATGGTAGAGTGAGAAATATTATACCAAGAGTATAAGGGACACGAAATAACCATGGATAATTAGTTAGGCCAAAACATTTAAGATAACTTAGTCGGAACAAATAATCCTTTAAGTAGCAAAACTGAGATTATGTAAATAAATCATTTAGGTGGCAGAAACTGAAATACAGAAATTATGTAAGTAAATGACCATAACCACAGTACAGTACAGAACAGAACAGAGGTCACAGAAGTGACAATCAGAACAGAGGTACGGATTCAAGAGGTGGCTCGTACGGATTCTAGAGGTGACTCCCACAATAGTGTAGCACTTAGCTCCGCACAGCACTTTGCTCCGCACAGAACAGAGGTTAATGGATCCATGACAGACAGAGGACTACAAAGTGGTCAAACAGAGGCCAATGATTATTTAAGTCCCCCAAGGCGTGGGACTCCCGTGGTGGTACTTACAAAACATAATTGTATATAAGGTCATAGTCAAATATTTTTTAAAATATAAACAAATATATCCATGGGTTTCATTTTAAGCAAATAGGGTTCAGAAATAAAACCACGCAACTGAAATGTTTATAAAACATAACTTTTATTAATATATTAATAAAACATAACTCGTATAAAACAGATTTTGGTAAGTTAAAACATACGTAAAATACATTTTGGTGATTCAAGGTATAATATAATTCACCTTAACTTTAATACCTTACTCTTTCTTTCCACTATCGAAGACCCTCTCAGCTTCCATTATTTTTCCTTTCTTTCTCTCCTCTCTTTCTTTCCTCTTTCTTTTCTTTCTTTTATTTCTGCTTCTTTCCTCTCTTTCCAGTGGACGCCTCCTCCCTTTTATAGGGGGAGAGAGCATACGTGGCAGATTTCGATAACAATTACAAAGATTTATTCTTATCTTTAATAGATATTTAAGATAATTACCTTTTGACCTAATATTTTAATATAATTATATAAATTAATTAATTCCTAATTAAATTACACTTTATCATATACCAACATAAAATTAATTATTTATTTCATTACCACATCCATTATTATTATTGTTATTATTATCTATATTATTATTATTTATATTTTAACCCCTAAACTTTTATTAATTATATTGTTTTACAACATTACACATAATAATATATAATAAATTATATATTTTCCGAATTGAGATTAAATAATATTAGTATAAATTCTACAGAATAATTAAAAATCTGGGTCGTTACACTAGCAATAAAGATGAGTTGTGTAACTTTGCTTGGTTAGAGTTTTCCAAAAACACTTTTCAAAAAATTCTACTTTCTTATTTTCCGTATTTTTTTTGTTTTTACTAAATTTTTTAAAATGTTTTAAGCAATTTTTTTAATTTTTAGACATACCTAACATAAATATACCTAAAAAGTAAAAAATTTGTGAAAAAAACCTTTTAAAAATTCACTAAATACCAAAAATACAAAAAAAAAAAAAAACGAGAATTCAGTATATTTTTTTTTGTATTTTTATTTATTTATTAATTTTTTAAAATATTTTTTCACAAATTTTTTACTTTTTTGATACATCTAAGCAATGTGCATCTAAAAAAGTAAAAAAAAAATGTTTAAAAATTTTAAAATATTCACTAAAAACAAAAAAATACGAAAACCAAAAAACTCAGTTTTCAAAAAACTTAATCCAAAAAACTCAAACCAAACACGCTAACATCAAACATCACAAGAATAAATTGTATTTTGTTTTTAAATATAGCCAACAACTATTAGTTTAAAATTAAACTATCCATTTCATAAAATAAAATACAATTTATTCATTTATTCATTGATATCCGATAAAGCTAATTTTTTACATTGACGATTTTTAACTACTAGATTTACAAGAAAAACTATTTGGATCATAGTTGTGGGTCCAGAGTGAGAACCTCAAAATAAAATATGGAGAAATATAGAAGATAGTGGTATGAAGAGGAGTTGTTTCTAGTAAGTAATTAACCAAAAATTGTTTTCCGGTTTGAGGGTGCAACTGAGTCAAAATCCCCAGCTATGAAGACAACGAGTGAAATGTAGACAAACATTGAATTTAATGCATGTAAAATTAGATACAAGTGTCTTTTGTTTTTTTTTTTTTTTTTAACAAAAAGTCTTGAAACGTCTATTTTCTAAAATGTTTTGTGGTCCAAATCTATGTAAGTGAACTTTGAATCAACCTATAATTCTTGCATATTGCATATATATAGATTTGTGTTGAACAAAAGTTAGAACAATATATCATGGTAAACATGTCTAATACTTCTTTCCAACTTTTTCCCTTCTCCTTACTTTGCTTTTCATATTTCTTTCCCTTGAAGCCAGGCAATTCAGTTCCAACTCCAGCAATTCCAACCCTAGTTGCATAGAGATTGAAAGGAAAGAACTTCTTGAATTCAAAAAAGGCCTCACAGATCCTTATGGTGTACTTTCTTCTTGGGTAGGCAATGATTGTTGTATGCGGATGGGCATAGGCTGCAACAACCAGACTGGCAATGTTGTAACACGGGACCTAAAATATTGCTATTTAGGTGGTGAGGCAAGTGCCTCCTTGCTTGACTTGAAATATTTGAATTATTTGGACCTAAGCATGAATAATTTCCATGGAATTTTAATCCCAAAATTCATGGGTTCACTTAAAATGTTGAGTTACCTCAATCTCTCTGCACTTTCAAGTTGGGTTTTTGATTTAAGCTGGATTGTTGGTCTATCTTCTCTAACATATCTTAATCTTGGATATGTGAACCTCACTTTGGCAAGTACTAATTGGTTGCAAGCTCTTAATATGCTTCCTTTTCTGTCAGAATTGAGATTGCAAAGCTGTGAACTTCTCAACTTACCTCACTCTGTACCAAACATAAATTTCACTTCCCTTTCTGTCCTTGATCTCTCTGATAACAATTTCAAACTCTTCAATACCTCAATGGTTGTTTAACGTAAGTACACTTTTGGATCTAGGTCTTTTTAATAGTTATATGAAGGCCCCTGTTTTTGATATCCCATGGGGAAACCTCTGCAACTTGAGAACTTAGATTTAGCAAAAAATCAAATTAGTGGTGACATAAATGAACTTATAGGGGGTTTGGTTGAATGTAGCAACAATAGCTTAGAGGAGTTCCGGTTAGAGTATAACCAAGTGAGAGGGCAGTTGCCAGATTATTCACTAGCACACCTTCAGAACTCCAGATGTCTTGTAATTTCTTCTAACTTAATCTTAGGCTCGATTCCAAAATATAGCGATCCCAGTTTTCTCTCCTTTGGTTGTTGTATTCTGGACTTAGGTTCCGTGGTGTTGGTTATTGTATATATCTTGTTTCTATCCTTCAATTCTATATATTTGAGTTTTAAGTTGTGTTGGGGCAGGTTTGTAACAGGTTGGTTGTGATTGGGAGCAAATGGTTGCTGCCCAGATTTTGGTGTCTTCGCTCGAGCGAGACTTTTGTCGCTCGAACGAGCTCTGTGTTTTAGATCCTTCACTCGAGCCAGGGTTCCTTTGCTCAAGCGAGAGTTGGGTGTTGTGTCTGGTGGCTCAAGCGAGAAGTCTTGCACTCGAGTATGCGTCTGCGTCTGGTTCTGGACCTGAAGGTTGCAATTCTAGGCTCGAGCGAGCTTTCCTTCGCTTGAGTGAGTGAGGACTATGTTTTGAGTTTCTTCGCTCGAGCGAGCTTTTCTTCGCTCAAGCGTGTGTAGACGTCCCCGAACGTCCCGGGAGGGAATCCCGTTTTGTTCATTATGGGCTCACTATAGTTCAGGACTCAAACTCACGGTCCTGTACCTAATCTCGCAGAGTGCAATGCAAGACCGATGAATCGTCAAAGAGTTGAAATCCAGCAAATCGTTTTTGAAAACAGATTTTTTGAAAAAAGTGCCAAACATGGACTGCTTTGCCAGATACAGAGTCACCACCTAAATATTTATTTTGGGGGAATTTAGGAAACCCTGACTCGTTGCCTAAGGCCACGTGTCCGTCATCACCAAAGTTGCCTCGGCTCGGGAACTTGGGTACGATTGAGGAAGGTCACTTCGTGAGCACCCCCGCTCGCCCGATCAAAGATTGGCCTCTACTAACCATGATATCGAGTTTTGAAAGCATTATGTGCTCTTATTCCGGTTATTAGCCTAGATTTACTATGTGATGCGTACAGCATACAAGTATAGACTGGATCGCCTGAGTTGGAACAAAACATTTCATGTTTGTTTTTGAAAGCGGTTTGCTACTCGCAAGTAGGCTAAAATGCGGATTTTGCCACCCTCAAGTGGGCTTAGGAAACATGGTTTTGCCACTCTCAAGTGGGCTTAAAACTCACAGTCAATGCATTATTCCAATTCAGATAATCCAACCTTCACCCACAGGCATTCAGGCAGGTATATCACATAAGCACATAGCCTCATGGTAAGCATGTTATCATGGCAGTCACTCACACGCATGCAAGGATGCTAAAGCATAAACACTTACTGAGTACTCCGAGCCAAAACAAAAACTAGTTAGTAATCAATGCATGATCCTAGTTTATGTTAAGATGGCTAATGCAACACATGCAAAATGCAACTAGAAATAGGCTCGGCTATCCTAAGAATGGCATATGAGATGCTTCAGCTAACACGTATTCAACTTGGAATTGGAATACAATGCAGTTAGTATGATGCGCCGAGCCCAGTGCGTGCAAGACAGATGAATGGATGCAAACATGCGAGCATAAGTATGCTAATTGAAACATGCCCTAAACTAACCATCATAAGCTGGTAAATAAAAGAGAGAAAGACGTGGGGTTGGAAGACATACATCACACACACGCACACTTATTACACAATTGCCCTCACTCGGAGGGTCCGAATAAATGATACAGTCTGAATAAATAATTAAATATTACAAAACCCTAATTAATTAACAAATTAACTAAGAAAGTAAATAAATTAGCATGCAAGTCTATGGACCGCCCCAGCTCTGCTCCGAATGATGAAAGATACATGCATGCTCGAGTCGCCTTGTCGGAAAATTCCTCGCGATGCCCCGATTTGCCTCTGTTTGCAATTAATCCCAGAATGCTGTGCAAAGCTCTAGAAGGCTGCTGATTTCTAGTTTGCTGCAACAGAGAGCAAGAAAGGGGCATGGCAAAGTATTTTCATATATGTATGCACACATCGATCCTCGTGCCACCAATCACGCATCTCGATGCATGATGGCCGAGGAGTCGAATTGCACGACTCAATGTGAAATGAATGCACATATAAGCAAGTAAAGCCAACAACTCTATCATGGATAGTCAAGAGTGTCGATGACCGGGAATTGAGGCACGCTCCATCACTTCGGATACGAAACGTCCCTCGTTTCCCGTGTTTGGGCTAACCCATATCCCAAACACAATGCAATGAGATGGCATACACAATGCGACTAACATGTAACCTAGCATACACAATGCTATGGACTAGAATGGCATACACAATGCACGTGACACAACATGACATGCACAATGCACTAACATGCAACCTAGCATACGCAATGCTATGGACTAAAATAGCACACACAATGCACGTGACACAATATGACATGCACAATGCACTAACATGCAACCTAGCATACGCAATGCTATGGACTAAAATGGCATACACAATGCAAGATGGACTTACACCAATATGAGTGGACCTCAGCCACACTCACATCAGTGGCCATATGATGGAAATAAGACAACCGAAATACATGCAAACATGCACGAATGCAAAGGACCGATCCTAAGGCGCAACATGCAACTCTAACAAGGCATGGCAAGAAATGAAATATGGCATAGGATGGCACATGATACAGCTCTGAAATGGCATAAAAGATGGTCCCGAAACATGCAAGTATGTCACACAATGCAAGCTAGATGGCCCGAATACCGAAACTAGTGAAGTGCGTCACACTAGAGGTACACAAAGCAATGCACCAGTGGTAAAACCAACCCCAAACAGACCCTAGGCAGGTCTGAAACAGTGGGGAAATGGCCTAAAATGATGGCTCGGAATGCAAAGAAATGGAGTTCATTCAATGGTCGGTAAACAAGGCATTCATGCACAACTCTCAAGCACACTTAAAGAGTAGAAAACATGAGAATATGACATTCACATAAGCTCTGAAATATGATGCAAAATGACACCAAAGCATGAAAACACCTCAGTAGATGCATGCAATAGACCTCAAATCTCAAAGCTAGGCAAGTGTATTGAACTACAAGCATGCAAAAAAAGCATCATTCGACCATGAGACCCAAAAACAGAGCTAGGGCAGTCCAAAACATGCACAAAATCAGTTTAAGGCATAGTCAAAATGTGCTAGAATCAAGGGTCAACAAAGCATGCAAAGAAAGCTAGTGAACCATGAGTTGTACTACAACTATATGAAGCATATGAGAGCTCACCAAACCAGCCAAAAACAGAAGTATGCCATGCCAAAATATGCCCAAAAACCCACTGAAACTCAGTCAATGCATGCAAGAATGATAGGCTCCTTTGGAGGGCCATACAAGGGGTTGTTCTACACATATATGACAAACACACAAAATGGTAAAACAACCTCTGGAGAGAGGTTATGAGGGTCCTAAAACCCACCAAAAAGGTCCTGAAATTAGTCTAGGAAGCATGCAAGTGAAAGCCCCTTTGAAAGGCCTTGAAGAAGATTACTCTGCACATGCATAATAGACACTTAATATGGCAAAAAGGGCTTCGGACAGAGTTCATGCAGGTCACAAAACTCATCAAAAATGGCCTGGAGCATGGCTTTGAAACATGAAAATAGGGGCTCCTTTGTAAGGCCAACAAAGCTAGTAAAGAGAATAAGGGGTGAGAGGGTCACCCTCTCTGATTTTGAGGCTCAAAAACACATATTAGCCACTGAAAATCCACTGTATTTCAGTGGCCAAAAGGCCAAACCAAGGCCAACACAAATGCTCTAATACATAGCTCAAAACATGAGGAAATGAAGCGTGCAAGGGGGTAGATGACCGCCAAAATAAAAATAACCTTAATCAAACTTGAAGAGGAGCTCAAAATAAGACTTTTTTTAGTTTATGACGAAGTCCAAAAATGCTTGCAAATAAGGCTAAAGAATGAAGCAAAATAAAGCTACAAAGAGAGAAATAGTGACTTACCCTTGTAGCACAGCAATGCAGCAAGCTCTGGACCAAGAAAGTGAGCTCTCAACCTCTGAAAAACAGCTCCAAGGTACTTAGGATGGTAGTGGAGGTGTTGTGCTTGGAGGTGTAGTGCAATGGATGCAAGAACAATGGAGTTTAAAGCTTGAAGGAGAGAGATATGGAGAGAAGTGTATGTATGCTCTAGACCAATTGTTCAACCCTTGCAATGGAGGAGGAGGCCTCCCTTTATAGAGAAGAGAGGACAAAGCTTCTCTTGGAAGCTTCAATCCAAGAATAAACATCCTCCATACACGTGTATGGAGGATGCATCAAATGGCTCCCAGCTGGCACAGTTGGAACACATTCAGTGAGACCAAAAAGTAGGAAGCAGGCCGACTAGTTAAGGTGGTCGGCCGGCCACTCCCCCTGGTCGGCCGACCAGGGGTCAAAAGGTTCAAGTTGAAAAGGTGGTCGGCCAACCCAGATTGGTGGTCTCCCAGGTGAATGCAGCTCAGTGGTGGTATGGGAGACCCGAAATTGTGGCTCAAAAGTGAGGGAGACCAAGGGGTCAAAAGGGTCAGGTTGAAAAGGTGGTCGGCCATACCAGATTGGTGGCCTCCCAGATGAATGCAACACAATGGTGGTATGGGAGACCCGAAATTGTGGCTCAAAAGTAAAGGAAACCACCTACCTGCCAAGAAAAACCGGCCGACCGGGGAAAGGTGGTCTCCAAGAAGAAAGGTGGTCTCCCACCCTACTACCACCTTCCTAATAATGAAACTAGGGTCCATACCAAAAATGAACCCACACCGATGCGAAACGAGGGTTCGGGGGCCAAAACGCGCAGTCGGGGGCCCTGAAAACTGACTATTAAGCACCGGAGGTGGCGTATGACCACAAAGGTGGTCTCCCGGGCCACAGTGTCCCTCTAGGGAGAGGGAACAAGGTGTGTGCCAAAAACCGGAGCAAACGGAGGTAGTTAAGCGGTCCCTAACCGAGGCACACGACCGACGGCTCCGAAAACCAGAAACTGGTCTTCAAACGGGGAAAATGGCCTACGACCACGAAACGTAGCCTACGGCCACTGAGAGATGGTCTTCGAGACGTCTCTCTCCCTTCGGGAAGAGAAAACAGAGAAAACATGACCTGGTTCGCAAATCGAGGCAAAGCATAAAAGAGTCCCGAAGTCCGGAGGTAAGGCTCTCAGCCGAGACTCTGTGACCTCAGAACGAGCACAATATGCAAAATCAGCGAGCGCTCAGTTGGTGACGTCTGAGTCTTAAGGTCGATCAAAAATGGGGTGTCTACAGCGTGCTTCTGGATTGCAGACCTGAAGCTTCGAATTGTTGGCTCGAGCGAGGCTTTCTACGCTCGAGCGAGATTTTTTTGTGTCTGGTCGCTCGAGCGACCACTCCTTCACTCGAGTGAGCCTCGAATATATCAGTTGGTAGTAGTGGGTTTTTATATACTTTTTCATCTCCTTTTTCTCTCAAACCCTAGAACGGCTGCCTCTCTCTCTAAACCACCACTTCTCTCTACAAATCCATTTAGTTCTAGTGTGTTCCTACCCTAGTCCCTTTGTTAAAAGTGTGGAGCTTGGTGTGGGCTACATTTCAATATGAAAATTTGTGGATTTGGAACATCTTGGGTTCTCATCATCTTCTCCTTTTGGTCTCTCCATTTGAGGTAGGGATAACCTACTCTATTCTATAAGTTTTAACATAAATTTTAGTCATTTTGATTAGTTGGTGTTGTTGGGTAATTTTGGAAAAAGTTAGGGTTTGATGTGTAATTTATAAAAGAGGGGTTTTGTGTTTTGAAGCTCCATGTGTATATAAGGCTTTTGGAATATGAGTTTGTGAGTCAAATCGGTGGAATTTGGCCTAAGGAACAATATTTGAGAAAATGGGGAAAATGCCCTAATTGTGTTGAATAATTAATTTGTGGAAATATGAAATTGAGTTGAAATTCATGAAAGTGGGAAATTATGAGATTGAATGGTGTAGTTGGATTAATAAATCACTCACCTATGAAAATGTCGATATTTTATCTGTTGATAAATTTATTATCTGTTTAGAGATAACTGCTTTGGGCTATCGGTGAAGGATAGTCTTAATTGTTGTAGACATTGTATGATGATTAGGTAAAACTGAAACTAATCACATTGAATATGTCATTGAATATGACGGTTGGAATAATACAGCAAATGTGTGTATTGATTGATCATTGTATATGATAAGTGTTTAAATACATTATCTATGTATATTGTTTGGAAGGAGATAGGGGATGGACTCTCAAACCTGTTTGGGAGGAGATAGGGGATGGACTACATTGATACAGCAAATCTGTGTATCACTTGAAGTATAGAAGTGTTTTAATATGAGTTATATTCTCATGTGAATTGTGAAGTATGGAAGTGTTTTAATATGAGTTATAGTCTCATTGATTATTTGGCCAGGTTCTGAGCCATAATTATGAATCGAAAACGTATAAGTGAAGGAAATTGAAATGAAAAATGGGTGTACTTGATGTTGAATTGAAAAGTATTGTAAGTTGGTTTATATGTGTTAACCATATATCAAATGCTATTGTTTTAGTTATTTCTCATGCTTGGTTTAGTATATCTCTACTGGGCATTGGCTCACCCTATATGGGACATCATTTTCAGGTTCAGGTGATATACCACCTCCAAGGACGTAGCTTGGGTGGCTTAGAGGCTTGAAGATCTTTTTGTTGTTTTTTTTATGTATTACATGTTAATCAAGCCAAGGGCTTATTTTGTATAAAGAGTTAGAACTTTTCTTTTGTTGAACCCAAGTGTTGACTTGGAAAGTTGTAAGCCCATAGGGCATTTACTTTTGTTGTCAACATGTAATATTTTTGTACTTAATACTCTGATGAATGGAAATATGCCTTATTCTCTTATGTCTATGCGTATCAAGAATGTTGGGTTTTTATGTATTATTTTAAGGGCGTTACACAAAATCTATTGGAAGGTTGTCAAAATTGGAGGCACTAGACGTCTCTTTTAATCAAATGAATGGGTCCATACCCCAGGGCATCGAAAAACTTGCAAACTTAAACTTCTTGTCACTTGATAACAATTACTGGGAAGGTGCTCTATCCCAAAATCATTTGCAAGGCCTCACAAAACTGCAAAGTTTCAGAATATCATCATCGAACAAAAGTTTAATCTTCAATATAAGCCACAAACGGGTTCCTCCTTTTAGCCTAACAGACATCACAGTCCGGAACTGTCGATTAGGTCCCAGATTTCTAGCATGGCCAAGTAACAAAAACAACTTTTTTCTATAAGGCTCACAGACGTTGCCATTTCAGAAACAATACCTTATTGGCTTTGGGAGTTATCTCCACAGATTTTTTGGTTAGATCTTTCTGGTAATTGGATACATGGAGTGCTTCCCAATTCATTAATGTTTTCTAGAGCGTATCTGGTGGATTTAAGTTTCAACTGCTTAAAGGGTTCACTCCCAGTTTGGCCTAATGTGTCACATCTCCTCTTGGCAAACAATTTATTTTCAGGATCAATTCCCATGAACATCGACCAAATGATGCTGTCATTGAAAACTCTTTATTTATTTGGGAACTTCCTAAATAGTAGCATCCCATTGTCCATAGGTAAGATGGAACATCTAGCAATGCTTTATCTATCAAACAACTATTTATCTGGAAAAATCCATGATCAATGGAGGGATTTACCAAGTCTTGGAATCATAGATTTATCCAGAAACAATTTACATGGTGAGATCCCAAGTTCAATTTGCTCACTACCTGCACTTTTTTGGTTAAAATTAAGCAGCAACAATCTTTCAGGGGAACTATCTTTTGCATTACAGAACTGCAAAGGCTTGATGATACTTGATCTTGGAGAAAATCGATTCTATGGGAACATACCCAAATACATTGGAAAAGACTTCTTATCACTATCAGCACTGCGCATATGAGCTAACATGTTCAGTGGAAATATTCCTAAACAACTATGCTCTCTTACTTACCTCCACATCCTAGAGCTCGCTCTTAATAATTTATCAGGATCTATTCCATCATGCTTGGGAAAATTGGTTGCTCTGAATTCCTTGATATCATATAGTCCATATAAACCCTCTAGCAGTGACTTCTATGATCTACAAATGGAAATGGAATTGGTTATGAAAGGAAGACAATTGTTATGTACCTTGACTCTTGAGTTGGTAAATATCATTGACTTGTTGAGCAACAATCTTCAAGGAGAGATCCCAGAACTAATAACAAATCTCCCAACCTTGGGAACCTTAAATTTATCCCACAACCTATTGAAAGGGAAAATACCAGAGAAGATTGGAAGCTTACAATGGTTAGAAACACTTGACCTCTCATGCAACCACCTTTTAGGTCCAATTCCTCCAACCATGTCCTTTATGACTTCACTAAACAATTTGAACTTGTCATTTAACAATTTGTCCGGATCAATTCCCTCTGGCAACTAGTTCCAAACCTTCACTGATCCTTCCATTTACAAGGGTAACCCATAACTTTGTAGGCCTCCATTGTCGACCAAGTGCCTAATATCCAATGATAATGATGCTGATGGAAACCAACATGCTAAGGCTCATGAAGATGAAGATGATAACGAAAACCTGGGCTTCCACCTTTGTGGGCCTCCATGCCTGATAATAATTTTTAGTGCCAACAACATGGCATTGGGGTTTGTGGTGGGGTTTTGGGCTGTTTGTGGTAGCTTGGTGTTAAAGAAGTCTTGGAGATACGCCTACTTTCGATGTGTTGATGAATCTAAAGGTTGGGTTTTCGTTATCATGATGGTGAACTTGAACCGTTTACGAAGAATGATGGCAACAGAACATAACTGAAGGCTCATTTGGGTAACTATAGGTACTAATTTGAAGTGTCTTTCTTGCTCTAAAATGCTAATTAGTATAAATACTCAACTATTTTAGTCTTCTTTTTCAACTTCTAAACAAATTAACAAAATTCAATATATATATTTGCAATGAACATGTGTCTCTTTTAAAGCTAATAAGAACCTCTTTGTTCTTTAATGCATCCTTCAACATTTTAAAAACCTTTCTAGATTTTCCACCAAGTACGTAAATAACTTAAAAAAAGACAATACAACACCAATACATTTTTTTTTTAATTCTATACCAAAAGCATTTGATTGTAAATCATACTTCCTAAACTCAAGTAGTTTCGAACTTATTTTGCAAACTGATGTTTTGTGAAGTAGTTTTTTCAAGTTTAAAATGGTGTTTTGAAAACTCAGACTTTAAAAGTTTTTACAGTAAGTTATTTGAAACATGAACTCATTAAAAAGTTGTATTTGAAAAATACAATTTTAAAGTTGAAGTCATGTTATCAATCCGTACTCCCAAAAAATAGCTTGCTTTTGACAAATACATTGAAAAGGACTTCTTTCGATAAAAGAAACTTACACCAATACATTAGGGATTCCTTGCATCCTTGGTGCTGACCGATGAAATAGAATTTCATCCTTTGTTCCACAGATGCTGTAAGATCATATATCTCCCCCATTCTCCGTGCAAAATATTTGTATATGACTTCGATACTTTGCTTGAGAAATGTCGAGTTATTTTGTAAAATATTCAAAATTTTGACTTTTTACAATTATGTTGATTCAGAAAGGAAATTTTGAACAAAAAGGACATCAGGTGAATAACTTGTTTTACTTTTCCACCATGGTCAACATGGCGTAGCCTTTTCTTCATGCTTCTAAGGTTTCAAAACTTTGGATAAATTTGTTTTCCATTGATAATGTTTGTAATAAAGACAGTTTTATTTTATTACTATTAATGATAAGAACAATTAATAAACTTATTATCCTAGCAGGTGGTGGAGGAAGCCCTTCAAGCTCAGTTGTCCCACCCATGTCATTCCTTTCCCCAAACTCTGAATCCATCCCCCAATTGTCAGCACCCAAACTCGAAGCCCTTAAATTAGTCACTCTGTTAATTTAAGACCTTACGATTCTCATTTTTTTTGTTGATATTTTTGGTTCCAGGAACTTCAAGGAACTTCCTGGAATTTATCTTATTTCTGTAATTAACCTTCAAGGAACTTCTTGGAACTTTTTGAAATTTATCTTATTTTTGTAATTCACCTTCACCTCTTTTCAGATTGTTCATTGATTTTGATTTTTGACATCAAAATTTTTTCTCTGTGAAACCCATAAAACTAAAATCAAACCCATTTTCGACATCAAGAAGAACATAATTTCATAGAAATCAAACACTTCAACCAAACCCATTTAGGAAATCAACACAAAATTAAACTAAGAAAATCATATAAAACCCTAGATCAAGTGTGAGAAATAGGGAAATAGAAAAAAAGAGAGAGAGAGAGAGAGAGAGAGAGAGAGAGAGAGAGACCGAGATCGAAAGAGATGGAGAGAGACCAATAGCGACAGAGAGAGAGAGAGACAAAAACTTGTGATTTGTGGCAGTGGCGGTGGTGATTTGTTGGGGGTGGCGGTGGCGACGTGCGACGGTGGCCAACGACGGTGGGGTGGTGATCGTCAATGGTGAGCGGACGTCCGGTTTGGTGGTGACTGGTCTCTATGTGTGTGAGACAGAACAGAGACAAAAGTGTTTGTGTGAAACAAGGAGGGGAGCGATTCAAAAAAAAAAAAAAAAAAAAAGAAAGAGAAAAATTTCGCACCTTTAACGACTAAATTATGATTTGTCAACAAATATAACTCAATAACGACAAAATCTTTTCTAGCTATTTGTGTAATTTGGCTACTAAGTGTTGTTTTCGTCGGCAAAAACTAAGTATAAAATGACTACAATTTTTTAGTCATTGATGGTTTATATTTTCTGACGAAATTCTTTGGTCGGCAAAGAGTAACCCAATGTATTTGCCTATTTTTTGGCGACTAAAATTTTTTTAGTTCGCAAATGGTTGTGTACGCTAACTAAAATAGGAATTAGTAGCCTAAAATCTAGACTAACGCTGACTAAAAATTTTTTAGTTGCCTATTACGTTATATTTAGCGACCAAAATTTTTTTTAGTCGCCAATAGCTGATATATGGCTACTAATAAATTTTAGTAGCTAAAATGCAAAACATTGTCGACCAAGAAAAAATTTAGTCGGGGAAGGTCTCACTTATGGTGACTAAATTTGTTTTAGTTGCCAAATTTGATCGCCAAAAGTGCAAATTGTTGTAGTGAAAAGCCAAGAAAGGTATGTTGTAGTAATATTATACAGATAAAAAATATAGGGGTAATTACAACAAAAAAAGAAAAATCAGAATTTAATCCTTGTAACAAAATAAATTTTGAATTTTTATTTTATTAATTTAAACCCTAATTTTCTTATTTGTTTTCAATCTAAAACATCTGCCCATTTTCGTTAAGTAAAACAAACCAAAAAAAAGTATTTTAGTCATTAAACTTAATGTAGGTATATATAAAATGTTTAAAATATTATTTTTTATTGAATTCAATGACTAAAATATTCATTTTCTATTGATTTTCAATTTATACAAAATCAATACAGTATGATGATTTTACCACTTAAAAGCATAAGGCTGATCAAGATGACTTGTATTTTTAAATATGTCACTAGCACATTTTAGTAAAAAATTCAGCAAGAATATCAATGTAAGTGTGTCATTGTTCTTGGAATGCAAATGAAAAGGGCAAGAGTCATACTATAATCTACCTTTAAAAGACAATACATTGCAGCCTAAGACAACCCCTCTTGCTAAAAAAAAAAACATCCAAAGTTACGTAATTCACCCAAAGTCAGGACAACATCCATATTCTTCGAAGTTTCAAAATTGTTACAAGCAAGATTGAATCGTCATCTATAGGTCACAAGTGCATTTTACTTACTGGGATCCACATTATTCAAACACAGTAAACTATTTATATATTTTGTCTTCTTTTTGTATCATATGATTTCTATCTTTCACCCTTTTGGTTTCTATATTTATCATCATATATAAATTGGCCACCTGAAAAGTTGGTTGACATCCCAAAAAGTAGATCCAAGAAATTGTGAGCCTGATAGTAATGGACACTGGACCCTCGATCTAATGGAGGGTTTAAGGGGGTCTTTGCCAAGGGTTGGGGGGGCAAGGGGGGTCCCAAATTTTTCCTGAGGGTAGCTTGGTAATTGTTGATATAACCTTAACATTATATATGAAAGTGTTGCTTTCTATAGTAACTGATTGTACTCTTTTTCATTCCCTTTAATATAATAGAACTAGCGTGAGCCGTGGACATAAGCAATTTCGTCGAACTACAAAAAAATAAAATAAATAAATAAATAAAAAAATGATAACACATAAAACAAAACAAGAAATTGTTTTCATCACTACATATTAAAAAAAATCAAAAAATGAAGAAAAGAAAAGAAATTAAGAAAGAAAGTGAAGTGTTTTTATCAACTACTAATGTAGATAGGACTTATATTGGATCATTGGAACAAAACAAACCTCTTATGACTCTAGTGAGTAGAAACCAAGGATCATATTCCATAAAATCACTTTCATGAGGTAGAACAAATAAAAATAAAAAAACCATGGTCTGACAGATATATTCATATGGGACATTCCTTTCTACAAGATGAAGTAGTAATAGAGAAACAATTAATCATCTAAACAGTTAGGGGAAACTACGGTTCAGTGATAGCAGAAAAAAATTACAAATTCATGGTAAAATTTTTAATTTTAATTATTATTATTTATAATATTTATCATCTATTTGTAATTATTTTTTTTTGACTTCCACTGTCAAGTAATTTTCCCAAAAAGTTAAATATTGTCAAGCACACTGGAGTATGGAAATATAATTTGATAAGGGATAATAGAACAATTATAACAGCATGTGAATATTATTCTCTCATTATTGTTAAATGTTGTGGGTCCAAAATATATACATGATTTTTATTGCATCAATACACATAAACGGTAAAATAAAACGGTGAAATGAATTCAGCAATAAATAGCATTTCTATTAACAAAATTATATTAGTAAGAAACTCTAGGGGACAATGGGACTAAATTTGCCGACTAAAAACAATTTAGTTGCCAAAAGTTCCACAATAGGCGATTAAAAAAAATGTTTGGTCGGTGTTAATTTAGGTTTTAAGCTACTAAATAAGTCGGGATATATTACTTTTTGCTGACTAAAAATCATTTAGTCGCCAAACGTTCCACAATAGGCAACAAAAAACACTTTTGGTCGGCGTTAGTTTAGGGTTTAGGCTACTAAATATTTTTCTAGTCGCAAGATATTAATTTTGCCTAACTAAATAATATTTTAGTCGCTAAATAATTAGCATAATTCACACGAGGTAAATTTAATTTTTGGCGACCAAAAATTTGGTCACTAAATATATATTTTCGGTGACCAAAAACATTTAGTCGGCAATGGTCACTACACTTTTGGCGACTAAAATTTAATTTGGTCAGCATTAATTCATGTTTTGGCTACTAAATAATTTTAGTCATCATATATAAACATTTTCCGACTAAACATTTTAGTCGATAAAAACAGTGACGAAATCAATAGTTGGCAAATTATGTATCAAAATTAGTGGGAAAAGTTTAAGATTGCCGCCCAAATTTTTGCAATTTTTTTTCTTTTTTTTTTTATCAGTCTCTTTAGTCCTTCACAACCAAGTTCTCTCTCTCTCTCTCTGTCTCTCTCTCTCACTCTTACACACACATGCAGAGAATCAATCACCATCGTTGCTCATCTCACCATTGCACATGACCACCGTCACTTATCTTCCATCGTCACACATAATCACATTGCCATTGCCGCTACCATTGTCTTGCCTCCCATCGACATTTAGGTTTTTCTTTCTCTCTCTCTTGTTTCCCTATTTCACTCTAGCTCTAGGGTTTTATTTTTTTTGATGCTAAAGGATTTTGATTTCTGTGAAATGAGTAAATGGGTTTTGATCTGTGTTCTAGATTTAGGATTTTTTGAACCGATTATTGGTGTGGTAGATGAGATTTAGTGATTTGGCCCTAATTTCTAATTGATTCCTGTTGCCAATTGCACCTAGGTCTCCATTTTTCCTCTCTACAGCACATGCACAAGTTCCTTGCCTTAAACCAACCTCTGAAGCTCTTATCCACCAGGTATTTCCTCCTTTTGCCCCCTCTCTCTCTCTCTCTCTCTCTCTCTCTCTCTCTCTCTCTCACTCACCCCTAATTTGTGAACCCTAGCATTTTTTTCCTGCACAGTGTTGTTGCTGCTCTTGGCTACCACTATTTCCACCATCAGCCGCTAGCTTTACCACCTTCAAGTAACACACTCACTCTCATTCCCTCTTTCTCTTGCTCCTCAATTTGTGATTTTCAATATTTTTTTCCTTTGAAGAGCTTATTATATATATATATATATATAAAGTAGCTAGATTCTTTGATAGTAGAACTTTGTTCTTTGCACAACTAAAAGGGTTCTATCATACTATCATGCAGTACCCTTAATAAAGCAAAGTGCTTTTGAAGAAAAACAATTTCAAGTAAGGCTCATATGGGATTCGCCATCAATGGTTCAGTGAATTAGGCACATTAACCTTGAAATATTTTCTAAGAAAAAATGTTCACAAGGTATAATTCACATGACTGCAAGTACTGCTTCCGAAATGAGATTGTAAATAGTCTTTGGTAACACAAGCCATTACATGATATCAACTTTCAATGCATGAGAGAATGTTGTTGGAAAAACATCTTCATTTATAATCATAACGAAACAAAAGTTGTTCTCAAAGTACAAGTGACTTCACTTCTATAAATGTTGCCAAGATAACTAATTTGCTGAAGACTATATGTATTGTACCCAAAAGTTGTTGTCAAAGTACAAGTGACTAATTTTTTTGTAATTTTTCCTATTAATGTTATGACCAAATGAGAAAATATATACATCTCTTACATATATTTATATAAACCATAGCTCTAGTGTCATTTTGAAATAATTTTAAGATTGAAATAAATTTAAAAGAAGGAAAAATGTGAATAATTAAAAAATGAGGAGGTAGGGCATATGCTAGAGTAGGTACTAATCACCAGGAAAAAAAAAAATAAATAAAAACCCAAATTGTTTGGTTTTGATTGATTTTTTGAAAATTGAGTTTTTTTTTTATTTTACGTGTTTTTCATTTTTTTATTATTTTATTGAATTTTTTTAATATTTTAAGTTAATTTTTTGGTATGACCGGTTCGAAAGCCGTCCCGTTTCTTTTGAGTTGTGTCGGGTAAGTCATTGTAAAAAATTCTTTCTTAAAATAATTTCTATTGTGGTTGTCCCGAGTCAGAGTTTTCACTCATTTCGGAGGGTGAGGGGCGGCACCGGAGGGTCGGGGGAGAAGCCGAGGTTTTTCCGGACTGGAGGGCCAGGGCTACACGTACGGGGCCATGGGCTGCACGTGCGGGGAGGGGTTGCACGTGCGGGAGACTAGGGCGCACGTGTAGGAAGCTGAGGTTTGGGCAGTGAGCACACTGCCTAAAAGGCAGGTACAGAAGTGTGGTGCGGGAGAGACCGCACGTGCGGGGGTGAGAGTCGCATGTGCGGGAGAGGCGCTCCGCATGTGCGGGAGAGGGCGCAGCACGTGCTGCCAGGCTCGTTTTCTGCTCCGTTTTTCGTGCTTTTTAGCTATATTTTGCTCTTTTTGTCCCCTTTCACCCATATCTGAATATATCACTCTCTCTCTACAATGTTTCTCTCTTTTTCTCTCATCTCTCTCTACCCAAACTCTCCAAAGCTTTGCATTTTCTTTTGATCCCAAAAATCCATTGGGATTTTGATGCTAGTCCCTTATACCAAAATGATGAGCGTGTCGAGGGCTTTGTCTTGACCGGTGGAGATCGCTTTCTGGCGAGGTTGATTTTTGGGCTTTTCTCCTCTTCTCTCTCTTGAGGTAGGGATTTTCTTGATTTTCTTCAATGCTTCCCTATAGATAGACATGTGGTAAGTTTTAATGCATAAAAACCATGTTATTGAGGATTTTTTCGAAAAATCATGATAGAGGATCTAAGATTTGGGTGTTGAGATTGAGATTTTTATGAGATTGGTTGATGTTGGATTAATTTGAGGTGCGATTTAACATATTTAGGATTAGAGAGATATAAAACCCTAATTATTTTGTAATAATGCCTAATAGATAAAAAGGGGATGAAATAGTGAAATGATCATGTTGTGAATTAAAGAAGTTGATTAATGATTTGGTGATTTATTGTAATTTAATCCGGTCTCATAACTTTTTAAAAAAAACATCTACTTTGTGATTAAGTTGATATTAATTAAATATAACGAATGGTTAATTTTGATTAATTGTTAAAAAGGGAATTTGACCATAAGATTGGGAATTTTGAGCAATAACCTTGTTGAGTTGAAATTGAGCGGTTTATGATTTTGTATTCGGTGGGTTGAGCTTTTGGTTAAATAAATGAAACGAGTCTCTTCATTATATATGCACATGTACAAAAGTTGGTGTATTGCGAATTAGAAATTTCGGAAATTGACATTAGAATGTAGAGAAAATTATAACTCTTTTTTGAATTGAGAAAGAACCTTGGTAACCTAATGCCTCTTAAGAATTGAATGTTTGTATTTTGTGCATTTAATACATTTTGCTTAGAGGTTTTATCCTTGGTCATCGGTGGAGGATGACATTGTTGTGTTGATAGTTGTGTGTATGCATTACACCTGTTGATTGTACTTTATCATGTTGTGATGGTTGGTAACGTGTACTGCGCTGATAATGAGAGGTACCATTCCCTTCCAGCTAGCGCCTGGAGAATTGGCTGTGCTGATAATGAGAGGTACTGTAGACCGCCCGAACTCTCTCCGCGCGCCCCCCTTTCGGAGAGGGCGCGAATTGGGTTCATAGCTACTACAGTTCGGACTCCTGTTACGGTTTTGAATCTAATCTCACAAAGTGCAATGTAAGACTGATAAATCACCAAAGAGTCCAAATCCGGCAAATCGTTTTGGAAAATCGATTTTAATCAAAAAGCGCCAGACATGGACTGCTTTGCCAGATTTCAGAGTCGCCACCTAAATATTTTGTTTTGAGAAATTTAGGAAACCCTGACTCGTGCCTAAGGCCACGTGTCCGTCATCACCAAAGTTGTTTCGGCTCGGGAACTTGGGTATGAGGGGGAAGGTCATGAAATGAGCACCCTCGCTCGCCCGATCAAAGGATCAGCCTCTACTAATCATGATATGTTGTTTTGAAAACACATGTGTTCTTGTTTGATTATTAGCTAAATTACTATGTGATGCGCACAACACACAAATAGAGACTAAATCGCTCGATTTGGAACAAAACATCTCATGTTTGTTTTTCGAAAATGATTTGAAGATGCTACTCGCAAGTAGGCTAAAGCGCGGATTTGCCACCCTCAAGTGGGCTTAAAACAACATGATTTGCCACCCTCAAGTGGGCTTAAAACTCACATTTTGATGAATTGTTCCAATTCAAGTAATGAAGCCTTCATCCACAGACATTCATTTAGTTTATCACTTAAGAAAATAGCCTCATGGTAAGCATGCTAAACATGGCAATCACTTACACTCATGCAAGGATGCTAAAGTGTAAGACTTACAGTGTACTCCGAGCCAAAACAAAAGCTAGTTAGAAATATGCATGATCCTAACTATACGAATGCCTAATGCAACACATGCAAAAATGCAACTAATAGGCTCGGCTATCTAAGATGGCATATGAATGCAACAATTGATACATGCTTTGAAATACGTATTCAAATAAGTATTGAAATACAATGCAGTTTGTATGATGCGCCAAGCCCGGTGCATGCAAGACAAATGAATGATGCACGCATGCAAGCATAAGGTATGCTAATCGAAATATGCCCTAATCTAACCATCGAAAGCAGTTCAATGAAAGGGAGAAAGACGTGGGGTTGGAAGACATTCACACACACACGCACACTTATTACAACACTTGTGCCCTCGCGAAGGAGGGTCCGAATAAAAGAGAGCTAACTAACTAATTTACTAACTTAGCTAATTAATTATTACAAACCAAATTGAATTTGAATAACTAGCTAAACTAAGCTAATTAGAATATTACAAAAATGAATTGAATTAGCTAAACACATTAACTAATTAATTACAAAACTAGTAAATTAACTAGCTAAACAAAGCAGTTAAAATGGCCTCGAGAGGAGGGAGACATGCATGCTCGGTTTGCTTCGCCTGGAAATGCGTTGTCCTGCCATGAGTTGTCTCTGTTTGCACTCGCAGTGATCTCAGAACATCAAACATACTTTCAGGTTGCATCTGCCTCAAAACAGGAGCATTTTGGAAAATTTTGCTGTAGGTGGCCGGCCGGCCACCTCAACTGGTCGGTAGGCTACCTCAACTGGCCGGCCGACCAGTACAAGTGGTCGGCAGGCTAGTGCAAGTGGCTGGCCGGCCACTTCCTTTTCCAAAATCCCCACTTTGCTGCAGCAGAGATCAACAAAGGCACAGCAATGCATTTGCAAGGAAATGTGTGTGCAACTACTCTCCTTATCATTTCTTAAGCTCAAAGGAGCGGAGTACTCGGCTCTCAAGCTACCAATCACGCATTTCAATGCACGATGGCCAAAGAGTCAAGCTTGCACAATGTTAGTGAATGCACAAACAACACATAAGAGCCTCCACCTTTATCATGCATGATCAAGGGTGTCGGCGGCCGAGAAACGCAATACGTTTCATCACTTTGAGTATGAAACGTGCCACATTCCTCATGTTTGAATTGACATCCAATCCAAACACAATGCAATGCAAAGCAAACAACATGCTCATCTTTCAACGCTAAAGACCTTAAAGCATGCAAGCAACACAAGCATAACATGTTAAGGGACTAAAAAAAAATGAAACTAGTGAAGGACACAACACTAGAGACATGCAATACAATGCTCCATGGACCAAACCAGCCCTAAACAGAGCTCATGCATGCCAAAACAGTGGCCAAAAAGTGCTAAGATGATAGCATAAAAGGGAAGAAAATGCATGCTCAACTTATAGCTCGCAAGTAAGGTACAAAGCTCAACTCTCAAAAACATTGAAAGAGTGATATATACGAGGGTATGACAGAGATATGAGCACTAAAATCACATGCCAAATGATAACGTATCATGCAAACATCACAAGTATAGCATGCAAGAGGCCCTAAAACTCAAAGCTAGTTAAGGTATTCACATAAGAGGCATGCAATGCATGGCCTAAATAGCCAAACCAGCTCTGGACAGAGCTCAATCATGTCAAAACAAAGGCCAAAACATGCTGAGAAGGAAGCCCAAAAGCTTCGACAAGCATGCATACGTATTGGCTCATGATCAAGGCATAAAGCACAACCCACAAAAGCTATGAAAAAGTGGGATATGTGAGAGTGTGAATATGCTATATACACTGAAATCATGTGAGAAATAAGGCTAAGGCATGCAAACACCACAAGTAAAGCATGCAAGAGGCTTTGAAACTCAAAGCTAATCAAGGCATTCACACTACAATCATGCACTACAAGTCTTACATAGCCAAGACCACTCAAAACAGAGCTTAAGCATGCTAAAACATGAGTAAAGGCATGCTAGAGTGTAGCAAAAATAAGCTAGAATAGTGGGCTAAAGCATCAAGCATACAAGGCTAATTAGCAATATTACACTACAAGTGTAAGAAGCATGCAAGCAATAACCAAACCAGCCTATAACAGAGTTAGAGCAGGCCCAAAAAGTCACAAAAACATGCTTGATCTCAGCTTAAAGGAAAGAGAAATGCATGCTCACTTAGTAGGCCAACAAGACATGCAAGCAAGGCAAGAGAAGAGGGGACCACCCTCTCCCATTTTGACCCTCAAAACCAACTTTTTACCACTGAAATTTCTCTAAATTTTAGTGGTTAAAAGGCCAAGCAAGGGGTAATTCAAAAGCTTAGAGAGTTGGCTCAAGAGACTAAACAAGCCAAAGAGTAAAAGAGGGGAACCACCCCCCCTAACCACACAAAGCTCAAACCCATATTTTTAAGCCTTAAAATCAGAGTTTTGAGAGGCTAAAAACAGCCCCAAAGTAGCATGCAAAGGTGGTTAAGCTATTAATCAAAACAAAGCTTTAAAAGGGACAAGTGCCTTACCCTTGAAGCACAGCAGCAAGGAGGCAACTTCAACAACAATTCTAAACCAAAAGCAACCCAAAGACCTCAAATGAAGCTCCAATGGACCTCAGCTTCAAAGTGAAGGTGTTTAACTAGGTGTCTTAGTGCAAAAGTGAAGAGAAAACATACTTTCAAGGCTAAAATGGCATAATATAGAGAGGAGAGAGAATTCTAGAGAGAGAGGGAGATTTTTGCTCTGGAAAATCTGAACCCTTAAATAGGGGGAGGAAGCTCCCCTTATATAGAGCAAGCAAGCAAAAAGGCTTGCTTGATTCCTCCATACACGTGTATGGAGGATGAGTTTCAGTGAGCCACAACTGGCATAAAAGATCAGAAAATATCTAAAAAGGTGAAAAAGTGGCTGCCGGCCACATCCCCTAGCCGGCCGACCACTTGAAGTGGCCTACAAGGGAGGAAAGTGGCCGGTAAGTGCCAAAAGTGGCCGGCAAGGCCTTCTCCCCCCCCCTCCTAGGCAAGAGGCAACAAGGTTTGGCCCAAAAACAAAGGCAAAACACAGAGAGTTAAGAGGCTCAAAGACAAGGCACTCAGCCGAGACCCTTGGGCACTCAAAACAAACACAAACATGCACAATCATCGAGTACACAACCGATGATGTCAAAGTCTTGAGGTCAGTCAAAAATGGGGTGTCTATAGTTGCCCCTCTTTGACAGAACTCGGAAGTCATAAAATGACGGGAGTGAATGTCAAGCCTAGAGATGACCCATTTTTGGTAAGGCCAAAGACTTAGACAAACAGGCAAGAAAACAAAAAAGATGCGCCCGCAGGCTAGGGCAAAATGCAAATGACATGCACGATGTAAGAGCATAACTTATGATCATGCAAAGAAGGCTGCAATAGAGCATTTATGCAAAATAAATACAACGTTTTAAGCAAACCGACAAGTTACAGAAGTCTCACACATTTCAACAGAAAGGATGTAAGAAAATTATGCAATCTTCACTGTGTTTCAAGCAGGTAAGGCTAGAAACGACTACCGGGGAAACCCGAAGTCTCAAACGAAACACCTCTTAGCGTATCACAAGCGAGAGAGGGAAAGAAAACACCTCTCAGCGTATCACACGCGAGAGAGGGAAAGGAAAACACCTCTCAGTGTATCACACGTGAGAGAGGGAAAGACAACACCTCTCAGCGTATCACACGCGAGAGAGGGAGAAGGCAACACCTCTCAGCGTATCACACGCGAGAGAGGGGGAGCACCTACAAGATGTCAGTGTAGACATCGGGTGTACCCGAATGTCTCTAACCAACGAGGTGTGGTGTAAGCATCGGGCATACCCGGATGCTTCTAACCAAAACAAGGTGTTCAAAGGACAGGAATGACCTTACTCAGACTCCCTCTGAATGAACCGTACATACAATATCGTGCATGTATGAGAAAGAAACTCGATAGGTATCATGCAATACCATGCATGTCTCCTGCGAGACAAATGACAACGATGCATATGTAATGCAAGATAACCAACAGTGCATATTCAATGCAAGATAATCAATAGTGCATATTCGATGCCAAATAATGCATGTTCAATGCAACAACTCATAATGCATACTCCATGCAATAATAAAAGCGATGTTCATTCTATACAACGACAAAAGCATACGATAGAGACAACTCAAAGGAACTCCCGATCTACCTCTCGGAGAGTTGCACTATGTTAAAGAGGATACACCTTATGTGTGTTGAAGGGCGATGATCACCGACTTCCGCGGAGGCATTTTGAATCAAACTTTGAGCATTCCTTGCATTTCTTGGAACCCAAGGACACATAACAGTCTGAACACACTCAGAGAGTACCTTGGGCACTTGCTGGCCTCTTTAAAACATTGCTGGCCACTTGAGTGGACGGCCGGCCACAAAAACAAGCCGGCCGGCCAGTTTAAGGAAAATTGGGGCAGTTTTGACCTTTTGCACACGGGTCTTTAAAAACTCAAACCCCAAACACTTTTCCTCACATACCCATTGCCGAAAATCCTTGTTCTTCATCCCTAGACCTTTTTTTTTCCCCTCAGATCCACACTTTATACGCGTGTTCCAATGCCCCCACGAAGTTGATTCGCGAAAAACTTTCAATTCTCTTCGTTTTGAACCGAACAAAAGTTGTTTTCAGAGCCTTTTCCTCCCTTTCCACCATTTGAGGTTTGTTTCCCCCAACTTTGACTTGAGTTTTGCACCCTTTTCCTGGGCTTTGACTTTTTGACTTTTTCTCTTCCTGAGAGTTGACTTTTGGTTGACTTTTTGCATTTTTTTGGCCCATTTTGCTCATGTTGTCTGTCTTTCACCCTCTTTTCAGATGGCAGATGACGTGCCACACGGTGGGGATCCTTCGAGGATGGAGGAGGAGCCTGACATCATGCCATTGCCGCCCCGAGTCCGGCCATTTGATCCACCGGCATACCACCCTGAGGTACACGTGCTACCACCTAGTACGGTGCGCCATTTCACTGGATTTGCATGGTGTGCGCCTGTGGATCTACTACTACGGGAGCTAGAGTCCCATCTGTCCCACGACACCCCTGAGGTAGACACTGCACTGTTACATTTCCTGCGATGTGCTTTGCATTTCTCATATAGTTTGCACTTTTTACACTGCATTTCAGCTGTTCATTCTGAACGCACATACATACTGTAGTTCACATACACACTGTATTTCTGCTCACTCTGAACATGTGCACACTGGATTTCTGCCCATTCACACAGGTTACCTCTCGTTTCACCTGCGGGTACGTGGCCACCACAGCGAGGGAGTGGTACATGGAGCTCCCTGATGGCGTCTGACAGATCATCGACAAGGCAGGGTTCGGCCTATTTTGCTCAGGGCTGTCGGGTCTCTTTGTGAGTAGGACTCTGCTAGGAGCATTGGTAGAGAGATGGTGGGACACCACCAACTCCTTTCGTTTCTCTGCCACTGGGGACTTGACCATGACCCTATATGACTTTGCTATGCTGACGGGCCTGGAGGTGGGAGGCCAGCCGATCCCCTATGATGCTGATATGGGTGAGTGGGAGGCAGCTTGGATGCATCTACTGGGAGTGCACCCGCCTATGTACCGATCATCGGGCTCAGTCCGGTATACCTGGTTTGCCAGCCATTTCCGAGGGAGAGAGCCTACGACGGTCGAGGAGACAGAGCAGTATGCTTAGGGCTTCCTTATATTCCTCTTCGGCACTACTTTGTTTGTCGACAGGGGGAACACCATTGGGCTGTATTTGCTGAGTGCCTTAGTAGACCTATCACAGGTACGACACTATGACTGGGGAGGCGCCGGCCTCGCTACCTTCTACTGTTACATAAGCTCGACCTCCCACAGGAGTGGGAACAGAGTGGGCGGTTACTGGTGAGCCTAGGAGGTACGTTTTACATTTCTTCTTTACATTCTCTACCATGCTTTCTGATTTGCACTTTCTGTACACTGCACACACTGCACACTGCACACACGTAGTCTGTACTTCGCTTTGCACTTGTACTTTCTATACACTGTGCTATACTCTGCTTTCTGCATTTTTCATATTCTGTATTCTGTATTCTCACTGCCATAGTCTTACTTTTCACAGTTGTGGGTATATGCCTATTTCCCCGCACTTGCCCCCGAGTCGGAGGTCGAGACACCTCCTGCGGTACCTTATTCACATAGGTATGATGGTAGGTGTCAGCCCAGGACCCGAGAGAGCCTCTCGTACTTGCGCCAATATTTTGACACTTTGTGGGTGACCGAGGTAACACAAAACCCATAGTTTTTCCTGTTTTCATCTTCAATTCACTTTGCATATCTACTGGCAACTAATGCTTTTTCTATCTGCAGATCACATGGTAGCCCTGGGAGGTGATGCCAGAGTTTGCCCGATTTCATTTTGCTGGAGCCTGGGGCGCCTCCCGATACCGGATCTTGTTTGAGGGACCAGTGGGACGAGCCTGGTTCTTAGGTGAGCGCTTCAGGCACCAGACATTAGGCTTGCAGTTACAGTCGATCCCTTTGCCACCTCCACCATCTATGCAGGACACAGAGAGCATCTCCCCTTAGGAGCTCACTGATGTTATGCTGGGCGCGGATGCAGATCGATTCATTGGGGAAGGGGACTACATAGCTTACATCGAGACATACCTCATGCCTCCGTTGGCGGGTGCTCGCGCTCTTGCGTGGAGGATAGCTGCTATTGCTTCATCGAGCGGGGCTCGGGCGGTAGGCACTTCCTCGACGAGTAGTGCCGGGCAGCGAGAGGGGAGAGCTGGGGAGATGTCCACCGCCAGACAGAGTGTCGGATGGCCAGACCTACCTACCTCACTGATTTACCAGAGACATTCTGGGGAGACTTGCCAGATCCCCATCGAGCCCGCATCAGCTGGGCGTGCACTTGTCGGAGTTCGAGGCCCGACTCCAGTATGTATCAAACTTTACATTTCAGTCCTGCATATTCACTTTGTTTCAATTATGCTCTATAGAATTGTAATCCCTTCAATGCACTTGTAGGCACCTATAGAGTACGCAGGGCAGGCCCTTGAGCTAGTGGCTTCCTTGACGGAGATGGTACAGACGAGCTTGAGTCTGCTCAGCCTCTACAGAATCCCGGTAAGTTCCTTCCCACTATATTTCATGCCACAAAACCTCATGTTGACACACTAACACTTACACAGTTCCACATTACACTGATCTGATACTTTGCACTAAAACACTACATTAATACACTGTTCCTATACACTGCTCATAGCATACACACTGCAATCATTTACAGCTCACGGCACATCATCTCTTGCATCTGATATACTGCATCTGCTATATATCACAATTAATACATTCTAACAAGCTCCCCCTTTTTTTCAGATCCTTTTCAAGACGTCAGCTCCATCAGGTGCCTCAACAGGAGTGGCGGTAGGACCTTCAGTACCACCTCCAGCAACACACAGCCGAGGAAGACGTAGGAGGCCTACCAGATGCGGTGATGACGACGAGTCCAGTGAGGACGAGGATGCAGCGAGTCCTCAGTCAGAGTCAGCCGAGGAGGGCTCCGAAGATGAGAGCGGAGATGACTCTGGTTTAGACGACGGTGCTGATGGCGACGATGCTCCAGAGTCCTCTCAGTCGAGGAAGAGGATGAAGAGGGCCTCTCAGTCCTGAGTTGGATGACATCGATTCAGATGCTTTTTGCTTTGTTTTCTTTTGCTAGTAGTATGGTACATTGTACAGCCTTGGGCAGTTTAGTTTCTTTAAAACTTGTACCTTTTGTAAAGAGAAACCATGATGGAATGAAAATAGCTTTTTGATCAAAAGAGTGTTGCATTTGTAATCTAAGCATCACATCGCACCATTTTGCACAAAAATGAGATTGATGGAAATTGAACATTTGGTTATTGCACAGTTAGGTAGTGAACCGCCATAACAAACAAAACAAAACAAAACAACTTAATAATAACTTGATAAGCAAAACGACTCGATAAACAAATTACAATAACTCGATAAGCAAAGTTCATCAACCCGATAAGCAAGGTTCAACAACTCGATAAACAAAAGCGACAATCTTGAGGATAAGTCGACAAAACCACAGCAGAACGCATCTAGAGTGGAACAAAACACATATTTTTAGCACTCCCAGCACATAGACAGACCAAGACAAAACTGCTGGGGACAAACAGTGGCTACCGACCACTTATAGCCATTGCCGGCCACTTTTTGCTTCTGTGGACCACGTAAGTGGCCGGCCAGCTGTAGACACCCTATTTTGACCGGCCCTAAGACTTGGGTATTTTAGTTTGACCACCCTCACCAAAAAAAAATCAAATTGAAATTTCAAATTCCAAACCTCACCCATTTGGCCATCGCTAATATTTTGATAATTTGTAGTGTTTTATAATTTTATGTGTGTTTTATCATTTTATGTGTGTGTATTAAATTAGGTGTGTGCATATCTTTTAAGTGTGTTTTCTAATTGAACTATTTTTAAAAACAAAAGAAAATAAAAAATAAAAAAATATATATAATAAAAAAAGAGAAGTGGTGAATATGGTGTATGGCATGATTATGTTTATTTTGGTGGAGAGAGAATTTTTGCAGAAAGAAATTCGGAGGAGTGGGATCATGGGTGATTTGTTTGGTTGGTTTAGAGAGAAAAGGTTGTAAGGAGATGCATGCACATGGGTAATGGGGAGGTGGAAGGAAACAAAAAGAAAAATAAAGAAAAGAGACATGGTGTATACTGACTCGACATGCACAACACTGAAAAATAAAGAAAAGAGACGTGGTGTATACTGACTCGACATGCACAACACTGAAAAATAAAGAAAAGAGACATGGTATATACTGACTCGAGAGGCACAACACCAGGGGGGGCTGAAGGAGGACTCACCATGAACTGAGACACACACGGGGAGGAAGAGACCCAGCTCTCTCTCTCTAGAGATTCCACTCCCTCTCACCCACGAACCCATCTTCCCCTTTCCTCTTCACCATCATCCAGCAACACCCACGGGAGAGCCACCCACGGCATGCACACCACCATCACACCACACACGGCAGTGACACCCATACACCTCCCTCCCTCACGGTTTTGACTGACACAGACTCACCCACACACTCAACACTAACACACACAGCACACACACACGGCACAGTCATAGTATACACCACAGCTTCATACACACTGCACACACACCCAGCACCCCATCTCTCTCATCTCACACCACCTATTCACACTTAGCTTCACAAACCCACACCATGCACACGGCCATGGCTCTCACTCTCTCTCTACAATGAACACACGGGTAGAGGGAGGAAGAGAGGGCAACACACACACACCCACTACTTCACTCTCTCACGGCACCTCACAACACACACTGATAACACACCATCTCACGGGGCTCTCTCTCTAAAATAAAAGACACACGGGTAG
The DNA here is from genome assembly GCA_030407325.1 of Camellia japonica. Lineage (NCBI taxonomy): Eukaryota > Viridiplantae > Streptophyta > Magnoliopsida > Ericales > Theaceae > Camellia > Camellia japonica. The sequence goes on along the minus strand of JAPPVO010000017.1, from coordinate 109,119,676 downwards.
GAGACACACGGGCAGAGGGGAGGGGATACACAGACAGACAGACTCACACACCCACTCAATCTCTCTCGCTCCCTCCCTCACGGCAGGAGCAACCCAGCTGCACACACCCACTGTTATCTCTCCCTCTCCGATCCCATGCACCATCATCACACACCCACACAGTAACACACTCACCACCATACACCCCCACATGCACCCACACACAGCACTCTCTCTCTCTAGAGACCCATGCGCACACACACGGGCAGCTCTCTCTCTCTCTCTCTCAAGACAGGCACGATATCTCTCTCTCGGATTGCATCTTTGAAGAGAGAGAAAAGGTGCGAGTGGATGAATGATAGATTTCAAATCCGTTCCTTGGTTTGCCGCTCGAATCTGGAAAAATGTGAATCATGTGGTGTTGCGGAACTCGGGACATGCGAAAAGAGAGTGGAATGTGCCAGTGATAAAGTTCTTTATTTTATTTTTATTTTGAGTGTTTGTGAGGTTTTGTTTATTTTTATTTTTCTCTCCTCTCTCCCTTATTCGGATCTGTAATAATTCAAGTATTGTAATAATTCCCCCACCCCGCTTCTTTCTATCCCATTCTTTTATCGCTTTCCCTAACTGTGTGTATGTATATATCTGACATGTCATGCATATCCCTGCTTTACATCCATAATCCATGCATAAGATTTGGCTAAAGTTGCATCTTTATGCTTCAATTGATTATCCCATGATTCTGTGTGCTATCGGATGTTTTAAGATGATTCATATGCCATATTCTAGAAGCCAAATCTTTAGTGCATCTCATGAGTGAATTGCATTAGGATTTTGTATATAAGATCATGCATATTTTACTAACTTTGTTTTGTAGCTGTTCGAGGGACTCGGTCAATCTGTGAGTTTTTATGCTTTAGCATCCCATTTGTGTGTGATTTTCTTATTATGCTTAGCATCCTACCATGTGGCTATTTGTTTAAGTGATAAACTGTTTGAATGCCTGTGGATGAAGGCTTGTTTTTTGAATTGGAATAATTCAATAAATGTACGTCTTAAGCCCACTTTGTCAAGTGGCAAATTCAAACCCTTTTCAAAACAAACATGAAGTTGAATTGTTCCAATTTGAGCAAACTAGTCTATACTTGTATGCTTCACATAGTAAATTTTAGGATTTACTAAAATAATCAGAACATAAACATATAAAGAAAATAAAAGTCATATCATGGTTTAGTAGAGGCCGATCTTTTGATCGGGTGAGCGGGGGTGCTCATTATTGACCTTCCCCTCTCATACCTAAGGTTCCGAGCCAAGCATCCTTGGTTACGACGAACAGTGGCCTTGGCACCGAGTCATGGGTTTCCTAATTTCCCAAAATATTAGGTGGCGACTCTGAGTTCTGATGACGCAGTCATTTTTAACAAAATTGCAATAAAATGGATTTTCAATAAAAGTTGCCAAATCTGGACTTTCATCTACGTTTCACATTGCACTCGTGAAACATTGAGATCAAAGAGATTTCGGGAGTCCGAACTGTTTAACGCGCGCGGGTACCCCCCGGGCATGTTACAGTTTCTGGCGACTCTGCTGGGGATTTTATGAAACCTTGACTCGAACTCCATGATATGACTTTTATTTTCAATTATATGTTTATTGCATTGCATGCATTGGTGCACTTAAAGTTCCTGTGTTGCCCAGATACTGGTGGGAGCACAGGCAAGCTTTTTGTGACACTACACCTATTTTTACGATACTTTAGAGGCCTTGTGTTGTAACCTTTTGAGATTTGTCAAAAGGGTAGCTTTGCTATGTAGCCCTGCTATCTAGCTTTGCTATCTAAGGTTCTCAGACTCCGAAGAGAGGCTATTTGACTCTTCTGATTTCCTGGGATCTTTATTGGTTATGACTCAAAGGACTCTTTGGTAACGTCACCTTGACTTCAACCCTTAGAACAGAGCTAACCTTGTACATATAGTGAGCTATAGTACCTTTGAAATTAGGACAGGATGCTTTTCCATTTCTAGGATGTGTGATACCACTTGTCTGAATAGTGAACCCTAGATCATTTCAAAAGCTAGGACAGGATAACCCTACCCTCCATAGGGGTGTTTGTTCTCTTTCCTGCTATGTGTTATGTGCAATGTATTGGATCTATACAGGGGTTCTCAAATTCGAATAAGTGGTTCAGGTTGTTCAGTTTGGCACCATTACTTCAAAAAAAAAAAAAAAAAAAAAAAAAAATAACAAAAACATAAAATCAAAAAAAATATATATAAATAAAATTTCGACTATCTCTGTGATTGGGGAGTGACTACCCGTTGATTGCACGAGCTTTATTTTGAATGTTGTGGCTGGCCCACACTTTGACTAGCAAAATTGAGAATGGTTTTATTTTGAGTTCTGAATTGAGTATTGAGTCTAAGTTTGACTCCACCAAGTTTGTAGAGTTAGAGTCAGGCTCGAGTCATTCTAGTGAGTCAGAGTCTGTTGATTTCGAGAGTGCTAACCTAGACATTTCTGTCTTGTCTAGGTCTTCTTTGTCATTTTCTTTTGAGTCTGTGTCATTGCTGAGTCATAGTCTCTTTTCAAAACAAAAAAAAAGTCAAAAAAAATAAAATATACAAAAAAAATGCCATAGAATCTGCTTACTTCTCTGTGCCTTTAAATCATTGCATTGACCAAAGTTTTTCAAAACTTTTTCCAAAAACTCTGATAAAAAAACGAAGAGGAAGAATTTCCTCGGGATTTGCAAATTTTGATCAACTGAGAAGAAGAGAGGTGTGCTAAGCCTTTGATGAATAAAATCATTTTTACTAATGTGGGTACTGAGAAGGATCCTGGCTTGGTCTAATTTGGTTCTATTTTGTCTTCATAAGAGTACGAGTGATTAGTCACTTTGTGAAAAGATTTCAAAACCTGTTTTTGTGTGGTCCTACGAAAATATGCCTGGAATTAGTTATACAGCATAGGATCCCTCTTGACTTGTGGTCCGACCTCCTTAGCTCCGTAGCTTTCAAACCGTGATTTGAAGTCTCCCATGATCAATCAAAGTGTAAGGCTTGCATAGCCAAATTGGAAATAGCCCTTGAACTAGGGGCCATGATGTGATTCAAATGAAGACAGCCCTTAAACTAGGGGCAATAAATGTCGAATATGATTCAAATGGAAACAGCCCTTGAACTAGGGGCAGTGATGTGATTCAAATGGAGGTAGCCCTTCAACTAGGGGCAATAAGGGAGAATGTGATTTCGATTTGAAACAGCCCTTGAACTAGGGGCAAAAGTATGAGGCTTGCATAGCTGAAATGGAAACAACCCTTGAACTAGGGGCAATGATGTGATTCAAATGGATAGTCCTTGAACTAGGGGCAATAAGGTACCACCTTTGAGAGGCTCGCTAGGCCGAAAACCCGGAAGGGCGACCCAGGCAAAAGTTAGAGCAAAAAAAAAAAAAAAAAAAAAAAAAAAAAAAAAAAAAAAAAAAGGGAAAAATAAAAAGAAAAATGAAAAGCTCGCAAGGTTGAAAACCCGAAAGGGCGGCTTTGGCAAAAGTTAGAGCGTAAAAGGAGAGTGTCAATACCCGAGTGAACCTTAGCCAAAACTATGTAGAGCCTGTGATTCAGATTGGAAACAACCCTTGGACTAGGGGCAAGAAGGTCAGATGATGATTTAGATTTGAAGGAGCCTTGAACTAGGGGCAAAAGGTTGGATGTGATCAAAGAGTTAAAATTGAACCGTTCCCAATGAAGATCGGCCCAGAAAGGAAAAACCCAGAATTTGAGAGAATGAATTATTATTGAAGGACAGTCGAGTTCCTATCCACTACACTAGGGGCAACACTAGGGCAACTTCGGACCCAATTAGCCTAGTCCCTACATCATCATATCTACCGGTCAAGTGTAGCAGTCTCTTATAGTTGGCTTAGAGATTCCCCAATCAACATGGACAAAGTTAAAATGAAGTAAACCTTGAGAGGCTCGCTGGGTTGAAAACCCGGAAGGGCGATCCAGGCAAAAGGTAGAGCAGAAAAAAAAAAAAAAAAAAAAAGAAACTCAAAAGACATAAAAAAAAAAATGAAATGAACAAAATGAAAAACAAAAAATGAAAAGGAAATAAAAAATAAAAAAAGCTCGCAAGGTTGAAAACCCGAAAGGGTGGCTTTGGCAAAAGATAGAGCACAAAAGGAGAGTGTCAATACCCGAGTGACCCTCAGCCGGAACTACGATGGCCTGATTCCTATCTTTGGGATACGTAGGTAGCTTCATCTTGAAGTTCGACCCCAATAATTTTCAACTCATTCATTTTGTCCATGTTTGATTGGTGTATCTTTAGTCCACTTGGTTTTCCTATCCGTGTTTATTGGTGTATCTTCGTTCTGCTCAGTTCAGTTGGTTTCGATTCAACTTGGTTCGGTTCGGTTCGGCGGTTCGGTTTGGTCCAGTTCTGCTCGGCTTCATTCGGTTTGGTTTGGCTCGGTTCGGTCGGCTCGGTTCGGTTATCCCCTTTGATTATCTGGTTTGGGACTATGCACCTCAATGATTGATTCCATGTTAGTTGAGTAGTGGCCATTTGCAAAAATAGGTTTTGATTAATTTGAATGAAACTGACTAATTTTTCTCGAAAATTGTTCCATTTTTGCAAAACTTGGACCATTCTTTGGATTTGAAAAGGGAAAATTTCAGTGCTCACAGTTTAGCTTACATGATTTGAAACAGAAAATGGAATAAGTATGCTAATCTAACACTCATGTTGATCAAAACATTTTTTACAAAAAAAAATCAAGAGACAAAAAAGGGTCAAGGCAATAAACTAGGGGCATAGTCGAGTTAGAGATTCTATTTTCTCCACCGCTCGAGTCAACTATTCAGTGTATATAAGTGTGTATTCATACCAGTCAGTGTATAAGTGTGTATCATGCCAGTCAATGTATTCATACCAATCAGGGTATTCATACCAGTCAGTGTATATAAGTGTGTTCCTTTTATACCAGTCAGTATATTTATACCAGTCGGTGTATTTATACTAGTCAGTGTATATAAGTGTGTTTGGATCGTTTTGCTCGCTCGTTTCTTGTTTCGTTAAGTCATTCTTTGATTCAGGTCAGTATAGAATCAATGTTTAATTCAGAGTTCAAAATTCAATCATTCTCAAATTCAATCAAAACAAAAATTATTTTCAAACCAAAGTGATATGCCAGTCACGCCATTGATGAGCAAAAAAGAAACCGATTTTGTTACAGTCAGGGGATGATATCCCCGATTACAGAGACTCCAAAAACAAAAGAAAAAAAAAAAAAGAAAAGAGAAAACAGCAAGCGGAGAAAAGATATATCTGTGTATATATCCGTATATGTTTGTGTATAGGTCCGTATAAGTCTGTGTCATATATACGTGTATATATACTGTATATGTCTATGTCTGTGTATAGGTCTGTTATTTGTTTGTGTATATTGCCGTATTCATATGTATTTTGTTCGTACATGGTATATATATACGGTATTTGGTTCGAACATACAATTCATTCTTTCATTTTGTGCATCTATCGCACAATAATCTCACTTCGTGCACCTACCACTCAAATTTCAATTTCAATTCCATCACACTGTCTTGTGCATCAATTTCAATAGCCCTGCCTTGGGCACCGCACTACTTTGTGCATCAATCGCCCTGCTTTGGGCACCGCACTACTTTGTGCATCAATCGCCCTGCTTGGGCACCGCACTGCTTTGTGCATCAATGCCCTGCCTTGGGCACCGCACTGCTTTGTGCATCAATCGCCCTGCCTTGGGCACCGCACTACTTTGTGCATCAAATTCAACCGCCCTGCTTTGGGCACCGCCCTGCTTTGGGCATCAAATTCAACCACCCTGCTTTGGGCACCGCCCTGCCTTGGGCATCAAATTCAACCGCCCTGCTTTGGGCACCGCCCTGCCTGGGCATCAAATTCAACCGCCCTGCTTTGGCACCGCCCTGCCTTGGGCATCAAATTCAATCGCCCTGCTTTGGGCACCGCCCTGCCTTGGGCATCAAATTCAATCGCCTGCTTTGGGCACCGCCCAAATTCAATCGCCCTGCTTTGGCATCAAATTCAATCGCCCTGCTTTGGGTACCGCCCTGCCTTGGGCATCAAATTCAATCGCCCTGCTTTGGGCACCGCCCTGCCTTGGGCATCAAATTCAATCGCCTGCTTTGGCATCAAATTCAATCGCCCTGCTTGGGCATCAAATTCAATCGCCCTGCTTTGGGCACCGCCCTACTTTGGGCATCAATTCAATCGCCCTGCTTTGGGCACCGCCCTGCTTGGGCATCAAATTCAATCGCCCTGCTTTGGGCACCGCCCTGCCTTGGGCATCAAATTCAATCGCCCTGCTTTGGGCACCGCCCTGCTTTGGGCATCATATTCAATCGCCTGCTTTGGGCACCGCCCTGCTTTGGCATCAAATTCAATCGCCCTGCTTTGGGCACCGCCCTGCTTTGGGCATTAAATTCAATCGCCTGCTTTGGGCACCGCCCTGCCTTGGGCATCAAATTCAATCGCCCTGCTTTGGGCACCGCCTGCCTTGGGCATCAAATTCAATCGCCCTGCTTTGGGCACCGCCCTGCCTTGGGCATCAAATTCAATCGCCCTGCTTTGGGCACCGCCCTGCTTTGGGCATCAAATTCAACCGCCCTGCTTTGGGCATCAAATTCAATCGCCCTACTTTGGGCACCGCACTGCTTTGTGCATCAATTTCCATCGCCCTACTTTGGGTACCGCACTGCTTTGTGCATCAATTTCAATCGCGCTATCTTGCGCATCGCACCATCTTGTACACTCTCCCGGTCTATGAGACCTTAAATCTTACATGGTCTAGGAGACCTTAAATCCTCTAAAGGTGCAATTCCTTTGGTGTTTGTCGTGCCCGAACGACTTCGATCGGTTTGGAATAGTCACCTGACTGTGTTTGTAATGAGTTCCTAGGAGATCAACTGAGACGGTGGAACTAGAGTTCGAATGGCGATGCCTAGAACGCAAAAGGTTCGGGATTTCCGAGACTAAAGTCTGGTTTAAATACCCAGGGGTGTATCCCCGGCTTGAAATCTGTATGGCAGCCCCATAGGTTGAGATAGCTTGTATGCGCCTCAACTCTGGAAACTGAACCAACCTAGTCTGTCACCCTGTTGGAGAATAGGGAAAGTTGCAAACATAGCCATCACTCCCTGACATTGTATTGCATTGCACAAATCATGAATTGCCAACCCGGCTTCGCGTAGCGTGTAAGTCCACTTGCCAACCCGGCTTCGCGTAAGCGTATAAGTCCACTCGTTAAATTGGCTTCGCGGAAGCGTATAAGTCCACTCGTTAAATTGGCTTCGCGGAAGCGTATAAGTCCACTCGTTAAATTGGCTTCGCGTAAGCGTATAAGTCCACTCGTTAAATTGGCTTCGCGTAAGCGTATAAGTCCACTCGTTAAATTGGCTTCGCGGAAGCGTATAAGTCCACTCGTTAAATTGGCTTCGCGTAAGCGTATAAGTCCACTCGTTAAACCGGCTTCGCGTAAGCGTATAAGTCCACTCGTTAAACCGGCTTCGCGTAGCATATAAGTCCACTCGTTAAATCGGCTTCGCGTAAGTGTATAAGTCCACTCGTTAAATCGGCTGCGCGGAAGCGTATAAGTCCAAATCTTCAAATCGGTTAAAAAAAAAGCAGGTGCGCCTGTCTGTTCACACCACCCAATTGGTTAATAATAGCAGGTGCGCCTGTCTGTTTACACCACCCCTTCTCCTTTCGCGTGAGACGCGTTAGGTTGTTGATTCACTCGGTTAAAAACATCAGGTGCGTCTGTTGTTTACACCATATATTCTCCTCTCGTGTGAGACGCGTTAGGATGTTGATTTCTCTTGGTTGAGGTCTTCCCTCTTTTGCATAATCATGAATTTTCAAACAACCGGCTTCGCGAAGCGTGTAAGTCCAATTTTCAAACTGCATTTTGAGTATGTCACTTGCATTTCTGCCCCTGAACTACGCTGGTTTGATTCCTTGCAAAGGGATACGTAGGCAACCTTCAGGTTCAACCACATGCATTGCATTTTGTGTGATTGCCCAAGTCTTACGGCCTTGTCAAAAGGGTCGTCTTCTGGCTTTGACATTCACTCACGTCATTTCATGACTTCGAGCTCTGTCAAAGAGGGGCAACTGTAGACACCCCATTTTGACCGGCCCTAAGACTTGGGCATTTTAGTTTGACCACCCTCACCAAAAAAAAAATCAAATTGAAATTTCAAATTCCAAACCTCACCCATTTGGCCATCGCTAATATTTTGATAATTTGTAGTGTTTTATAATTTTATGTGTGTGTTTTATCATTTTATGTGTGTGTATTAAATTAGGTGTGTGCATATCTTTTAAGTGTGTTTTCTAATTGAACTATTTTTAAAAACAAAAGAAAATAAAAAATAAAAAATATATATAAAAAAAAGAGAAGTGGTGAATATGGTGTATGGCATGATTATGTTTATTTTGGTGGGAAGAGAATTTTTGCAGAAAGAAATTCGGAGGAGTGGGATCATGGGTGATTTGTTTTGGTTGGTTAGAGAGAAAAGGTTGTAAGGAGATGCATGCACATGGGTAATGGGGAGGTGGAAGGAAACAAAAAGAAAAAAAAAAGAAGAGACATGGTGTATACTGACTCGACATGCACAACACTGAAAAATAAAGAAAAGAGACGTGGTGTATACTGACTCGACATGCACAACACTGAAAAATAAAGAAAAGAGACATGGTATATACTGACTCGAGAGGCACAACACCAGGGGGGGCTGAAGGAGGACTCACCATGAACTGAGACACACACAGGGAGGAAGAGACCCAGCTCTCTCTAGAGATTCCACTCCCTCTCACCCACGAACCCTCTTCCCCTTTCCTCTTCACCATCATCCAGCAACACCCACGGGAGAGCCACCCACGGCATGCACACCACCATCACACCACACACGGCGGAGTGACACCCATACACCTCCCTCCCTCACGGTTTTGACTGACACAGACTCACCCACACACTCAACACTAACACACACAGCACACACACACGGCACAGTCACAGTATACACCACAGCTTCATACACACTGCACACACACCCAGCACCCCATCTCTCTCATCTCACACCACCCATTCACACTTAGCTTCACAAACCCACACCATGCACACGGCCATGGCTCTCACTCTCTCTCTACAATGAACACACGGGTAGAGGGAGGAAGAGAGGGCAACACACACACACCCACCTACTTCACTCTCTCACGGCACCTCACAACACACACTGATAACACACCATCTCACGGGGCTCTCTCTCTAAAATAAAAGACACACGGGTAGGAGACACACGGGCAGAGGGGAGGGGATACACAGACAGACAGACTCACACCCCACTCAATCTCTCTCGCTCCCTCCCTCACGGCAGGAGCAAGCAACCCACACACACCAACTGTTATCTCTCCTCTCCGATCCCATGCACCATCATCACACACCCACACAGTAACACACTCACCACCATACACCCCCACATGCACCCACACACAGCACTCTCTCTCTCTAGAGACCCATGCGCACACACACGGGCAGCTCTCTCTCTCTCTCTCTCTCTCTCAAGACAGGCACGACATCTCTCTCTCGGATTGCATCTTTGAAGAGAGAGAAAAGGTGGCGAGGTGGATGAATGATAGATTTCAAATCCGTTCCTTGGTTTGCCGCTCGAATCTGGAAAAATGTGAATCATGTGGTGTTGCGAAACTCGGGACATGCGAAAAGGAGTGGAATGTGCCAGTGATAAAGTTCTTTATTTTATTTTTATTTTGAGTGTTGTGAGGTTTTGTTTTATTTTATTTTTCTCTCCTCTCCCTTATTCGGATCTGTAATAATTCAAGTATTGTAATAATTCCCCCACCCCGCTTCTTTCTATCCCATTCTTTTATCGCTTTCCCTAACTGTGTGTATGTATATATCTGACATGTCATGCATATCCCTGCTTTACATCCATAATCCATGCATAAGATTTGGCTAAAGTTGCATCTTTATGCTTCAATTGATTATCCATGATTCTGTGTGCTATCGGATGTTTTAAGATGATTCATATGCCATATTCTAGAAGCCAAATCTTTAGTGCATCTCATGAGTGAATTGCATTAGGATTTTGTATATAAGATCATGCATATTTTACTAACTTTGTTTTGTAGCTGTTCGAGGGACTCGGTCAATCTGTGAGTTTTTATGCTTTAGCATCCCATTTGTGTGTGATTTTCTTATTATGTTTAGCATCCTACCATGTGGCTATTTGTTTAAGTGATAAACTGTTTGAATGCCTGTGGATGAAGGCTTGTTGTTTGAATTGGAATAATTCAATAAATGTACGTCTTAAGCCCACTTTGTCAAGTGGCAAATTCAACCCTTTTCAAAACAAACATGAAGTTGAATTGTTCCAATTTGAGCAAACTAGTCTATACTTGTATGCTTCACATAGTAAATTTTAGGATTTACTAAAATAATTAGAACATAAACATATAAAGAAAATAAAAGTCATATCATGGTTTAGTAGAGGCCGATCTTTTGATCGGGTGAGCAGGGGTGCTCATTATTGACCTTCCTCTCTCATACCTAAGGTTCCGAGCCAAGCATCCTTGGTTACGACGAACAGTGGCCTTGGCACCGAGTCATGGGTTTCCTAATTTCCCAAAATATTAGGTGGCGACTCTGAGTTCTGATGACGCAGTCCTTTTTAACAAAATTGCAATAAAATGGATTTTCAATAAAAGTTGCCAAATCTGGACTTTCATCTACGTTTCACATTGCACTGTGAAACATTGAGATCAAAGAGATCTAGGGAGTCCGAACTGTTTAACGTGCGCGGGTACCCCCCGGGCATGTTACACCAGCCAGTTAAGGTGGTCGGTCGGCTACATGAACTGGCCGGCCGGTCAGTAATTCTGGGAATCTCCAGATTTCTGCCATCTGTCCTCCACTCAATGCTCTATCTTCTATAAAGGTTCCAACTTCGTGAGTTCCTTATCCCAACCCCATTTTTGCCCCAAATGGAAGCATTTCTTGCCCAAAACCTCACAAATTGGATTGCAAGCTTAGATAGCTCGGAAAAGTTGAATTTTCGGGGTTTCGGAATAAATGCACTATTCACGCTGAGCCACACCCCGCTGCGTTTTCCATTCCTTCATGCCGCGGCCAGGTGTTGGAATCCGGTAACTCATATTTTTAGCTTTGGCAGACAAGAGATATGTCCCACTTTTGAAGATTTCCAAGCTTTAATGGAATCTCAGCGCGATGAAGAGATCTTGCCCCAGTTTTGCTTTGGCCACATCCAAGCCTTAGGACGGATGTGTGGGCTTACTTTGCGTGATGCTCGGCCTTTGATTTGCGACGAAGAACTCGACATTCCGAGCCTAATACATCAGTTTTCTGATGCCGGTGACCGCGGCGACCATCTTTGGCAGAGTTTTCAGCGACACGCCCCTGCTTGTGCATGTTGTCTCGTTTCTTGCTTGCCCAGGCTCTGGAGGGTCTAGTAGCCATTTGATTGAGGTTGCCCAAGGCTTAAAGGAGGGCAAAAGTTGCATTGCCATGACACTAGTTGAGACACTGATGGGTTTGGATGCCTTTCATCGCCGACGGAGACAACTAGATTCGTGGGTGTAGACACCCCATTTTGACCAGCCGTAAGACTTGTGCGCTTTCTTTTGATTACCCGATGATGACAATTAGAATGTGTTTCTCACAAAATTCTCAGTAAGAAAGATGGAATTTAAGTTTTAATCCCAACCTTCACCCATTTTTTGGCCAAACTATTTTAGACCTTAAAACCCTCTTTTCAAAATATGTTTTTTTTTTAAATGTTTCTATAATGTCCCGAGGCTCCCATTTCGATTAAAATATTGTACTTTTCAGTAAACCGAGTAAGGACAAAGTGGAAATAAATGGAAGGAGGTGAAACTTTTTGAAAAATATTTAAAAACATCTTCTTTATAGGTTTGGAGTTGAAGGAAATAGGAGGGGATGAAAGAAAACTGGTTTAGGAAAAGAATGAGTATCAAATCATTAAGCAGGAAATGAGCAGCCTTAACTAAATTAGGCATTTCTCTTTGTACACTTGGAATTTAAATGTGAGGCCACCACCATTGGAAAGTAGACTTCTGGGGCTTCAATTTAGACCAAGAACCACCTTAGACCAAGTCAAATAAGGGAGATATCCATTTGAAGTTGGGCTTCAAGCAGATTTTGTTGACCAGCCCGAGATAGCCTTTACTAAATTAGGTATATCTCTTTGTACACTTGGAATTTAAATTTGAGGCCACCACCATTGGAAAGTAGACTTCTGGGGCTTCAATTTGGACCCAAGAACCGCCTAAAACCAAGTCCATATGGGGGAGATATGCCCATTTGAAGTTGGGCTTAAAAGCAGATTTTGTTGACTCGGCCCAAAACAACAATAGCCCATTTTCTTGGTTTTGGTTCAGTTGGACAACCCATTTACCTATTTTCTGAGCCATTCAAGTGCATCCACTCATCCTCCATTATACCTAATCATCCCCCATTGTCAAAAAGAGGTTTTGTTTGCATTCATAAAGGAGTATCCCATGCAACCACCTTGAAAATTTGCCCTCTTATCACATTCTTGTCTCCCACCTTCTTTTTGACCTTTACTCTCCCTCATTGCCTATATAGAATGATCATATTGTAAGAGAGAAAAGACCACGAAATTGAAGAGAAAGGAGTGAAAAAAGAGAGAGAAAAATTGAGTTTTTGAGCCAAAAATATTCCTATCTTCCATATACACCCCATACCTTCCATAGCTACTGAAATTCCTCATTTTCATACACCAAAACCACTCCAAAAATTCTGATATAGCCAAAGATCAATTGCCTTGATCATAAGGAAGAGTGTTTAGTGATTGAAAGTGAGAAAAACTAGAGAGTTAGCCACTTTCTATACCACACTCCATAAACTCCATAATTTCGAATTGAGGATTTGAGAACACACTTCCTACACTTGAGGGTGATCAAGAGGAAGTTTGGAAATCAAAAAGTTCGATTTTTCTTTGGAATGTGAATTGTTAGTCTTTCATTTTCTTATATTTTATATCTTATATTATTTTCATGCTTCTTATTTCATTGTGTTTTGTTATAATCTAAGTGGTTTGTTTATCTCATATTTATTTTCTTACTTAGTGTATTGTTATAATCCTAGTGGTTTGTTAGCTCATAATTATTTATTTATTTATTTATTTTTATTCGCATGCTTTAATTTCATATTAGTTTTGTTGTAATCTTGCATGTTCTACCTCATATTTATTTTTTTTTCGTGTATTAGTCTCATATTAGTTCTGTTGTAATCTTGCATGTTCTATCTATATTTGTTTTATTGTTTTAGGTTTATGTTGTGAGTTTGCACTTTTTATTTTATTTTATATTTGTTTTCTTGTTTTTTTTTTAATCTAACCGGTAGTGGTTAGTTGAGCCACCTACATATTTTTTGTTTGTTCATTTTCTTGGTTTCGCAAAAGACAGGTTTTGCTTGGCCTAGTTGGCCGGCCGGTTAGCTTCTTCGAACAAGATGGCGTAATCTCCCAATATTGACAATTTTGCCGGCGGTTCTAAAGACATGAAGCTTTTATTTTATTTATTTTTTATTTTGAGTGTATTGTGAGTTTTTATTTTGTTATAATATTCTCTCATCTCTCTCTAATTTGATTTGTAATTATTCTTTAAAAATGGTTAATAATTCCCCCCCCGCTTCTTTCTATCCCGTTCTTTTACTTGCTTTCTTTATTTGTACATAAACATCATATTTATTTTTCATCATAGTTATGCTTTGCATCCATGTTTCATGCATCTTGATTCGGCTAAGTTTGCATTTGTGGATTTAATCAATTCCTATGTGATTATGTGCGCTACCTCATGTTCTTGAGATGATTCACATATCATATTTTAGAAGCCGAATCTTTAGTTGCATCTCATGAGTGAATTGCATTAGGATTTTGTATATAAGATCATGTATATTTTACTAACTTTGTTTTGTAGCTTGTTCGTGGGACGTCAAACATGTAAGTTTTTATGCTTTAGCATCCCGTTTGTGTGTGTTTTTCTTACTATGTCTAGCATTCTACCATGAGGCTATTTGCTTATGTGATATAACTCTATGAATGCCAGTGGATGGAGGTTGTGTCGCTTAATTTGGAATGATGTTGATTTTTCGTGCTTGTAAACTCAATTTATTTGGGTTGTACATCGTCAAAACTCTTTCAAAATGCATGATATCAAATTGTTCCAAAATGAATGGCATAGTCTATACTTGTATGCTTTACATAGTAAATTTTAGGATTTATTAACTAATTAGAACATGAACATATAAAGAAAATAAAAGTCATATCATGGTTTAGTAGAGGCTGATCTTTTGATCGGGTGAGCGGGAGTGCTCATTATTAACCTTCCCCTCTCATACCTAAGGTTCCGAGCCAAGCATCCTTGGTTACGTTGAACAGTGACCTTGGCATTGAGTCATGGGTTTCCTAATTTCCCAAAATATTAGGTGGCGACTCTGAGATCTGATGACGCAGTCCATTTTTGACAAAATTGCAATAAAATGGATTTTCACTAAAAGTTTCCAAATCTGGACTCTCATCTACGTTTCACATTGCACTCATGAGACTAGATCAAAGAGATCTCGGGGGTCCGAACTGTTTAACGCGTGCGGGTACCCCCCGGGCATGTTACAGTTTCTGGCGACTCTGCTGGGGATTTATGAAACCTTGACTTGAACTCCATGATATGACTTTTATTTTCAATTATATGTTTATTGCATTGCATGCATTGGTGCACTTAAAGTTCCTGTGTTGCCCAGATACTGGTGGGAACACAGGCATACTTTTTGTGACACTACATATCTCTACGTTACTTTGGAGGCCTTGTGTTTAATCTTTTGAGATCTGAAAGTTCTCAGACTTTGAAGAGAGGCTAATATTGACTCTTCTGAGTTCCTAAGATCTTCATTGGTTATGACTCAAAGGACTCTTTCGTAATGTCACCTTGACTATAACCCCTAGAGTAAAGCCAACCTTGTACACATAGTGAGCCATAGTACCTTCCAAATTAGGACATGATGCTTTCCCATTGCTAGGATGTATGATACCGCTTGTCTGAATAGTGAAACCCTAGATCATTTCAAGCTAGGACAGGATAACCCTACCCTCCATAGGGGTGTTTGTTCTCTTTCCTGCTATGTGTTATGTGCAATGTATTAGATCTATACAGGGGTTCTCAAATTCAAATGAGTGGTTCAGGTAGTTCAATTTAGCACCATTACTTCAAAAAAAAAAAAAAATAATAAACAAAAACATAAAATCAAAAAAAAAAATTGTAAAAAAAAAAAAAAAAAAAAAAAAAAAACGGTATCCCACAAAGTCGACCATTGTAAATAAATAGAGCTTGTAGGGTATCCGACCATCTCTGTGAATGGGGAGTGACCACCTGTTGATTGGCACGGGCTTTATTTTGAATGTTGGATGGCCCACACTTTGACTGGCAATTTGAGAATGGTTTTATTCTGAGTTCTGAATTGAGTATTGAGTCTAAGTTTGATTCCACCAAGTTTGTAGAGTTAGAGTCAGGCTCGAGTCAGCCTAATGAGTCAGAGTCTGTTGATTTCGATAGTGCTAACCTAGACATTTCTGTCCTGTCTAGGTCTCTTTGTCATTTTCTTTTGAGTATGTTGTCAAAAGTCTGTTGTCATTGCTGAGTCATAGTCTCTTTTCAATAAACAAAAAAACAAAAAAACAAAATGCCATAGAGTCTGCCTACTTCTCTGTGCCTTAATTCATCGCATTGACCAAAGTTTTCAAAACTTTTTCCAAAACTCTGATAAAAACAAAGAGGAAGAATTTCCTCGGGATTTGTAAATTTTGATCAACTGAGAGGAAGAGAGGTGTGCTAAGCCTTTGATGAATAAAATCATTTTTGTTAATGTGGGTACTGAGAAGGATCCTGGCTTGGTCCAAATTGGTTCTATCTTATCTTCGTAAAAGTACGAGTGATTAGTCACTTTGTGAAAAGATTTCAAAAACTGTTTTTGCGTGGTCCTACGAAGACATGCCTGGAATTAGTTATACAGCATAGGATCCCTCTTGACTCGTGGTCCGACCTCCTTAGCTCCTTAGCTTTCAAACCTTGATTCGAAGTATTCAATGATCATTCAAAGTGTAAGTCTTGCATAGCCGAATTGGAAATAGCCTTGAACTAGGGGCCATGATGTGATTCAAATGGAGGCAGCCCTTCAACTAGGGGCAATAAGGTCGAATATGATTTAGATTGGAAATAGCCCTTGAACTAGGGGCAATGATGTGATCCAGATTGGAAACAGACCTTGAACTCAGGGCAGAGAATGTGATTTCGATTTGAAACAGCCTTGAACTAGGGGCAAAAGTGTGAGGCTTGCATAGCTGAAATGGAGGTAGCCCTTGAACTAGGGGCAATAAAGTATCACCCTTGAGAGGCTCGCTGGGTCGAAAACCCGGAAGGGCGACCCAGGCAAAAGTTAGAGCACAAAAAAAAAAAAATAAATAAAATAAAAAGAAAAATGAAAAGCTCGCAAGGTTGAAAACCTGAAAGGGCGGCTTTGGCAAAAGTTAGAGCGTAAAAGGAGAGTGTCAATACCCGAGTGAACCTTAGCCAAAACTATGTAGGGCCTGTGATTCAGATTGGAAATAGCCCTTGAACTAGGGGCAAGAAGGTCGGATGTGATTTAGATTTGAAGCAGCCCTTGAACTAGGGGCAAAAGGTTGGATGTGATCAAAGAGTTAAAATTGAATCGTTTCCCAATGAAGACCGCCTAGAAAGGCAAAACCCAGAATTTGAGAGAATGAATATTATTATTGAAGGACAGTCGAGTTCCTATCCACTACACTAGGGGCAACACTAGGGGCAAATTCGGACCCAATTAGCCTAGTCCCTACATCATCATATCTACTGGTCAAGTGTAGTAATCGTTCTTATAGATGGCCTAGAGATTTCACACCCAATCAACATGGACAAGCTAAACTGAAACCCTTGAGAGGCTCGCTGGGCGGAAAACCTGGAAGGGTGACCCAGGCAAAAGTTAGAGCAGAAAAACAAAAAATAAAAAAAATGATGAAAAAAAAAAAAAAAAAAAAAAAAATGATGAAAAATGAAAAGCTCGCAAGGTTGAAAACCCGAAAGGGTGGCTTTGGCAAAAATTAGAGCACAAAAGGAGAGTGTAATACCCGAGTAACCCTCAGCCCGAACTACGATGGCCTGATTCCTATCTTTGGGATACATAGGTAGCTTCATCTCGAAGTTCGGCCCTAATAATTTTTCAACTCATTCATCTCGTCCATGTTTGCTTGGTGTCTTTAGTCGTCGACTTGGTTGTCCTATCCATGTTTGATTGGTGTATCTTCGTTCTGCTCAGTTCAATTGGTTTGATTTAACTTGGTTCAGTTCGGTTCGATTCGATTTGGCGGTTCGGTTTGGTCCGGTCTAGTTTTGCTCGACTTCATTTGGTTCGGTTGGCTTGGTTCAGATATCACCTTTGATTATCTGGTTTGGGACTATGCACCCCAATGGTTGATTCCATATTAGTTGAGTAGTGGCCATTTGCAAAAATAGGTTTTGATTAATTTGAATGAAGCTGACTAATTTTTCTCGAAAATTGTTCCATTTTTTGCAAAACTTGGACCATTCTTTGGATTTGAAAAGGGAAAATTTTCAGTGCTCACAGTTTAGCTTACATGATTTGAAACAGAAAATGGAATAAGTATGCTAATCTAACTCTCATGTTGATCAAAACATGTTTTCAAGAGACAAAAAAAGGGTCAAGGCAATGAACTAGGGGCATAGTCGAGTTAGAGATTCTGTCTTCTCCACCGCTCGAGTCAACTATTCAGTGTATATAAGTGTGTATTCATACCATTCAAGATATTCATACCAGTCAGTGTATATAAGTGTGTATTCATACCAGTCAGTGTATTCATACCAGTCAGTATATTTATACCAGTCGGTGTATTTATACTAGTCGGTGTATATAAGTGTGTTTGGATCGTTTTGCTTCGTTCTTCTTTCGTTAAGTCATTTTTGATTCAGGTCAGTATAGAGTCAATGTCTAATTCAGACTTCAAAAATTCAATCATTCTCAAATTCAATCAAACAAATTGTTTTCAAGCTCAAAGTGATATGCCAGTCATGCCAGTGATGAGCAAAAAAAGAAACTGGTTTTATTGAAGTCAGGGGAGGACATCCCCAATTACAGAGACTCAAAAAAAAAAAAAAAAAAAAAAAAAAACAAAAAAAAAACAAAAAAAAAACAAAAACAAAGAGAGAGAGAGAGAGAGATGGATCTTTTTTTTCTTTCTTCTCCGGCAGTAGCCTGGCGGCGAAGATTGCAACCGACTTCATTTGCACACAGCTTTATTGCCTAACTTTACCATCAGCTGCCTCACTTCATTTTTACTTCTTCAAAGCTCTTGAAGACTCTGCCTCGGCCTTGGCAGAGCTTCCGAAAGAGATTATCCTCGCTGGCCGTCAAAGGTAGTCCCATGATGAGTTGCGACGGTCACCTGTCGTTTCAACTCCTTGATTTGTTTCTTCAATCCGCTAACTTCCCCTGAGAATCTTTGTACATATGTTGAAGTAAAGAAAGTTGTGCATTCAATCGATGCACCTCACACGTTCTTGTTCTGCAGCCGCGGGACAAGTTGGAGACCGCAGTCACGGTCTCCACACATGACCTCAGCGTATACGAGTTTGCTTCGATGTCAGACTGTGCCGCCATGATTTGTTCAACTGACATCGCTGGAAAGTTAAAACAGGAGAAGAAGGAGGAGCTCGTGGTTGAGGTTCAGAGGAGTCAGAATTGGTCATCTCTATCGTAGACTCGTTTAGGTCTGGAAAAAGAGTGAGAGAACCTTGTGAAGAGGCCATGGCAGAGAAGAGTAATGCAAAAAGAAAGAGGTTACAGAGTGGTGGCAGAGAAAGTTTGCAGGCTTTTGCTCTGCCTCTCTCTTTCGCAGGCCTCAACTTAAGAAGAGGATGAAGCCAAAGAAGAAGACAAAGAGGGAGGAAGGCTCGAGACGATCATTGACAATCGGGGCAGGATTGGATAGCCTGTCGATCAGGCGCCGTGATTGTTAAAATCGCGCGACTGACATGACGCTCGAAGAAGATGAAGGAAGAGAGAGTGAGACAAAAATAAGAGAGGCAGGAAAGTTGTATATATATATGTATATGTATTGTGTAGCTATGTAATATATATATTTGTTTGAACATTTGGGTCACAGGTGTGGCTTGGGTTCAGTGGTTTGGCCTAGTGGGTTGAGGATTCGGAGAGCCTAAGCCCGAGGTCAGGGGTTCGAACCCACAACAAATGTTTCTTTTGGTTTGTTTTGATTTTGTGTATATATGTCTCGTATATGTATATATATTTGTTTGCATATCTTGTCATAGTCATAAGGGTGGAGTGGCTCAGTGGTTGAGTATTCGGAGGCCAAGCTTGAGGTCAGGGGTTCGACACCCCGTATCCCATGTCCATGCATTTTGTGTTTTTCCTTTCTTTTTGCGTGTTTTGCGTATGTGTGCTGACGTCAGCAAACGGAATATGCCTTCTCAGTAATGGCATCTTCCCACTGACGGTTGCAAACGGAATATTCTTCATCTGTGTATATATCCGTATATGTTTGTGTATAGGTCCGTATATGTCTGTGTCGTATATACCTGTATATATACTGTATATGTCTATGTATATATCTGTATATATCTGTCTGTATGTTGTCTGTATATGCATATGTGTATACCATATGTACATATATGTGTGTATTGATATGTAAATATTTTTGTATTATATTGGTTGTGTTTGCAATGAGTTCCTAGGAGACCAACTGCGACGGTGAAAACTAGAGTTCAAATGGCCAAGGCCTAGAACGCAAAAGGTTTGGAATTTCCGAGACTAAAGTCTGGTTTAAATACCCAGGGGTGTATCCCCGACTTGAAATCTGTATGGCAGCCCCCATAGGTTGAGGTAGCGTATATGCGCCTCAATTCTGGATACTGAACCAACCTAGTCTGTCACCCCGTTGGAGAATAGGGAAAGTTGTGAATATGATCAGGAAGTAAAGCGGCATTCGTGGCCATTCAATCGGTTAAAAACAGCAAGTGTGCTTGTTGTTCTTTTTCAGGTCTAGGAGACCTTAAATCCTCTGAAGGTGCAAGTCCTTTGGTGTTTGTCGTGCCCAAACGACTTTCATGGTCTAGGAGACCTTAAATCCTCTAAAGGTGCAATTCCTTTGGTGTTTGTCGTGCCCGAACGACTTCAATCGGTCTGGTATAGTCACTTGACTATGTTTTTAATGAGTTCCTAGGAGATCAACTGAGACGGTGGAAACTAGAGTTCGAATGGCGATGCCTAGAACGCAAAAGGTTCGGGATTTCCGAGACTAAAGTCTGGTTTAAATACCCAGGGGTGAATCCTCGGCTTAAAATCTGTGTGGCAACCCCATAGGTTGAGATAGCTTATATGCGCCTCAACTTTGGATACTGAACCAACCTAGTCTGTCACCCTGTTGGAAAATAGGAAAAGTTGCAAACATAGCTTTATCATCACTCCATGACATTGCATTGCATTGCACAAATCATGAATTATCAAATCGGCTTCCCGTAGCGTATAAGTCCAATTATCAAATCGGCTTCGCGTAAGCGTATAAGTCCAATTATCAAATCGGCTTCGCGTAGCGTATAAGTCCAATTATCAAATCGGCTTCGCGTAGTGTGTAAGTCCAATTATCCAACCGGCTTCGCGTAGCGTGTAAGTCCAATTACCCAAATCGGCTTCGCGTAGCGTATAAGTCCAATTATCAAATCGGCTTCGCGTAGCGTGTAAGTCCAATTATCAAAACCCAATCGGTTAACAACAGTAGGTACGCCTGTTTGTTCACACCACTCAAATCGGCTTCGCGTAGTGTATAAGTCCAATTATCAAAACCCAATCGGTTAACAACAGCAGGTGCGCTTGTCTGTTCATACCACTCAAATCAGCTTCGCGTAGCGTATAAGTCCAATTATCAAAACCTAATCGGTTAACAACAGCAGGTGTGCCTGTCTGTTCACACCACTCAAATCGGCTTCGCGTAGCGTACAAGTCCAATTATCAAATCGGCTTCGCGTAGCGTGTAAGTCCAATTATCCAACCGGCTTCGCATAGCGTGTAAGTCCAATTACCCAAATCGGCTTCACGTAGCGTATAAATCCAATTATCAAAACCCAATCGGTTAACAACAGTAGGTACGCTTGTCTGTTCACACCACTCAAATCGGCTTCGCGTAGCGTATAAGTCCAATTATCAAAACCCAATCGGTTAACAACAGCAGGTGCGCCTGTCTGTTCACACCACTCAAATCGGCTTCGCGTAGCATATAAGTCCAATTATCAAATCGGCTTCGCGTAGCGTGTAAGTCTAATTATCCAACCGGTTTCGCGTAGCGTATAAGTCCAATTATCAAACCGGCTTCGCGTAGCGTGTAAGTCCAATTACCTAAATCGGCTTCGCGTAGCGTATAAGCCCAATTATCCAACCGGCTTCGCGTAGCGTGTAAGTTCAATTACCCAAATCGGCTTCGCGTAGCGTGTAAGTCCAATTATCAAACCGGCTTCGCGTAGCGTCTAAGTCCAATTATCAAAACCCAATTGGTTAACAACAGCAGGTGCGCCTGTCTGTTCGCACTACCCAAATCGGCTTCGCGTAGCGTATAAGTCCAATTATCAAAATCTTCCTGCATATCATTTACATCTTGCCCCGGAACTACGCTGGTTTGATTTCTCGCAAATGGATATGTAGGCAACCTTCTAGTTCAACCACTTGCATTACATCTTGTTTGTTTGCCCAAGTCTTACGGCCTTGTCAAAAGGGTCGTCTTCGGGCTTTGACATTCACTTACGTCATGAAATGATTTCGAGCTCTGTCAAAGAGGGGCAACTGTAGACACCCCATTTTGACCGGCCCTAAGACTTGGGCGCTTTCTTTTGATTACCCGATGATGACAATTAGAATGTGTTTCTCATAAAATTCTCAGTAAGAAAGATGGAATTTAAGTTTTAATCCCAACCTTCACCCATTTTTTGGCCAAACTATTTTAGACCTTAAAACCCTCTTTTCAAAATATGTTTTTTTTTTTTAATGTTTCTACAATGTCCCGAGGCTCCCATTTCGATTAAAATATTACACTTTTCAGTAAACCGAGTAAGGACAAAGTGGAAATAAATGGAAGGAAGGTGAAACTTTTTGAAAAATATTTAAAAAACATCTTCTTTATAGGTTTGGAGTTGAAGGAAATAGGAGGGGATGAAAGAAAACTGGTTTAGGAAAAGAATGAGTATCAAATCATTAAGAAGGAAATGAGCAGCCTTCACTAAATTAGGGAATTCTCTTTGTACACTTGGAATTTAAATGTGAGGCCACCACCATTGGAAAGTAGACTTCTGGGGCTTCAATTTAGACCCAAGAACCACCTTAGACCAAGTTCAAATAAGGGAGATATGCCTATTTGAAGTTGGGCTTCAAAGCAGATTTTGTTGACCCAGCCCGAGACAGCCTTTACTAAATTAGGTATATCTCTTTGTACACTTGGAATTTAAATTTGAGGCTACCACCATTGGAAATTAGAGTTCTGGGGCTTCAATTTGGACCCAAGAACCGCCTAAAATCAAGTCCATATGGGGGAGATATGCCCATTTGAAGTTGGGCTTAAAAGCAGATTTTGTTGACTCGGCCCAAAACAACAATAGCCCATTTTTTCTTGGTTTTGGTTCGGTTGGGACAACCCATTTACCTATTTTCTGAGCCATTCAAGTGCATCCACTCATCCTCCATTATACCTAATCATCCCCCATTGTCAAAAAGAGGTTTTGTTTGCATTTATAAAGGAGTATCCCATGCAACCACCTTGAAAATTTGCCCTCTTATCACATTCTTGTCTCCCACCTTCTTTTTGACCTTTACTCTCCATCATTGCCTATATAGAATGATCATATTGTAAGAGAGAAGGAAGACCACGAAATTGAAGAGAAAGGAGTGAAAAAAGAGAGAAAAATAGAGTTTTTGAGCCAAAAATATTCCTATCTTCCATATACACCCCATACCTTCCATAGCTACTGAAATTCCTCATTTCCATACACCAAAACCACTCCAAAAATTCTGATATAGCCAAAGATCAATTGCCTTGATCATAAGAAGAGTGTTTAGTGATTGAAAGTGAGAAAAACTAGAGAGTTAGTCACTTTCTATACCACAAACTCCATAAACTCCATAATTTTGAATTGAGGATTTGAGAACACACTTCCTACACTTGAGGGTGATCAAGAGGAAGTTTGGAAATCAAAAAGTTCAATCTTTCTTTGGAAGGTGAATTGTTAGTCTTTCATTTTCTTATATTTTATAGCTTATATTTATTTTCATGCTTCTTATTTCATTGTGTTTTGTTATAATCTAAGTGGTTTGTTTATCTCATATTTATTTTCTTACTTAGTGTATTATTATAATCCTAGTGGTTTGTTGAGCTCATAATTATTTATTTATTTATTTATTTTTATTCGCATGCTTTAATTTCATATTAATTTTGTTGTAATCTTGCATGTTCTACCTCATATTTATTTTTTTTTCGTGTATTAGTCTCATATTAGTTCTGTTGTAATCTTGCATGTTCTATCTTATATTTGTTTTATTGCTTTAGGTTTATGTTGTGAGTTTGCACTTTTTATTTTATTTTATATTTGTTTTCTTGTTTTTTTTTTAATCTAACCGGTAGTGGCTAGTTGAGCCACCTACATATTTTTTGTTTGTTCATTTTCTTGGTTTCGGAAGAAGACAGGTTTTGCTTGGCCTAGTTGGCCGGTCGGTTAACTTCTTCCGAACAAGATGGCGTAATCTCCCAATATTGATCAATTTCTGCCGGCGGTTCTAAAGAACATGAAGCTTTTATTTTATTTATTTTTTATTTTGAGTGTATTGTGAGGTTTTTATTTTGTTGTAATAATCTGCTCATCTCTCTCTAATTCGATTTGTAATTATTCTTTAAAATGTTTTAATAATTCCCCGCCCCGCTTCTTTCTATCCCGTTCTTTTACTTGCTTTCTTTATTTGTACATAAACATCATATTTATTTTTCATCATAGTTATGCTTTGCATCCATGTTTCATGCATCTTGATTCGGCTAAGTTTGCATTTGTGGATTTAATTAATTCCTATGTGATTATGTGCGCTACCTCATGTTCTTGAGATGATTCAAATATCATATTTTAAAAGCCGAATCTTTAGTTGCATCTAATGAGTGAATTGCATTAGGATTTTGTATATAAGATCATGCATATTTTACTAACTTTGTTTTGTAGCTTGTTCGTGGGACGTCAAACATGTAAGTTTTTATGCTTTAGCATCCTGTTTGTGTGTGTTTTTCTTACCATGTCTAGCATTCTACCATGAGGCTATTTGCTTATGTGATATAACTCTATGAATGCCAGTGGATGGAGGTTGTGTCGCTTAATTTGGAATGATGTTGATTTTTCATGCTTGTAAACTCAATTTATTTGGGTTGTACATCATCAAAACTCTTTCAAAATGCATGATATCAAATTGTTCCAAAATGAATGGCATAGTCTATACTTGTATGCTTCACATAGTAAATTTTAGGATTTATTAACTAATCAGAACATGAACATATAAAGAAAATAAAAGTCATATCATGGTTTAGTAGAGGCCGATCTTTTGATCGGGTGAGCGGGGGTGCTCATTATTGACCTTCCCCTCTCATACCTATGGTTCCGAGCCAAGCATCCTTGGTTACAACGAACAGTGACCTTGGCACTGAGTCATGGGTTTCCTAATTTCCCAAAATATTAGGTGGCGACTCTGAGATCTGATGACGCAGTCCATTTTTGACAAAATTGCAATAAAATGGATTTTCACTAAAAGTTTCCAAATCTGAACTCTCATCTACATTTCACATTGCACTCATGAGACTAGATCAAAGAGATCTCGGGGGTCCGAACTGTTTAACGCGTGCGGGTACCCCCCGGGCATGTTACAGCGGGAAGTCCACTACTGCTGCAGGTAATGTTTCCTACCCTTCTCACATGTGTGTCACACATCACTGGGCCCTCAGGCTTTGTTTTTCTCTCAAAACCCTTTCTCACTTTTCTCTCCACGTACACCTCTCTATTCTTTAATCTCTCTTGTTTTTCATCTCTTCCCAGATATGGCTGATGGATAAGTTGAAAATGGCGGACTCATGGCCAGCATATTCAGCATGCAGCTATTTCTTCCGGCAATGACTAGTTGACGCCCCAGACGAGGGATGATGGTGCGAGTGGATGTGCAGCCAATCTGCTGTCAACATTGCTTGGCGCTGCCTCTGGCTTAATTTGCTGGCGATGAGCTACAGCATGTCCCGGCAACCGGGCATTTAGCTGATTGGACTGACACACTGTGTCTTTTACTTCTCGTTTCAATTTCGGCGCCAATTTGGGCATGATCAGACTTGCCTAGAAGAGGGGATAGAGTACCCTACTCCATTTCCAGTCCGAGGCGCACAGCTAGCTCGGTATGCCACAGCATGGAGGACGAGAGAGCTTCTAGCCCCCGCTCCTACGTTCAGTTGCACCCTCTCTGATGAGTGCATAGCTTGGCTCGATGAAGAGGCGCAGGTTGGGCTTTCTTTGGCATCAGAGGCTTCCACAAGCTCTAGGAGGGGGCGCAGGAACACCTGACTATGCCCCGAGTTTATTTGCTTTAATCAGTACTTTCAAGTTTTCTTTATGAATGTAATAAAAAGCGACTTCAATTTGTATTCAAGAGTAGGAGAACTCTATACTGAAATTAATGTAATTGAAGGTTGTGGGTACTGAAAATTTTTCGTTTGGTCCAAAAATGGTCTAAGTTGTAAAAAGATTAATTTGAGCAAAATCAACTTTTATTAAAACTTTTCAAAACCATTTTTGATATGGATCACAACTGGACACACCCGAGATCTATCACTGAGATGTACAACCCCGGATGCAAACAACTGGAAAGTTGCCCCTAGTCTGAATAGCATTGCACTGTAGCTCACAACCGAACTCTTGAATGCAAAAAAAACGAAGATGACCAAAACAATCACATGGACAAAGTTGATTTGGAGGTGTTTATGGCTGGACTTCAGAATGAAGTTGCCTACGTATCCCAAAGATGGGAATCAAGCCTTACGTAGTTCGGTTCAGGTTCACTCGTGTGTTAACACTCTCTTTTTGCGCTCTAACTTTTGCCAAGGCCGCCCTTTCTGGGTTTTCAACCTTGCGAGCTTAGTTTTTCTTATTTCAATTTTTTTGTCCTTTAACTTTTTCCCAGGTCGCCCTTTCGGGTTTTCGGCCTAGCAAGCCACTCAAGGATAGTATTTCTTCAACTTGTCCATGTTGATCGGCTGGGAGAATTCAAGGCCATCTAAATCCATCAGAATGACAGCTCCACCCGACCAGATAAACTTGATGATGTAGGGACTAGTCCAATTAGGTCTGAACTTGCCCCTAGGGTCGTGGATGGGAGCTCGGTTGTCTTTAAGCACCAAATCCCCTTCCTTCAAATTCCTGGACTTAACCTTCTTGTTGAAAGCCCTGGCAATTCTTCGTTGATAACCCTGGACGTGATACAGTGCTTTCAGCCTCCTCTCGTCAAACAACATGAGTTCTTCGAATCTGCTCTACTGCCAATCTGCCTCAGCAATCTGGTACTCAGCCATTACCCACAATGACGGAACCTCAACTTCGATAGGCAGAACAACCTCCATCCCATAGACTAAGGAATACGGAGTTGCCCCAGTAGAAGTTCAAATTGAAGTTCGGTAGCCCCAAAGAGCAAATGGCAGCTTATCTGGCCAGTCCCTGTAGATTTCCACCATCTTTTGCAGAATGTGTTTGATGTTCTTGTTGGCGGCCTCAACTGCTCCGTTGGTCTGTGGCCTGTATGTGGATGACTTATGAAAAGCCACGTTGTATTTCTCCAACAAGTCGATCACCTCTTTCTTAATGTGGGAACCATTATCCGAAATAATCTCATTCGGGACTCCATAGCGACAGATGATGTTGTTTCTGATGAACTTAGCAACATGCGATGCCTTCAACACCACATAGGATTGGGCCTCAACCCACTTCGTGAAGTAATCTATCACTACCAGAATGTACTCATGCCCGTTGGACCCCTTCGGAGTGACTGCTCCAATCACATCAATCCCCCAGACTGAAAACGGCCATGGTGAAGTCATGTTATATAGCTTCAATGGCGGAATGTTCATGCGATTTGCATGGATCTGGCATTTGTGGCATCGCCGAACAAAACCAATACAATCCTCCTCCATGGTTGACCAGTAGTAACCCTGTCTGAGGATTTTCTGAGCTAGCATCACTCCGCTCATGTGCGCTCTGCACTCTCCTCCGTGGATGGCCTCCATCAGGCGCTTGGATTCTTCAGCATCAACACACAGTTTGTGCATCCCCAGATGGCCCCACTTGTACAGTTTACCCCGTAGATGATGAACTGAACAACCATTCTTCGAATTGCCCTCTTATCTTTGGCATTTGCCCCTAGTGGATAAGCCTTCTTTTTCAAGAAGTTCTAGATGTCATAATACCAGGGGTTCTGATCTTGTACCTCATCTATGGCAGCAATTAGCTCGTAGGCTGGCACGAATTTCTATTCAATGATGATTGGACGCATCCGGACTCCAAAAGGGATGTCTATCATAGAAGATAGAGTTGCTAAAGAATTGGTGAACCTGTTGTTCTCTCTTAACAGATGGGCGAAGTTCAGCTTTTCAAATCGAGGAATCAAAACGTCCAAGGTCTGATGATAGATCTTCATCTTTTCTTCTTTAACTTTCCAATCTCCTTTAGCTTGAGATACAACAAGGTTCGAGTCCTTGATGACATCCAACCGTTTTGCCCCTAGTTCAAGGGCGGCTTCCAATCCAGCAATACATGCCTCATATTCTGCCTCATTGTTCGATACTTTGAACCGAAGTTTGAATGCTAAAGGTATACTGGAATTGTCGAGTGCTATCAGCAACACACCTATCCCGTACCCGTACTGGTTTGACGCTCCGTCAAAGTACATAGTCCAGGTTTCTTCTTCAACATACAGAATGGCCTCGTCTGGAAACAGATATTCGACTGCTTCATCTCCTTCCACTGGGTGATCGGGTAAGAACTCTGCTACCGCTCTCCCTTTCACAGACTTGCGAGTCATGTACTTCAAATCGAATTCGGAGAGAAGAAGCAACCAACGAGGTAGCCTACCCGTAAGCGCTGGTTTCTCGAAGAGATATTTGATGGGATCTAATCTCAAAACCAGTATTACGGAGTGAGCTAACAGGTAGTGCCTCAACTTCCTGGTAGCCCATACCAAGGCCAGACAAGCCTTCTCAAGCGGAGTGTAATGGGTCTCAGATTCCAGCATCTTCTTACTCAGGTAATAGCTAGCCTTCTCTACTTTGTCCTCAGACTCCTGTGCAAGCACGCAACCCATTGTCATGTCGGTTACTGACAGATACAATATCAACGGTTTCCCTGGCTCTGGTGGTGACAACACGGGTGGGTTCTGTAAATATTGCTTGATCTGCTCGAAAGCTACTTGGCATCGGTCATCCCATTGGAACTTCTTTCCTTTCTTCAGGAGACCAAACAGTGGTTCACAAGTCAAGGTTAATTTTGCAATAAACCGTCTTATGAATTGCACTTTACCTAGAAAGCCTCGCATCTTCTTTTCAGTCCTCAGTGGTGGTATTTCTAAGATGGCCTTAATCTTGGAAGGATCGACCTCAATGCCCCTTTGTGTAATCAAGAACCCCAGCATTTTCCCTACTATAACACCAAAAGTACATTTTTGAGGATTCAGCCGCAACCGATACTCTTTGATCCATTGGAAAAATTTCTTCAAGGCGGTGTAGTGGCCCTCTCTTTCTTTGGACTTGACAATCTTGTCGTCCACGTACACTTCAACCTCTTTGTGGACCATATCATGCAAGATCGTGGTTGCAGCTCGTTGATACGTAGCCCCAGCGTTCTTCAAACCGAACGGCATCACCCTATAGCAGTAAGTCCCCCACGGGGTAGTGAAATGAGTCTTCTCCCTGTCTTCGGGTGCCATCAAAATCTGGTTGTAGCCTGAAAACCCATCCATAAATGAAAGCAACGCATGCCTAGCGGTGAAGTCCACCAATTCGTCGATATGCGGCAGAGGAAAGTCGTCATTCGGACTGGCTTTGTTCAGATCTTTGAAGTCTACACATACCCGAATTCTGCCATCCTTCTTCGGCACTGGAACTATGTTGGCCAACCAAGTAGGGTATTTAGATACTAACAGGAACCCTGCAACGATCTGCTTGGTGACCTCTTCTTTGATTTTCAAGGCCCAGTCCGGGCGGATCCTTCGAAGTTTCTGCTTAACAGGTCGGGCCTCTGGGTTAAGAGGAATCCGGTGCTGTACAATCTTAGGATCGATTCCAGGCATGTCTTCGTAGGACTACGCGAAAACATCTTTGAAATCTTTTAATAAAGCGACTAAGCGCTCGCGTTCCTCAGAAGACAACGTGGACCCGATCTGGACCAGCCGCAGATCCTTTTCAGTATCAACGTTAATTAAAGTGATTTCATCAACCAAAGGTTTTACAAACCTCTCCTACTCTTGATCAATCAAATGTTGTAAAACCGAAGGAATTTCTTCCTTGTCGTTTTCATCAAAATTTTGAAAGTCCTTATTTATGCAGTAAACTAAAGGCACATAAAAGTACTCAAAAGCTACAGTAGCACCATTCTCATTAGCAACTTCTAGATCGTCTAATTCTTCGGTTACAACAGACTCAAAGGAAAATGAAAATGATAACCTGGACAGGACAGTGGCATCCGGGTTATCACCCCCAGGAATACCGGAATCCGACTCAGATGAACCTTGAATTCCAAGTCTAGGAGCTCAAATTTGCAAAGCCTCTTCAATTCTCCTAAGTTCCAAGCCAAATCTTAGTTGAAAACAAGTTGTTCTCAACCACACTCTCTTACTCCTACGGTTTGGCCAAGAAAATGGCTGAGGAGACATGCTTCTAAGTGTGATAAGGTGTAATAAAGTTGGTCTCAATCAAGCCACTAAGTGGCATTTGTGTAATTAGGCAAACTAATGCAATTCAACATCATTTAATCTAATTTACACATTCCAAATCGAATTTTAATTCATCCTAGCATAAAATCACATATATTCTAACTAGTCTAAAACACTAATCAATTTCGGACTCGGGCGCCGATAAGGCTTTCAATTCGCAGTTCAAAGTCGAAACATGAACATATCATTTTATGGCAAACAGATAGAAACACAAAGATAATGTAATTATATGCAAATTAATTTCGGATTCCTTCTAAATTACTGTTAAGCATAATTAATCATGAATTCACATTAATCGGAGGTTGGGGTTATTACAATCAGAAAATATCTAAAAAAGGAAAAAAGTGGCTGCCGGCCAGTTGAGGTGGCCGGCCGGCCACATCCCCTAGCCAGCCGGCCACATCCCCTAGCCGGCCGACCACTTGAAGTGGCCTACAAGGGAGGAAAGTGGCCAGCAAGTGCCAAAAGTGGCTGGCAAGGCCTTTTTCCCCCCCTAGGCAAGAGGTAACAAGGTTTGGCCCAAAAACAAGGGCAAAACACAGAGAGTTAAGAGGCTCAAAGACAAGGCACTCAGTCGAGACCTCGGGCAATCAAAACAAATACAAACATGCACAATCATCGAGTACACAACCGATGACGTCAAAGTCTTGAGGTCGGTCAAAAATGGGGTGTCTACAGGTACCATTCCCTTCCAGCTGGTGTCTGGTAAATTGGCATTTCATTGTGAGAAAATGTATTATTGGCTTACCGTGCTTGAGGCAGGTAGAGTGGAATTGATTTAATACTATTACTTCAGTATATTGAATGTGTTATGTTTTATGGTGATTATGATTTAGTAAGGTTGGGTTGTCTTATATGTTGAGTAGTGTAGACACCCCATTTTTGACCGTCCTCAAGACCTGGACGTCGCCGCTTGAACACTCGGTGATTATCCATGTTCGTGTTCGTTTGGAGTTCCCGGAGTTCTCGGCTACGCGCCTTGCCTTAGGACCTCCGAACTTGACCGTTTTGTGTCTGGTTTTGCACCAAACACTTGTGCTTTGCCTTGGAGGGGCAGGGAATGCCTTGTGAGGCATCCCCACACACCACCAGCAGTGGCTAGAGGCCACCGGCTGGTTGGTGTTGCCATCGGCACTAAATTGTGCCGGTCGGCAGTCAATTTTGTCAAAATGACAATTTTGCCCTGCCGACTACTGTTCAGTTGCTTTTTGAGATATTTTGAAGCTGCTGTATAGCATTTGTTTCCCCTCCATACACGTGTATGAAGGGATGAGCCTTTGGTTTGCTTAGCTTGTAAGCTTTGTTGCCTATAAGAGAGGGCTCTCTTCTCTTGGCTCAAGGGTTAGAAAAATTAGACATTTTTAGAGAGAAAAGACAGAGAAGGAGCTCTGGTTCTAGGTTAGAACTTGTGTATCTATCCTATCTCTCTTTTCCTCTCTTGTTTCTACACTAGGTGCTTTAATCCATATTATTGCACACAAGCACCTAGTGTTTCACCTTCCTTCGGTTACTGAGGTTCTAAGGGCTGGTTCTTGAAGTTTTTGGTTGGATTTGAGCTCAAGGAAGCAACAACATCAACCTTTGTGAAGGTGGTCTTCAAAGGTAAGAAATTACCCCTTTTTACCCCATTTTTGACCTCCATTTTTGCATAGTTTAGAACTGTTTTTGTGCTTAGCATTTAATACAAAAAAGTTCTATTTTTTAGTCCTCTTTATTGTTGGTTAAGAGTGTTTTGTGCTTTGGGGAGGTTTGACCACCCTTAGGCCTTGAAAAGGCCTCATTTTGTGCTATTTTGTGAGAGCTCCGGGATTTTGGTGTTGGGGTCTCTTCACCACTGAAATCTTGAGGGATTTCAGTGGTGAAGATGATGCCTTGAAGTCCCAAGAAGGAGAGGGTCACCCCCTCTCCTTGTTGTCCTTGAAAAGGACCTATTTTGCCTCTTGAGGGAGCCCCATGTTTGGTTGTTTGTTGGTTATGCCATGGCTGTATTTTGTGCTCATATTGCCATATTATAACTTTGTATCATGTTGGTTTTAGTACTCCTTGCATGTTTTGCATAGATGCTTTGTAATGCCTCTTTAGTCCTTTAACATGCATTAGGTTGTGTGCCTCTATTCTAACATGTTTTAGGCTTAGATTCATGAAGCTTGTATGCTTATTTTTCCATGAATAAGGTCTGTCCATGGTTACTTTGGTCGATCTTAGCTTGCATCACATAGCCTCTTTGCATTTGGCTTGTTGGCCTTAAGAGCATGAAAGTATAGCATGCCTTGCTTGCATTATTTTCAATGGTTTGGAACCATTTAGCATGCTATTTCAGTCCCTTAGACATGCTTGAATGATTGCCTTGCATGCCTCTTTGAAGTTTTGAAAGCATATGTTATATGCCTAATGATTTGGTCATTGTGTGTGCCTTGCTCTAGAGCCACTTAGATGCCATCTAGGAGGTCCCTTTTGTATGGTCTAGGGCTGCCTTAGACCTGTTTTAAGCCTTGTTGGCCTTGTGAGGCTTGGTTGGCTTAGCCATGGTTTAGGTCTCCTTTGGCTTGCCTTGGATGCTTGGACTATTTGTTGCATGCTTAGTCTATTTTGTTGCTTGGTTTGGCGCCATGTCCAACATGATTTTAAAGCTTATATATGCATGTTAATATGTCCATGTTAGCCTCTTTTAAGTGTTCTTAAGAGTTGCTTGTTTATGCCTAAGTGTTGGATTATGTATGCTTGCATGTGTGCATGTATTGCATATATCTTAGCCTTCACTTCTATGGCATTTGGCCACTGATTTTAGGCTTATTTAGAGCTGCCTAACCTATGTGCAAGTCCATCCTCTTGTTGCTTGCATATGCTCCTTGAGTGTTGTAATGTATTGGTAAGTAAATGCATGTTAGGACTAACATGATTGGATGAAGTCACATGCTTGTTTGCATGCTTGGACACCCACATTACACCTTGCATACTTGATGGTTGACATTGGTGTTTCATGCCTTGTATGTTTGTTAGCTTGTATGCTCCTTTGCATTGGCATGATTGCATACTAGTTGACATGTCTAGGATTGCATCACATAAACATGCATGCTCTACCTCTTGACCAAGTCATGATAGAGGCTTAGCACCCTTGTGTGTTTGTTTGGTTTGCATGCATTTGAAATAGAAGTTGTACATTTGGTTCTTTGGGCCATCATGCATGGAAATGCGTGATTGGTGGCCCGAGAATCGAGGCACATGCCCCTTTGAGTCACAAATATGATAAGGGGCATGATTGGTGCACACATTGTTGGAATTACATTGCCTTTGGCCTCTTCACCACTAAATTCTAGAGGAATTTCAGTGGTGGGAAGTGTGTTTTGAGGCCTTAAATAGGAGGGGGTTGTCCCCCATCCTCTTCTCTCGTATGCTTGTGTTGATGGCTCACCAAGTTGGCATTTTTTATACCTCTTTTTGGCTCCATTTCAGCATGTCTTAGGCCTTGTTTTGCCATGATATAACACTGTTTTGTCTTGGTTTGATCACATCATGCATGCTCCTTGCACTTGTAGTGCAAATCCTCTCACTAGCCTAACATGCATCATGCTTTTGACCATCATTCTAGCATGCTTTTGGCTCTACTCAAAGAAGCTTTCACTCATGTTTTACTATGCTTAAGCTCTGATTCATGTTGTCTTGGTCATGCATGCATTGCTTTGTATAGCCATAATGCATTCTTGTTAGCTAGCTTTGTGTATTGAGTCCACTAGCATGCATTGCTTGGGCTATTTGCATGATTTGGCATCATTTGTTATGTGATTTCAGTGCATGTAGTGTGGCCATACACTCACATGTGTCACTCTTTCAATGCTTTGGAGGGGTTGTGCTTTATGCCTTAAATATGAGCCTATATGCATGCCTTATTGCCTAAGCTTTTGGGCTGCCATATCAGGCATTTTTGGCGTTATTTTGACATGCCATAACTCTGATTTTAGTTGGTGAAGTCATCTCATGCTTGGTTTTGGTGGGTGTAGTGTAATCCTCTTTGTTGGCCTAGTATGCTCCATGCTTCATGCCTTTAATTCTAGCTTGTGTTGGCTTTGTTCAAGCATGTTTTTGGCACTGTTTAGACCTGCCTTGGGACTGTTTTGAGTCACCTTGGCCCTTTGGGGCTTGCTTGATATGGCCATGGTGTAAGTCCCTTGGCTAGCTTTAAGCTTTGAGCCCACTAGCATGCTTTATTTGTCATATGTGCATGATTTTAGCATCCTTTGGAATGTAATTTCAGAGCTTACTTCTGCTACATTCTCACATTTGTCACTTCTTCATCATGTTTGAGAGTTGTGCTATTATGCTTAGTTCATGGGCCAATGCATGAGCATGCATTTTCTTGCTTTTTCATGCCATCATTTCAGCACGTTGGCCACTGTTTTGGACCCTCTTAGGTCTGTCCGTATGCGGTTTAAGTCCACTAAGTGTTGCGTCACATAACCCTTGCCATTACATTGTTATTTGCATGTTGTTGCATGACATTGTTATTTACATGTTGTTGCATGCTCATGTTGCTAGCATGTTGTTGCTATTATGTTGTTGCATATTCATGTTGTTTGCATGTTGCATGATTGCATTATGTTTGCATGTTTGTTGCATTGCATTGTGTTTGGGTTGGACGTCAATCCAAACACGAGGAACGAGGGGCGTTTCATACTTGAAGTGATGAAAAGTATGAAACGCGCCTCATTCCTTGGGTCGCCGACACCTTTGATCATGTATGATAAGGTGGAGGTTCATCGAGTCCTATGTGTTATTTATGTGCATTCATTGTCATTGATTTGTCCAACTCGGCCTCTTTGGCCATCATGCATTGAGATGCGTGATTGGTGGCTCGAAAGCCGAGCACTACACTCCTTTGAGCATGTGACATGATAAGGAGTGTGGTTGCACACACATTTTCTTGCAAATACACTGCCATGCCTCTGTTAGTGCTCTATTGCAGCAAAGGGAGAATTTGCAGGAAGTAGTGGCCGATCAACCACTTAGTCTGCCGATCAGCTATCAAAATTGGTCGATAGCCATAAACTCTGGCCGATGGCCACTCCTCTTGGTCGACCACCCCCCAGCATGTCCACAAGGTGGATCAGAAGTATCTTGGAGGTTGGCACAGTTTTCAGAAGTCTAAAACAGTGCAAACAGAGGCATCATGAGGCACAGTAGTGGATTTTCGAGCGAAAGCCGACCGAGCATGCATACACCCCTCCCCGCGAGGCCATTTTTACCGCTTTGCTAGCTAGTTGTAGTTAATTACTTGTTTTGTAATTAATTAGTTTAATGGTGTTGTAATATTCTAATTAGCTTAGTATAGCTATTTTCAATTCGATTTGTAATTAATTAGCTTAGCGTAGCTAGTTAGTTGATTCATTCGGACCCTCTGTCGAGAGGGCATAACTGTTATAATAAGTGTGGGTAGTGGTGCATGTCTTCCAACCCCCATTCTTTCTTCCCTTTTATTACCTGCTTATGATGGTAGTTAGGGCACGTCTATTTTAGCATACCTTATGCTGCATGCGTGCATCCATTCATTTGTCTTCATGCACCGGGCTCGGGCATCATACAAACTGCATTGTATTCTAATAATTCTTGAATACGTGTCAAAGCATGATCAATGTTGCATTCTATGCCATTTAGTAGCCGAGCCTACTTTATTGCATTTTGCTGTGTTGCATTAGGCACTTAACATAGCTAGGGACATGCATGTCTCTAACTAGTTCTTGTTTTGGCCGGAGTACGATGTAAGTTTTATGCTTTAGCATACCTGCATGTGTGTAAGTGATGCCATGATGCATGCTTGCCATGGGCTAAGTGCTTATGTGAGATAACTACTGAATGCCTGTGGGTGAGGTTGTTGCTTGATTGGAAAATCATTAAATCGAGTTTTAGCCACTTGCGAGTGGCAAAACTAACCACTTGAAATCCGTCTTAGCCTACTTGCGAGTAGCACTTTAAACCATTTCAAAAAATAAACATGCAATGATTATTTCAATTTTGCGATCTAGTCTATACTTGTTGCTGGCGCATACATAGTAATTCTAGTAATAAAGAATAAGAGCATGTAATGTTTTCAAAAACAATATATCAGTTAGTAAAGGCCGTCTTCGACGGGCGAAAGGGGGTGCTCATTCATGACCTTCCCCCTGTACCCAAGTCTCCGAGCCGAGCAACTTTGGTATGACGGACACGTGGCCTTGGCACCGAGTCAGGGTTTCCTAAATTTCCCATTTTAAAAAATATTTAGGTGGCGACTCTGAATCTGGCAAAGCAGTCCATGTTTGGCACTTCTTTTAAAAAATCTGTTTTCTCAAAACGATTTGCCGAGATTGGACTCTTTGGTGATTTAAGTTCACAGCATTTAGAAACAAACGGAAGAGTCCGAACTGTAGTAGCTAAGAACAACGATTCGCGCCCTCGCGCGCGGAGTGGAGTTCGGGCGGTCTACATCCTTTAATCACCATTTGGCCCAAAAATTAATTTATTACCTTTTGATAATACACAATAGCCCTTAATTTTTTTTACTAATTATATTACTATAATTTAATATATATATTATATATATATTTTGTTTTCTCATTTATAATTAAATAATACTAATATAAAATTTAAGGGACAACATAAATTTCAGAGTTATTACACAGTCAACCCATACGCTTTTCCTCCACTCGAAACTCACACCCAACCCCTTTAGGCCCTTCGTTGGCCCTCTCCTACCTTCGACATGTCTTCTTTCTCTATGTTGAGGGTTTGTGTAGTTGTCAACCAGGCTGCTTTCTTGTCCTAGTTGAGTCAGAACCCTTTTTTTGGGTAATCTGAATCTTATTTTCCTTTTTAGGGGTGGTGCTTTGATGTATTAAGCACTCTTTTTCAGTTTTATTGCTCTTTAGGTACCATGTTTATTCGGTATAATTTAACTGGATTAGCCGTTCAATTTTTTCTGGCTTTTCGCATTTTTTCAAGACTATGTTGCTGTGATTCTATGTGTTTTTTGTTGGATATGCCTCCTTAGTGAAGTATGGGACCCAATTAGTTTATTAAAAGAATTTTAATTTTGTTTGGGGTTGGTTATAATATATTTTTGTATATTATATCTGACTTTTGGAGGCCCAATGGGTATTTAAAAAATCTGTTTGGTAGTAGCTAGGGTTTTGATAAATGCCCAAGAATCAACAATAATTTTTTTGTATTATATTGTTTATTTTTGGATGTGGCAGGAGCAAATTGTTTTTCGGTGAGATAGTGCTCACTTTTCAGTGGGTATGTTCTTGGTAAACATGCTTGCTGCATAAGTCCAATTAATGGGTTCAATTTTGGTGGTCAATTGTTGCTGTGCGTATTCAGCCTGTTTCTGCTTCAGATTTGCTTCGAAGGTTTGTTGTAGTGAATATTTTGGTTCATTATTTTAGGTCTTCTACAATCTGTTTTGAAGACAATTTGTTCATCAATTTGGTGAGGTATTTCCTCTATTTATTTATTTCGAGACAATTTGTTTTGAAGACCATTTGTGTCTCGTTTGTAATCGTTTGAAAACTCTTGATTGATAGTAGAATCAGATTTTCGTTCCGTGGACGTACCTCACATTGAGAGAACCACGTAAAAATTCTCGTGTCATTGTTGATTTGATTTTTCGGCATTAGTTTTTATTTCCATTGATTGATTTACCTGTGGGATATCATTTATTTTTCCTAACATTTTTCAGCCCTTATTATCCCACTAAGTTTGATCCATCTCTTGTTATTGCTTCTGATATGCCTACCAAACTTGGCCTAGTTAGTTATGATTTGTCTCTTTCTCATCACACTCATGTTCATCGTATTACGAGTGTGGGTTTGAATGGGAAAAAATTTGCCGCCTAGGGCCACTCTCTTAAACTCTATTTAGGGGGAAAGAGAAAGGCCATTGGCTCTTATCTTCCATTGCTCAACCTGCTACGACAGACCCTACACGGGCACAGTGGGATATTGATAATTGCACTATTTTAGGATGGATGTTCAATTTCATGGAAGACTGTATTTACCACGTTTTTTTTTTTTTTTTTTTTTTTTTTTTTTTTTTTTTGTGACACAGTTTCGAGTTTATAGCATGCCTTGTCACAGATGTATGCTCATGCTCATAATGATGCAATCATCTTTGATGCTATATTAGGACATTGCTCGTGCTTTTCAATCTGCTTTGGGCCTTTCAGTGTCAAAGTTCTTTGGATATTTTCAAGGCTCAGATTTTAAACACATCACCCTGTAGACACCCCATTTTTACCGTCCTCAAGACTTGGACGTCATCGTTGTTTGAACACCGATGATCATTCATGTTCGTGTTCGTTTTGAGTTCCCGAAGGTCTCGGCCGCACGCCTTGCCTCAGGATCTCTTAACTGGA
Source organism: Camellia japonica (assembly GCA_030407325.1). Lineage (NCBI taxonomy): Eukaryota > Viridiplantae > Streptophyta > Magnoliopsida > Ericales > Theaceae > Camellia > Camellia japonica. The sequence continues at coordinate 109,081,101 of JAPPVO010000017.1, read as the reverse complement.
CTGTTTTGTGTTGGGTTTTGCACCAAACACTTGTGGTTTTTGCTTCTGAGGGCAGGAATGGCTTGTCAGCCACCCCTGGATCCCACCGGCCATGTTATCTTGCCACCGGCCATTTGTGATGGCCGGTCGGCACCTTTGGTGGTCGGCCGGCCTTTAATTTGGTCAATCGGCCATATTTTCTGGCCAGGACTTCTTTTTTTCCTTTTTAGGCATGGTGCATGCCAGCTGTGCCAGCTGGAGTGCACGGACTTGTCCTTCATACACGTGTATGGAGGACTTGCACCCTTTGCACCCTTTTTGTTCTAAGCTTCTTGGAGAAGCTTGCATCCTTTGCCTTAGCTTCTTGAGGAAGCTTGACCCTTTGTCTTAGCTTCCTCAAGAAGCTTGCACCATTTGCCTTAGCTTCCTTGAGAAGCTTGACCCCCTTGACCCCTTTTGTTTAGCTTCTTTAAGAAGCTTAAGGTCTTTATCTTGCTCTATATAAGAGAGCCTTCCCTCTCCTTTGAAGAGGTTCAGCAAAAACTAGAGATATATGATATATACAACTTTCTCTCTCTATATCTCCCTCTCTCTCTTCATTTGTGTGTGTGTAGAGGGCCTAAAAGGGTGTTTTGTTCTTAGTTTTGCACTAAGGCACCTAGTATTACACCATACTTGGGTTATTGAGGTGTTGGGAGGTTGTTCTTAGAGCTTTTAAGCTGGTTTTGATCAGAAAAGGGGCCTGAGGTTGCTGTTCTTCAAGTGTTCTTCAAGGGTGAGCATAATTACTTTATATTACCCATTCTTGCACTAGCTTTTAACCCACTTTCATGCTGTTTTGAGCTTTGTATATAACTGATAAAAGTTCTATTTTTTGATGTTTAAGATGTTTCATTAAGGTCATTTTGGTGTTGGGGGTCGACCTCTCCCTCTTAGGCCTTGTTTGGCCCCTTTTGTGTCTTCTTTATTGAGCTTTGGAACCTTTTGTGTATTGGCCTTCTCACCACTGAAATCCAGTGGATTTTCAGTGGTGGTGAAGGGGTCTTGAAGTCTTGTATGGGGAAGGGACACCCCTCTCCCTTTGTTCTCATTTGTTCATGTTTTTGGCTCATAAGGGTAGCATACATGCTTAGCTTTACTTAGCTCTATTTCAGAGGTTTTTGGGTGTTTTTTGGTCACATTATACCTCTAGTTTTTGGTAAGATTGATGGTCCATTACATGCATCATACACTTGTCTAATAATCCCCTTTATTGTCATAACATGTGCCATGCATTTGCCCCTCCATGCTTGCATGTTCTAGCTTGACTTCATGAAGCTTTTGGTCATATTTCATCATGCTTGAGGTCTGTTGGGTGCTGATTTGACCTGTTTGCCATGTTTGGTATAGCCACCATGCATTTTGGCTTATGAGCCTTGAGTGTGTGAGTCATTAGCATGCTTTGGTTAGGTTGTTTCAGTAATTTGGAATCATTTTCCATGCTATTTCAGTCCATAATCCATGCTTGTATGCTTGCATTCATCATCCTTTCCATGCTTTGAAGAGATGCTCTTTTGTGCCTTAAAATGAGTCATTGTGCATGCCTATGTGTTTGAGGCTTTGGGCTGCCATATCAGTGGGGTTTTGGGGCTCCTTTTTGCATGTTAAAACTCTGTTTTGCATTGATTAGTCCATGCCATATGTGGTTGGGGTGGTTGTAGTAGAGTGCCCTCTTTATGGCCTTGAATCCCCTTTATTTTGGGCCCATTTCTTGGCATGCTTTGACCATGTTCCATGCATGTTCTAGTCTTATTTTGGAATGCCCTAGGACTATTTTAAGTCATTTTGGTCCTTTGGGTTTGGTTGTCATAGCTATGGTTTGAACCCCTTGTTGGCCTCAAGTTTGGAGCCCTATTGCATGCCTTACTTGCATGTTTTGTTTGAGTTGGCATCACTCCTCATGAGATTTCAGAGTTTATTATAATGCCATATTCTCATATCATCGCATTTCATTCATGCTTGTAGGTTGTGCATTGTGGTCTAAGTAATGGACCAATTAGTAAGATTGGTTTGCTTTGCATTTTTGTTGCCTTCACCCATCATTTTGGCCATTGTTTTGGGATGGGCTGAGGTCCCCCAATTTCGGTTTAAGTCCATCTTTGTATATAATTGCATGTTTGACAAGTTGCATTTGTGTATTGTTGCATATTTGCATTACATCATGTTTGCATGTTTAGTAATTGCATGATGTCTAACTAGTTGCATCACATAACTTCATTGTATGCTTGACATGTTCATATTGCATTAGCTTAACTTGCATGTTTAGGTAGCATTACATTGCATTGAGTTAGCATCCTCATATTGCACTAGTTGCATTACTTTGCATTACATAGGGCATGCATGCATTGCATTTCGTTTGGTTTGGGGTGTCAAACCAAATTGAGGAGTGAGGTGTGTTGTACTCGAAGTGACGAAACATGTATCAACCCTCGGTCGTCGACGCCCTTGATCCCAAAAATGATAGGCGGTGAAGCATCATTTGTTGTGTCGCATGCATTACATTGATTTGCAAACTTGATTACCTTTGGCATCATTGTATTGGATATGCATGATTGGTGGCCTACTTGTCAAAATCTCCTTTTGTGCAGGCACGATATTGTATGTACGGTTCATTCAGAGAATTCGGTTCAGTTTGCTATCTATCATGCATGTTCGCGTTTGACACGCGTTCTGCAACCTTTCTCCACTCGCGTGCCGCGTTTGCACGTACTCGCACTGTCATGTGCAGCACACTTTCTTGCGCAACACTTCTCCACTCGCATGCCACATTTGGACGTACTTGCACTGTCATGTGCATCATGCTTTCTTGCGCAACCTTTCGCCACTCGCGTGCCGTGTTTGGACTTACTCGCACTGTCATGCGCATCGCGCTTTCTTGCGCAACCTTTCTTCACTTGCGTGCCGCGTTTGGACGTGCTCGTACTGTCATGTGCATCGCACTTTCTTGCGCAACCCTTCTCCACTCACGCGCCGCGTTTGGATGTACTCGCACTGTCATGTGCATCGCGCTTTCTTGCGCAACCTTTCTCCACTCGCGTGCCGCGTTTGGATGTACTCGCACTATCATGTGTATCACGCTTTCTTGCGCAACCTTTCTCCACTCGCGTGCCGCGTTTGGACATACTCGCACTGTCATGTGCATCGCGTTTTCTTGCACAACCCTTCTCCACTCGCGTTCTGCGTTTGGATGTACTCGCACTGTCATGTGCATCGCGCTTTCTTGCACAACCCTTCTCCACTCGCATTCTGCGTTTGGACGTACTCGCACTGTCATGTGCATCGCGCTTTCTTGCGCAACCTTTCTCCACTCGCGTGCCACGTTTGGACGTACTGGCACTGTCATGTGCATCACGCATTCTGCAACCTTTCTCCACTCGCGTGCCGTGTTTGGACGTACTCGCACTGTCATGTGCATCGCGCTTTCTTGCACAGCCTTTCTCCACTCGCGTGCCACATTTGGACGTACTTGCACTGTCATGTGCATCGCGCTTTCTTGCGCAACCCTTCTCCACTCACGTGCCATGTTTGGACGTACTCGTCATAAGCATCGCGCTTTCTTGCGCAACCCCTTCTCCTCTCGCATGTGGTGCGTTAGGACATCTTCGGTTTCGAACACTCAGATGCGTTCCGGTGTTCATTTATTCACTTTCTCCTTTCGCATGTGTTACGTTGGGAAGTGTTGCTCTTTCCTCTCCTGCGTGTGATACGCTGAGAGATGTCGCCTTTCCTCTCTTGGGTGTGATATGCTGAGGGATGCTGTGTTTGAGACTCTGGGTATTCTCGGTAGTCGCTTTTAGCCTTCTCTGCATGAGACGCAGTGAGAATTGTATAATTTTCTTACATCCTTTCTTTTGGAGTGTGTGAGACTATTGTTTCTTATTCGCTTGCTTAAAATGTTGTATTTATTTTGCATGAATGCTTCATTACAGCCCTCTTTGCATAAGTTATGTTCCGCATCGTGCATGTCATTTGCATCTTGCCCCTGCCTGCGGGCGCATCTTATTGTTATCATGTATGTTTGTCTAAGTCTTCGGCCTTGTCAAACATGGGTCGTCTCTAGGCTTTGACATTCACTCCCGTCATCTTATGACTTTCGAGTTCTGTCAAAGAGAGGCAACTGTAGACACCCCATTTTTGACCATCCTCAAGACTTGGACATCATCGTTTGAACACTCGATAATCATCCATGCTCGTGTTCGTTTTGAGTTTCTGAAGGTCTCGGCTACGCGCTTTGCCTTGGAGCCTCTCAACCTGTCTGTTTTGTGCTTGGTTATGGACCAAGAGCTTGTGGTTTTGTTTCTGAGGGAAGGGGGTGGCTTGTTAGCCAGCCCCATAACCCATCGGCCATGCCCTCTCTCCATCGACCATTAGTGTTGGCCAGTCGGCACTATTTTTGGCCAGTCAGCACTCTTTTTGGTCGATCAGCCATTTTTTTGGCCGAACCCCCTTTTTCTGCTTTTGCAGATATTTTCCTTCCAACTAGTGCCAGCTGTTGGTCACTTGGTGTATCCTCCATACACGTGTATGGATGGATTCAAACAAGTCCTAGCTTGTTCAAGAAGCTTGGGACTTGGTTTTCTATAAGAAGGGAGGCCCCTCTCCCTTTTCAGAGGTTCTAAAAATTGATATACAAGATATATATATATATATGTCTATATTTCTTCCTCTCTCTATACTTGTGCTTGTTTGTGCTCAAAAGTGTAGTTTCTTCACACTTTTGCACAAAACACCTAGTGAAACACCTTCATTACTGAGCTGAGGTTCTTGGAGGTTGCATTTGGGTGGTTTAAGCTTGGTTTTTGTCTCTGAAGTTGCTGTTCCAAAGTGGTTCTTCAAGGGTGAGTCTCTTACCTCTTTAAAGCTTTGTGTTCATAGCTTATTTAGCCAACTTTGCATGTTTCTTTTGACTTAGTTTTCAACTAAAAAAAGTCTTTTTTGGAAGTGCTTAACATGTTCGTTTAAGACCTCTTTGGTGTTGGGGTGGTCTACCCCCTTTAGAGCCTTGTTTGGCCTTGTTTTGAACCATCTCTTTAGGCCTTCGAGATCACCTTTATTTGGCCTCTTCACCACTAAATTCTAGAGGAATTTCAGTGGTGGGAAGTGTGTTTTGAGGCCTTAAATAGGAGGGGGTTGTCCCCCATCCTCTTCTCTCGTATGCTTGTGTTGATGGCTCACCAAGTTGGCATGTTTTTATACCTCTTTTTGGCTCCATTTCAGCATGTCTTAGGCCTTGTTTTGCCATGATATAACACTGTTTTGTCTTGGTTTGATCACATCATGCATGCTCCTTGCACTTGTAGTGCAAATCCTCTCACTAGCCTAACATGCATCATGCTTTTGACCATCATTCTAGCATGCTTTTGGCTCTACTCAAAGAAGCTTTCACTCATGTTTTACTATGCTTAAGCTCTATTCATGTTGTCTTGGTCATGCATGCATTGCTTTGTATAGCCATAATGCATTCTTGTTAGCTAGCTTTGTGTATTGAGTCCACTAGCATGCATTGCTTGGGCTATTTGCATGATTTGGCATCATTTGTTATGTGATTTCAGTGCATGTAGTGTGGCCATACACTCACATGTGTCACTCTTTCAATGCTTTGGAGGGGTTGTGCTTTATGCCTTAAATATGAGCCTATATGCATGCCTTATTGCCTAAGCTTTTGGGCTGCCATATCAGGGCATTTTTGGCGTTATTTTGACATGCCATAACTCTGATTTTAGTTGGTGAAGTCATCTCATGCTTGGTTTTGGTGGGTGTAGTGTAATCCTCTTTGTTGGCCTAGTATGCTCCATGCTTCATGCCTTTAATTCTAGCTTGTGTTGGCTTTGTTCAAGCATGTTTTTGGCACTGTTTAGACCTGCCTTAGGACTGTTTTGAGTCACCTTGGCCCTTTGGGGCTTGCTTGATATGGCCATGGTGTAAGTCCCTTGGCTAGCTTTAAGCTTTGAGCCCACTAGCATGCTTTATTTGTCATATGTGCATGATTTAGCATCCTTTGGAATGTAATTTCAGAGCTTACTTCATTGCTACATTCTCACATTTGTCACTTCTTCATCATGTTTGAGAGTTGTGCTATTATGCTTAGTTCATGGGCCAATGCATGAGCATGCATTTTCTTGCTTTTTCATGCCATCATTTCAGCACGTTGGCCACTGTTTTGGACCCTCTTAGGTCTGTCCGTATGCGGTTTAAGTCCACTAAGTGTTGCGTCACATAACCCTTGCCATTACATTGTTATTTGCATGTTGTTGCATGACATTGTTATTTACATGTTGTTGCATGCTCATGTTGCTAGCATGTTGTTGCATATTCATGTTGTTGCATATTCATGTTGTTTGCATGTTGCATGATTGCATTATGTTTGCATGTTTGTTGCATTGCATTGTGTTTGGGTTGGACGTCAATCCAAACACGAGGAACGAGGGGCGTTTCATACTTGAAGTGATGAAAAGTATGAAACGCGCCTCATTCCTTGGGTCGCCGACACCTTTGATCATATATGATAACGTGGAGGTTCATTGAGTCCTATGTGTTATTTATGTGCATTCATTGTCATTGATTTGTCCAACTCGGCCTCTTTGGCCATCATGCATTGAGATGCATGATTGGTGGCTCGAAAGCCGAGCACTACACTCCTTTGAGCATGTGACATGATAAGGAGTGTGGTTGCACACACATTTTCTTGCAAATACACTGCCATGCCTCTGTTAGTGCTCTATTGCAGCAAAGGGAGAATTTGCAGGAAGTAGTGGCCGATCAACCACTTAGTCTGCCGATCGGCTATCAAAATTGGTCGATAGCCATAAACTCTGGCCGATGGCCACTCCTCTTGGTCGACCACCCCCCAGCATGTCCACAAGGTGGATCAGAAGTATCTTGGAGGTTGGCACAGTTTTCAGAAGTCTAAAACAGTGCAAACAGAGGCATCATGAGGCACAGTAGTGGATTTCCGAGCGAAGCCGACCGAGCATGCATACACCCCTCCCCGCGAGGCCATTTTTACCGCTTTGCTAGCTAGTTGTAGTTAATTACTTGTTTTGTAATTAATTAGTTTAATCGGTGTTGTAATATTCTAATTAGCTTAGTATAGCTATTTTCAATTCGATTTGTAATTAATTAGCTTAGCGTAGCTAGTTAGTTGATTCATTCGGACCCTCTGTCGAGAGGGCATAATTGTGATAATAAGCGTGCGTGTATGTGATGCATGTCTTCCAACCCCCATTTCTTTCTCCTTTTTACTTACCTGCTTTCGATGGTTAGTTTTAGGGCATATTTCAATTAGCATCCTTATGCTTTGCATGCGTGCATCATTCATTTGTCTTGCATGCACCGGGCTCGGCGCATCATACAAACTGCATTGTACTTTAATACACTTTCTTGAATACGTGTTTCAAAGCATGTTATCAAGTGTTGCATTCATATGCCATTCTAGATAGCCGAGCCTACTTTAGTTGCATTTTTGCATGTGTTGCATTAGGCATCTTAACATAGCTAGGATCATGCATTGATTACTAACTAGCTTCTGTTTTAGCTCGGAGTACACTGTAAGTGTTTATGCTTTAGCATCCTTGCATGTGTGTAAGTGACTGCCATGATAGCATGCTTGCCATGAGGCTATATGCTTAACTGCTATAACTACATGAATGCCTATGGTGGGTGAAGGTTTGATTGCTTGAATTGGAACAATTCATTAAAAATGCGAGTTTTAAGCCCACTTTGCGAAGTGGCAAAATCATGTTTTCCTAAGCCCACTTGAGGGTGGTAAATCCGCGTCTTAGCCTACTTGCGAGTAGCACTTTTAAACCATTTTCAAAAAATAAACATGAGATGTTTTGTTCTAATTCTTGCGATTGAGTCTATACTTGTATGCTGTGCGCATCACATAGTAATGTTAGATTAATAACCAGAATAAGAACGCATGTGTTTTCAAAAACAATATATCATGTTAGTAAAGGCCGATCCTTTGATCGGGCGAGCGGGGGTGCTCATTTCATGACCTTCCCCCCTTGTACCCAAGTTCCTGAGCCGATGCAACTTTGGTGATGACAGACACGTGGCCTTAGGCACGAGTCGGGGTTTTCTAAATTTCCCAAAATAAAATATTTAGGTGGCGACTCTGAAATCTGGCAAAGCAGTCCATGTTTGGCACTTCTTGATTAAAATCGATTTTCCAAAACGATTTGCCGGATTTGGACTCTTTGGTGATTTATCAGTCTCACATTGCACTTTGTGAGATTAGATTCAGAACCGTGACATGAGTCCGAACTGTAGTAGCTAAGAATAACGATTCGCGCCCTCGCGCGCGGAGTGGAGTTCGGGCGGTCTACATCCTTTAATCACCATTTGGCCCAAAATTAATTTATTACCTTTTGATAATACACAATAGCCCTTAATTTTTTTACTAATTATATTACTATAATTTATATATATGTATATATATTATATTTTGTTTTCTCATTTATAATTAAATAATACTAATATAAAATTTAAGGGACAACATAAATTTTCGAGTTATTACACAGTCAACCCATACGTTTTCCTCCACTCGAAACTCACACCCAACCCCTTTAGGCCCTTCGTTGGCCCTCTCCTACCTTCGACATGTCTTCTTTCTCTATGTTGAGGGTTTGTGTATTGTCAACCAGGCTGCTTTCTTGTCCTAGTTGAGTGAGAACCCTTTTTTTGGGTAATCTGAATCTTATTTTCCTTTTTAGGGGTGGTGCTTTGATGTATTAAGCACTCTTTTTCAGTTTTATTGCTCTTTAGGGTACCATGTTTATTCGGTATAATTTAACTGGATTAGCCGTTCAATTTTTTCTGGCTTTTCGCATTTTTTCAAGACTATGTTGCTGTGATTCTATGTGTTTTTTGTTGGATATGCCTCCTTAGTGAAGTATGGGACCCAATTAGTTTATTAAAAGAATTTTAATTTTGTTTGGGGTTGGTTATAATATATTTTTGTATATTATATCTGACTTTTGGAGGCCCAATGGGTATTTAAAAAATTTGTTTGGTAGTAGCTAGGGTTTTGATAAATGCCCAAGAATCAACAATAATTTTTTTGGTATTATATTGTTTATTTTTGGATGTGGCAGGAGCAAATTGTTTTTCGGTGAGATAGTGCTCACTTTTCAGTGGGTATGTTCTTGGTAAACATGCTTGCTGCATAAGTCCAATTAATGGGTTCAATTTTGGTGGTCAATTGTTGCTGTGCGTATTCAGCCTGTTTCTGCTTCAGATTTGCTTCGAAGGTTTGTTGTAGTGAATATTTTGGTTCATTATTTTAGGTCTTCTACAATCTGTTTTTAAGACAATTTGTTCATCAATTTGGTGAGGTATTTCCTCTATTTATTTATTTCGAGACAATTTGTTTTGAAGACCATTTGTGTCTCGTTTGTAATCGTTTGAAAACTCTTGATTGATAGTAGAATCAGATTTTCGTTCCGTGGACGTACCTCACATTGAGAGAACCACGTAAAAATTCTCGTGTCATTGTTGATTTGATTTTTCGGCATTAGTTTTTATTTCCATTGATTGATTTACCTGTGGGATATCATTTATTTTTCCTAACATTTTTCAGCCCTTATTATCCCACTAAGTTTGATCCATCTCTTGTTATTGCTTCTGATATGCCTACCAAACTTGGCCTAGTTAGTTATGATTTGTCTCTTTCTCATCACACTCATGTTCATCGTATTACGAGTGTGGTGTTGAATGGGAAAAAATTTGCCGCCTAGGGCCACTCTCTTAAACTCTATTTAGGGGGAAAGAGAAAGGCCATTGGCTCTTATCTTCCATTGCTCAACCTGCTACGACAGACCCTACACGGGCACAGTGGGATATTGATAATTGCACTATTTTAGGATGGATGTTCAATTTCATGGAAGACTGTATTTACCACGTTTTTTTTTTTTTTTTTTTTTTTTTTTTTTTTTTTTTTTTTTTTGTGACAAGTTTCGAGTTTATAGCATGCCTTGTCACAGATGTATGCTCATGCTCATAATGATGCAATCATCTTTGATCTATATTAGGACATTGCTCGTGCTTTTCAATCTGCTTTGGGCCTTTCAGTGTCAAAGTTCTTTGGATATTTTCAAGCTCAGATTTTAAACACATCACCCTGTAGACACCCCATTTTTTACCGTCCTCAAGACTTGGACGTCATCGTTTGAACACCCGATGATCATTCATGTTCGTGTTCGTTTTGAGTTCCCGAAGGTCTCGGCCGCACGCCTTGCCTGAGGATCTCTTAACTGGACTGTTTTGTGTTGGGTTTTGCACCAAACACTTGTGGTTTTTGCTTCTGAGGGCAGGGAATGGCTTGTCAGCCACCCCTGGATCCCACCGGCCATGTTATCTTGCCACCGGCCATTTGTGATGGCCGGTCGGCACCTTTGGTGGTCGGCCGGCCTTTAATTTGGTCAATCGGCCATATTTTCTGGCCAGGACTTCTTTTTTTCCTTTTTTAGGCATGGTGCATGCCAGCTGTGCCAGCTGGAGTGCACGGACTTGTCCTTCATACACGTGTATGGAGGACTTGCACCCTTTGCACCCTTTTTGTTCTAAGCTTCTTGGAGAAGCTTGCATCCTTTGCCTTAGCTTCTTGAGGAAGCTTGACCCTTTGTCTTAGCTTCCTCAAGAAGTTTGCACCATTTGCCTTAGCTTCCTTGAGAAGCTTGACCCCCTTGACCCCTTTTGTTTAGCTTCTTTAAGAAGCTTAAGTCTTTATCTTGCTCTATATAAGAGAGCCTTCCCTCTCCTTTGAAGAGGTTCAGCAAAAACTAGAGATATATGATATATACAACTTTCTCTCTCTATATCTCCCTCTCTCTCTTCATTTGTGTGTGTTAGAGGGCCTAAAAGGGTGTTTTGTTCTTAGTTTTGCACTAAGGCACCTAGTATTACACCATACTTGGGTTATTGAGGTGTTGGGAGGTTGTTCTTAGAGCTTTTAAGCTGGTTTTGATCAGAAAAGGGGCCTGAGGTTGCTGTTCTTCAAGTGTTCTTCAAGGGTGAGCATAATTACTTTATATTACCCATTCTTGCACTAGCTTTTAACCCACTTTACATGCTGTTTTGAGCTTTGTATATAACTGATAAAAGTTCTATTTTTTGATGTTTAAGATGTTTCATTAAGGTCATTTTGGTGTTGGGGGTCGACCTCTCCCTCTTAGGCCTTGTTTGGCCCTTTTGTGTCTTCTTTATTGAGCTTTGGAACCTTTTGTGTATTGGCCTTCTCACCACTGAAATCCAGTGGATTTTCAGTGGTGGTGAAGGGGTCTTGAAGTCTTGTATGGGGAAGGGACACCCCTCTCCCTTTGTATCTCATTTGTTCATGTTTTTGGCTCATAAGGGTAGCATACATGCTTAGCTTTACTTAGCTCTATTTCAGAGGTTTTTGGGTGTTTTTTGGTCACATTATACCTCTATTTTTGGTAAGATTGATGGTCCATTACATGCATCATACACTTGTCTAATAATCCCCTTTATTGTCATAACATGTGCCATGCATTTGCCCCTCCATGCTTGCATGTTCTAGCTTGACTTCATGAAGCTTTTGGTCATATTTCATCATGCTTGAGGTCTGTTGGGTGCTGATTTGACCGTGTTTGCCATGTTTGGTATAGCCACCATGCATTTTGGCTTATGAGCCTTGAGTGTGTGAGTCATTAGATGCTTTGGTTAGGTTGTTTCAGTAATTTGGAATCATTTTCCATGCTATTTCAGTCCATAATCCATGCTTGTATGCTTGCATTCATCATCCTTTCCATGCTTTGAAGAGATGCTCTTTGTGCCTTAAAATGAGTCATTGTGCATGCCTATGTGTTTGAGGCTTTGGGCTGCATATCAGTGGGTTTTGGGGCTCCTTTTTGCATGTTAAAACTCTGTTTTGCATTGATTAGTCCATGCCATATGTGGTTGGGGTGGTTGTAGCAGAGTGCCCTCTTTATGGCCTTGAATCCCCTTTATTTTGGGCCCATTTCTTGGCATGCTTTGACCATGTTCCATGCATGTTCTAGTCTTATTTTGGAATGCCCTAGGACTATTTTAAGTCATTTTGGTCCTTTGGGGTTTGGTTGTCATAGCTATGGTTTGAACCCCCTTGTTGGCCTCAAGTTTGGAGCCCTATTGCATGCCTTACTTGCATGTTTTGTTTGAGTTGGCATCACTCCTCATGAGATTTCAGAGTTTATTATAATGCCATATTCTCATAATCATCGCATTTCATTCATGCTTGTAGGTTGTGCATTGTGGTCTAAGTAATGGACCAATTAGTAAGATGGTTTGCTTTGTATTTTTGTTGCCTTCACCCATCATTTTGGCCATTGTTTTGGGATGGGCTGAGGTCCCCCAATTTCGGTTTAAGTCCATCTTTGTATATAATTGCATGTTTGACAAGTTGCATTTGTGTATTGTTGCATATTTGCATTACATCATGTTTGCATGTTTAGTAAATTGCATGATGTCTAACTAGTTGCATCACATAACTTCATTGTATGCTTGACATGTTCATATTGCATTAGCTTAACTTGCATGTTTAGGTAGCATTACATTGCATTGAGTTAGCATCCTCATATTGCACTAGTTGCATTACTTTGCATTACATAGGGCATGCATGCATTGCATTTCGTTTGGTTTGGGGTGTCAAACCAAACTTGAGGAGTGAGGTGTGTTCGTACTCGAAGTGACGAAACATGTATCAACCCTCGGTCGTCGACGCCCTTGATCCCAAAATGATAGGGCGTGAAGCATTCATTTGTTTTGTCGCATGCATTTACATTGATTTGCAAACTTGATACCTTTGGCCATCATGTATTGGAATGCATGATTGGTGGCCTGTAGACACCCCATTTTTGACCGTCCTCAACACCTGGACGTCACCGCTTGAACACTCGATGATTATCCATGTTCGTGTTCGTTTGGAGTTCCCGGAGTTCTCGGCTACGTGCCTTGCCTCAGGACCTCCGAACTTGACCGTTTTGTGTCTGGTTTTGCACCAAACACTTGTGCTTTGCCTTGGAGGGGTAAAGAATGCCTTGTGAGGCATCCCCACACACCACCGGCAGTGGCTAGAGGCCACCGGCTGGTTGGTGTTGCCATCGACACTATATTGTGCCGGTCGGCACTCTTTCGTGCCGGTCGGCAGTCAATTTTGTCAAAATGACAATTTTGCCCTGCCGACTACTGTTCAGTTGCTTTTTGAGATATTTTGAAGCAGCTGTATAGCATTTGCTTCCCCTCCATACACGTGTATGGAGGGATGAGCCTTTGGTTTGCTTAGCTTGTAAGCTTTGTTGCCTATAAGAGAGGGCTCTCTTCTCTTGGCTCAAGGGTTAGAAAAATTAGACATTTTTAGAGAGAAAAGACAGAGAAGAAGCTCTGGTTCTAGGTTAGAACTTGTGTATCTATCCTATCTCTCTTTTCCTCTCTTGTTTCTACACTAGGTGCTTTAATCCATATTATTGCACACAAGCACCTAGTGTTTCACCTTCCTTCGGTTACTGAGGTTCTAAGGGCTGGTTCTTGAAGTTTTTGGTTGGATTTGAGCTCAAGGAAGCAACAACATCAACCTTTGTGAAGGTGGTCTTCAAGGGTAAGAAACTACCCCTTTTTACCCCATTTTTGCACTCCATTTTTGCATAGTTTAGAACTGTTTTTGTGCTTAGCATTTAATACAAAAAAGTTCTGTTTTTTAGTCCTCTTTATTGTTGGTTAAGAGTGTTTTGTGCTTTGGGGAGGTTTGACCACCCTTAGGCCTTGAAAAGGCCTCATTTTGTGCTATTTTGTGAGAGCTCCGGGATTTTGGTGTTGGGGTCTCTTCACCACTGAAATCTTGAGGGATTTCAGTGGTGAAGATGATGCCTTGAAGTCCCAAGAAGGAGAGGGTCACCCCCTCTCCTTGTTGTCCTTGAAAAGGACCTATTTTGCCTCTTGAGGGAGCCCCATGTTTGGTTGTTTGTTGGTTATGCCATGGCTGTATTTTGTGCTCATATTGCCATATTATAACTTTGTATCATGTTGGTTTTAGTACTCCTTGCATGTTTTGCATAGATGCTTTGTAATGCCTCTTTAGTCCTTTAACATGCATTAGGTTGTGTGCCTCTATTCTAACATGTTTTAGGCTTAGATTCATGAAGCTTGTATGCTTATTTTTCCATGAATAAGGTCTGTCCATGGTTACTTTGGTCGATCTTAGCTTGCATCACATAGCCTCTTTGCATTTGGCTTGTTGGCCTTAAGAGCATGAAAGTATAGCATGCCTTGCTTGCATTATTTTCAATGGTTTGGAACCATTTAGCATGCTATTTCAGTCCCTTAGACATGCTTGAATGATTGCCTTGCATGCCTCTTTGAAGTTTTGAAAGCATATGTTGTATGCCTAATGATTTGGTCATTGTGTGTGCCTTGCTCTAGAGCCACTTAGATGCCATCTAGGAGGTCCCTTTTGTATGGTCTAGGGCTGCCTTAGACCTGTTTTAAGCCTTCTTGGCCTTGTGAGGCTTGGTTGGCTTAGCCATGGTTTAGGTCTCCTTTGGCTTGCCTTGGATGCTTGGACCATTTGTTGCATGCTTAGTCTATTTTGTTGCTTGGTTTGGCACCATGTCCAACATGATTTTAAAGCTTATATATGCATGTTAATATGTCCATGTTAGCCTCTTTTAAGTGTTCTTAAGAGTTGCTTGTTTATGCCTAAGTGTTGGATTATGTATGCTTGCATGTGTGCATGTATTGCATATATCTTAGCCTTCACTTCTATGGCATTTGGCCACTGATTTTAGGCTTATTTAGAGCTGCCTAACCTATGTGCAAGTCCATCCTCTTGTTGCTTGCATATGCTCCTTGAGTGTTGTAATGTATTGGTAAGTAAATGCATGTTAGGACTAACATGATTGAATGAAGTCACATGCTTGTTTGCATGCTTGGACACCCACATTACACCTTGCATACTTGATGGTTGACATTGGTGTTTCATGCCTTGTATGTTTGTTAGCTTGTATGCTCCTTTGCATTGGCATGATTGCATACTAGTTGACATGTCTAGGATTGCATCACATAAACATGCATGCTCTACCTCTTGACCAAGTCATGATAGAGGCTTAGCACCCTTGTGTGTTTGTTTGGTTTGCATGCATTTGAAATAGAAGTTGCACATTTGGTTCTTTGGGCCATCATGCATGGAAATGCGTGATTGGTGGCCCGAGAATCGAGGCACATGCCCCTTTGAGTCACAAATATGATAAGGGGCATGATTGGTGCACACATTGTTGGAATTACATTGCCATGCAAGTTTTTGCCCTCTGCTGCTGTGAGTTGCAGGTTCTGCAGACATTCAGTGCCGGCCGGCAGTATTTAGTGCCGACCGGCAGTCTATTGATGGCCGATGGATGAATTTTGTGCCGGTGACCTCATGCTGATGCCGGTGGAAGTCCTACTCAGCCGATGATGTCCCTCAGTGTCCTGGGAGGCACTCCTGAGACTTTGGCAGTCTTCTGAGATGCAAAGCAGGGAAAACAGAGGCAATCTAAGCATGGCAGTGCAATTCCGAGCAAGTCCCGAGCATGCGTTGCATCCGGCCCTCATCTCGAGGCGGTTTACTGCTTTAATTAGATTAATTAATTTATTTGATTAATTTAGTTGGACTGTAATATTTTAATTAGTTTGCGTAGTTAATTAATCTGTATTATTATTTTGGTCCCTCCGAGTGGGGGCAAATTTGTAATAAGTGTGGGTGAGTGGTTTGTATGTCTTCCAACCCCCACTTCTTTCTTCCCTTTTATTTACCTGCTTATGATGGTAGATTAGGGCACGTCTATTTTAGCATACCTTATGCAATGCATGCGTGCATCCATGCATTTGTCTAAACATGCACCGGGCTCGGTACATCATACAAACTGCATTGTATTCTAAATTCCAACTTGAATACGTGCATCAAATGATTGCATTTCACGTGCCATTTTAGGGTTAGCCGAGCCTACTCTAAATTGCATCCTTGCCTGTGTTGCATTAGCCACTTAACATGACCTAGGGACATGCATGTCTGCTAACTAGTTTCTTGTTTTGGCACGGAGTACGATGTAAGTATTTTACGCTTTAGCATACCACATGCGTGTGAATGTTGCCATGACAGTATGCTTACCATGCGGCTAAGTGCTTATGTGAGATAAACTGTTTGAATGCCTGTGGGTGGAGGTTGGATTGCTTGAGTTGGAAAACTCATTGAAATCCGTATTTTAGCCTACTTGCGAGTAGCAAAACCCGAAACGCTTTCAAAACAAACGGATATGCAATGATTATTTCCGAATTAGGCAATCTAGTCTATACTTGTTTGCTGCGCGCATAACATAGTAATTCTAGGCTAAATTTGGGATAGTTTAGGTTTTTTTCAAAATCGGATATCACGGTTAGTAGAGGCCGGTCTTCGAACCGGGCGAAAGGGGGTGCTCATAGCTGACCTTCCCCGATCGTACCCAAGCTCCCGAGCCAAGACACTTTGGTGATGACGGACACGTGGCCTTCGGCACCGAGTCAGGGTTTCCTAAATTTCCCATTTTAAAAATATTTAGGTGGCGACTCTGTAATCTGGCAAAGCAGTCCATGTTTGGCACTACTTTTCAAAAAATCTGTTTTTCTTCAAAACGATTTGCCAGAGTTGGACTCTTTGGTTCAGATTTAGAACCACAAACAAAAGGGAGTCCGAACTGTAGTAGCATCGAGGCCCCCTCGCGGGCGTGTTACAGTTTCTGGCGACTCTGCTGGGGATTTAGAGAGCTTGACTCGAACTCGTGATATCCTGTTTTGACTACACTTATGTGTTTCTTTGCATTGCATGTGCATTGGTGCGCCTAGGACACCGTGTTGGCCATCTGCTATTCCTGAGCGGTTTGCCGGAGGCTTGTCTTGTCAAGGCATGACCATAAGGCTGACCGGTTGCGGGCTCTGCTAGTATGGGAACACAAACCCCGGTTTTACCGGGGCACCCTTTTTGACCATTCGACCTAGTGCATATTCGGAATCCATAGTGACCATTCCAAACTAGGACAGGTTGCTTACCCGATATAGGTTGTTTGAAACCGCTGTGTGCGTAGTGAAACCCTAGCTCCTGACAAAATAGGACAGGGAAACCCTACCCCAACATAGGGGTGTATTGGCTCTCATTTATCTGCTATGTGCTTTTTAGAGTGTATCTCTGCAGGGGAACGCATATATCAGTTTGCAAAGTTTGAGCATCAGGCCTGAGGGCACTAGTATCAGTATTGTTGAGAATCAGTTGTGTCTGCGGGTATCAGTTCAGTTTTGAACAGTGATTCTGGGGAACAGTGATCAGTAGTAGAGTACAGTTGTCCGGCTACATCCGTGTTTGATCTGTTTGGGGCTGAAATACTGCTTGTTTTCCGTTTCAGTTCAGGATTCAGAGGGTCGATCCGAACAGCTAGTGTCTTCTCCTTGCTGAGGCAGGACTGAGCATGACGCAGAATTCAGAAGAGATCGTGGTCATGACGGCCGCGTTGAGTCAGGAATCACCCTACAAGATGAGACTACGTTGACATGCCGCATCCACCTAGGTCGCCTGCCGCACATCCAATTTGGACTCCTCAACTATATCAGGCTCGCGAGCCTACTACATTTGAACTAATGGGAATGATAGGTGATCTTCAAAGATCCGTGGCGGATCTCGCCTATGGAATGTCTGTTTCGCCACCAGCCGCACCATATGCCGGAGGCTTTACCCCAGGAGCCCCCGCTACTGGGACGAATTGTAATTGAACTCAACCAACCGGAGATGACCTCCAGCTATGGTAACGACGCAGCAAACCAAACTCTAGATCAGGCCGAGGCCAGAGACAAAGGCAAGATGAAGGCAGATGCCGACCCCATCGAACAACTGCTGTGGGCAGTAGAGGCTTTGAAAGCCGGAGGGATGAACAAGCAACAGATATCCGCAGTTGTGTCAAAAGCTGTGGAGGACGCTTTCCCCACTCCGCCTGAGGGCAGTTCCAATCAATCAGAGAATCGGGATAGGCCCCGTCATGCCAAGACAGTTCTTCCCGCTCCCAACCTTGCATCCGGAAAAGATCAAAAATCCAAGGCCGCACCCGCCGATCCGTTCGCTAGTGCATCTAGCAAGAGTGCTCAGGCCCAAAGTACCTGCCCCGAGGGCACAGGGTCTTCCACCCTCTCTACATGCCTTTGTCTAGGGCACTTTTGATTTTGGCCAAAAAGGGGCATCTTAAACCCTTGGAGCCCCGACCCCTACCGAAGAATCTCCCTGCCACACATGATGCTTCCCTGTACTGTGCGTACCACCAGCAGACTGGCCATGCCACTGATAATTGCTTCCGCCTCCGTCATGAGGTACAAGATTTGATTGACAACGAGGTTATCCTCCCGCCTACCTCAGCAAGTCCGTCACCACTCAGTTGTTGGATTTTGAGGATACAGATACTGCGAGTATGTAATCAGAAGGTGAACCGCCTGCGGGCAGTGCTGGTACATTTTTGGATGTGGCGTTTGGCACGCATTTTTGAGCATTGCCAACTAGTTTTTAAATCTGACTTGGGTGTCGAGTCAGTCTTTTGTTTTTTTGAGTCTGTCTCTCTGTATTGAGTCAGTCTTTTGCTTACAGGTCTGTCTTGTTGTAATGAGTCAGTCCCCTTGTATAGTATACCAGGTGATTTCGGGGTTGTTGCCTCAAACACCGTTTTGCTTATAATAGTTGTTTTTGCTTTTTGAGTCTGTTTCTGCCGAGGAGCCAGTTATGCCAACAAATCTGAATGAAACAGCTGTGGCTATCACGTTCCGTACTTGTTGCTATTTGAGTCAGCCGTGCCAGAGAATGTGAATGGAACGACAGTGCGTACCGCCTGCTCTCTTGTGCCTTGAACATCGTTATGATAACCTAAGCTTTTCGTAAAACCCTTTTCAAACACTGCGGTGATAAAAACAAAGAGGAATGAATTTCTCGGGTTTTGCAAAATTTTGATTTTGAGAGAAAGAGAGGCATGTTAAGCTTTTAATGAATGAAATCATGCTTGTCGCGTGAGTACTGAGAAGGACCCTGGCCTGATCCAGACTGGTTCCACACTATCTTCAACACGAGCGATTTGTCGCTTTCTTAAAAACTTTCAAAAACAAAATATTTTGCGCAGTCTTGCGAAGACCTGTGTGGAATCGCTCTTGAGATTGTGCAGCCCAGGATCGCTCTCAGCCTCAAGATTCGATTTATCTGTTGCAAACTGGAATCTGTTCAAAACGTTCAACAGTGCCATGAAACGCCTGTGTGGCCCATTTTGAAGCAGCCCTCGAGCAAGAGGCACCAAAGCCAGATCAAGGAGATCAGATCCCACCAGGCAAGGCTCATGAAGCAACCGTGATGGATTCTTCTGCAAATCAACACCACAGTCACTCTCTTGGATACAGAGAGGCTTCAATCTCAAAACCATTTGGCATGGGCTTGCTACACTTTTACCCTTTGAGAGGCTCGCTGGGCCGAAAACCCGGAAGGGCGGCCCAGGCAAAAGTTAGAGCAAAGAAAAAAAAAAAAAAAAGAAAATACAAAAAGAAGCAAAAAGAAAAGAGAAAGAAAAGAAAACAAAAAGAAGCAAAAAAAAGAAAGAAAAAAATAGCAAAAGAAATAGAAAAAAAGAAAAGAAAAGAAAAGAAAAGAAGAAAGAAGAACAAAGCTCGCAAGGTCGAAAACCCGCATTGGGCACCTTGGCAAAAATTAGAGCCTAAATAGTGAAGGTTAAAATACCCGAGTGTACCTTAACCGGAACTACGTAAGGCTTGATTCCCATGTTTGGGATACGTAGGCAACTTCATCTTGAAGTCCAGCCCCCAACGCTTCCATAGCGTCTCAGTCCATGTCATGGTTTTGATCACTTGCCTCCTCCAATCCAATGTCTCGATTGCAGCAACCTGGAACTACGTGATCAACTTCTTCTTGAAGTCCAACCACCAACACCTTCCAGGTGACTGTGTCCATATATTGATTCAAACCGTCTTCGTCTCCTCCGCGTCCGAGGGTCCGATCGTCATCAACAAGGACTGGCTTACAACATGCCGTGGCATCATCCAAACAAGGGGCAACTTTCCGTTGCCATGCATTGCTATAAGTTGCCCTGAGTTGCCATCCAAACCAGGGGCAACTTTCCGTTGCCTTATTCTCCCCCTTTATGCCAGGGGCAATTTTCCATTGCCCCCGATCCGAGGTTGCGCATCTCAAGGGTAAGTTCCGCGCTCGTTGAGCGTTGATGTTTGCAAAATAGTTTTTGAAAATTTTTACTGAAGTTGACTTATTTTCTCGAAAACTATTTCATTTTCAAAATTGGACCATGTTTGGACCCAAAAGGAGAATTTTCAGTGCTCACAGCCTGATTGCATGATTTTCAAATCAAAAGAATAAGTGTGTTAATCCAATCTCATTTTGATCAAAACTGTTTTAGAAAACAAAAAAATGGTCAAATGACGAACTAGGGGCACAGTTGAGTCGGTGTTCTTCTCCCCCTTGTATCAACGCACTCGCCAGAAAGGCACCCTATCTACCAGAAGAAGTAGCCGTGAGCTAGCTGTATCGGGCGTGAACCCGCGACTTCCTATTCATCTGTCAATCCCCTGGGGAGGGATGAAAAATGAGAGAATAAAGAATAGAGAGGTGTAAGTTGAGAGAAAAGTGAGAAAGGGTTTTGAGAAAAAAAACCGAGCCTGAGGGCCGAGTGATGTGAGAATCACAAATCAGAAAGGGTGGGAAATATGCCCGGAAGAACTGGCTCCTCGGATCTGAATCTTTTTTTAAACATCCGCGTGTCGTGTCTTTTGATTTGTCGTCTCAACTTTTGCTTGAGTCTTTTCCGAGCGTGTCTCGTTGTGTTTAGGTCGTGTGCCTTTTGTTTCTTTGGAATCTTTCCGCTGTTTCAGTGTAGGCTCGATACCCCGGTTGTAAACCCTTTTTCATTACAAAATCGTTTTGCTCAGATGCTGTGCCATTCTCTACATCCACGAGCAAGGAAGAAAAGGAAATTTGGGACATCCGAGTGTGTTTCAACTGCAACCGTGTCAGTTTTGTGATCCGTCTTGTCAGATTGGGCTGTTTGTTCAGGGTTTGCTGTGTGCAGAATGAACCAATGCTGTGTTATGGGTTATATGCAGATCAATCCCCAGTAGAGTATGGGCTGTATATCCAGTTTGAGCAGTGGTTTGTATGAGTTGTTTGCTGTTAGTTGGTTGGTTATCCGATTATCACAGTACAATGCTCAATTTTGACAACAGATCAATATCATTTACATTTGAGGTGTAACATGATGCAATGCAGTGCAAAGTAGAAATACACAGTATGTACAAATATAACACTCTTTTCAGACAAAAAGTTTGTTTCATTTCATATCATCTTTTCAAGTACATAAGTTTTGGAAACAAAAATCTGCCTGCGGCAGTACAAAGTACCTAACTACAAAAGAGAAAAGTACAAAGAAAAAGAAAAAAAAGCAGCAAAAGTCTGTATCAGCGTCATGGCTCTCGCGCTAAGGATCTGTCCTCGCCCTCTTCCTGGGCAGAAGCCAGGAGCATCACCAAAGAGCATCGCCGTCTGAGCCAGCTATCCCGGTCTCCTCCTCCGACGCCCCGCCTCCGCCTCTGTCTCTCCTCAGACTCGTCTGGAACTGGAGCCCGCGAGCTGCTCCCGGCGTAAGTACGCCCTCCTCTGGTGCGGGGAATATCCTGCCATCCCGAGTAGAAATGGGAGGTCCAGATGGAGCGCCACCACCCACTGGAGGAATCGGAAGGGAGGCTGAAAAAGTACAAAAGGCAAATGCATCAGTATACATGAAGCAGTTTATCAATGCAGAAAGTACAGTGTATGAATGCCGTGAGCAGTTTATCAGTGCAGAATGCAGTGTATGAATACAGAGTATGAATGCCGTGAGCAGTTTATCAGTGCAGAATGCAGTGTATGAATACAGAGTATGAATGCCGTGAGCAGTTTATCAGTGCAGAATGCAGTGTATGAATACAGAGTATGAATGCCGTGAGCAGTTTATCAGTGCAGAATGCAGTGTATGAGTACAGTTTGTGAGTGCCGTGAGCAGTTTATCAGTACAGAATGCAGTGTATGAATACAGTGTATCAAGTGCCGTGAGGGCTGGGTATCCAGTGTTGTGTTATGCATCAGATTATGCGAAGCAGTTTGTGTATGGTTTGAAGCTATGACAGAGAGAACATACCGGAAGGCCGTAAAAGGCTAGGAACTCGAAGGTCCGCTGCAGCATCCCCGTCATGGAGGCATTCATCTCCAGTAACTGCCGGGTGTATCCAGAAGACGCCTGCAAGGGAATCAGATGCATCAATATTCTGTGGAATATCAAATAAACTAAAATGAAATGACTGTACAGAAATGCAGTAATACATACCGGAGGCAAGTCGGGGACACCGACAAACTCGTGATCAGCCGGGGAGGGCGAAGGGAATCTGATAGGTCGCCCCATCCGACCCTCGGAAAGTCAGTGAAGTAGGCAGAGCGGGCCAACTGGCCTCCCGTCCTCTCTGAACTCGCCCCTGCCGCGGACTCGAGCCCTCCTCGGCGCTCCTCCTCCTACTCCTGCTCCGGCCGCTGGCGCCGCAGGTCTCTCTCTCTCAGCTCGGCGACACCGCTCAGAGGCCGCATGATGAAGGTCCGGACGTACTCCGAGTAATCGCCCTCGCCTCTGTAGCCACTCGCCTCCCAGCCGATGGTGTAGTCCGCCATCTGCTCAGCGGTGAAACGCTCGGTGTCCCTCATATGCTCAGGAGGGTGCACCGGGACTATCTGCTCAGGTAAGCCCAGGGTCTGACGCAAGAAGCGCTCGCCCAGGTACCAAGCCCGACAGACCGGGCCCTCCAGCAGAATCCGGTAACGCGAGGTCTCGACGGCGCCGGCAAACCGATCCCGCATCATCGCTGGCAAAGGAGCCCACGGCTGCCAGGTGATCTGAAATTGAAATACAGTTTGTTACCTACTGGTATTGCAAATATACAGTGGAAAAGCGAAGCTTAAATGAACTGCAAGTAAAACATACCTCTGCGGGAGTGATGGTGTCGAAATGCGGCGGAAGAAGCTGAACGTCTCCCGCGGCCGCCGTGTGCACCTCCCGTCATAGCGGCGTGAGAAGGGGATGACTAGAGGAGTCTCCGTCTCCGGCACTGGCTCCAGCCTGGGAAAGTAGGCATAGACCCACAACTGCAAGACAGATGTCAGTATGACTATCGGATCAAGCAGAATACAGAATAAAGCAGAAATAACAGAGCCGTGTGTTGTGTAGTGTATTGTGCGGAGTGTACAGTGTGAGTAGTGTACAGTTAGTGTAAAGCAGAGTATGTGTGTACAGTGTGAGTAGTGTACAGTCAGTGTAAAGCAGAGTATGTGTGTGCCGTGTGTACAGTATACAGTCCGTGTGAAACAGACTACAGTGTGTGCAGTGTGCAGAGTACAGAAAATGTAAAGCAGAAATGTAAAGCGGAAAAGGAAATGTACCTCCCAAGCACGCCAGTAACCCCCGAGCAACTGTCCGCTGCCGCGGGAGACTGAGCTCATATAGCCGTAGAAGGTGGCCAGAGCCGCACCGCCCCAATCGAAACGCAAGATATCTCTGACATCCACCAGTGCGCTGAGAAGGCAGAGAGGCACTGTGTTTGCCCGATCGGCGAAAATCGTCGTCCCAAACAGGAACATGAGGAAGCCGCGTGCGTATCTATCCACGGCCTCCTGAGTCATCGGGGCTGCATCAACGAGGGCAGGCTGGACCCTGAACTGCACCTCGAACCAGGAGTAGCGGACGAAACCTGGACGCGCAAGAGGTGGCGCCTCGCCAAGCAAATAGATCTGAGCGGCGGTCCACTCATCCATATCGATGTCGAAGGGGATCGGATCACCCCCCACCCCGATGCCTGTGAGCATCGAGAAGTCGTAGGGAGTCATCGTCATGTCTCCCGCCACGGATAGGTGGAATGAATCGGTGGTGTCCCACCACCTCTCTGCCAGGGCAGCTAGAAGAGGCCTGCAAGCAGTAAGCCGGGTCAGACCCCTGCAGAAAGCGCCGAAGCCGGCCTGGTCCACGATACGTCGAACCGCCTCGGGAAGCTCCGCGTACCAATCTCGAGCCGCGACGTTCCCATACCCGCGGATGGTATGGGAATCTCCCTGTTTTCAAACAAATAGCAGCAAAGCAATATGAAATGTACAATTTTGAAGAAACAGTGGTTCAGTGCCAATCTAGCATGTGTGCAAGTTTTTCAGATTCAAGCAGGTACCGGGTGCCGGTGTGCTTACGGTGAACTACAACGTGTGATGTGTCAGCGTGTTTGAGGGGTTCAGTGCAAATATGGCATGTGTGCAAGCTTTTTAGATTCAAATAAGTGCTGGGTGTCGGTGTGCTTACAGTGAACTACAACGTGTGATGCGTCAGTATGTTTGAGTGGTTCAAGATAGATATGGCATGCGTGCATATTTTCAGATTCAAGCAGTTATCGGGTGTTGGTGAGTTTGCAGTGAAATGCGGTGTGTGCCGTGTGTTTGGGTGATTGAGGCTAGTGCAGTGTGTGTGCATGTGTCCGTCATAAACAGATATCAATTGTAAGCATGATTGCAATCGACTACAGGGAACAGTGTATCAGAATCAAGCAGTTAAAGAACGAAAACAACTTTGACAGTTAACAGTTCTACATTGCAGAAAGTAAAACAGAGAAGAGTGTTACCTCGGAAGCGCCGAAGGATAGGTGAGAGGTCGGCTCGCGTAGGAGGAGCTCCGGGTCCAGTGCTCGGTCAAAGCTGCGAAAATGGCGGAGTCCATCCGGTGGTAGCACATGAATCGCTGGGCGGTAGGTCGCCGGGTCGAAAGGACGCTCGCTCAACGGGAGAAGCTCGACCCCGGGATCCATCTCATGATCCGGGGGAGTCCCGACGTGTGGAATGTCGTCAGCCATGGTAATGGTAGTGAGAAAATGGCCGGAAAATCCAGAATGCGGAAAGCCAACCGAAAAAGTCAACCCCGAGCGGGCCGAAAATGGCCGGAAAGGCCGGAAGATGAAAAGGCACGGAAATGAAGAGGAAACCGAGGGGAACAAGTCCCGAAAAAGCGGAAATAGCAAAAGAGGCACCGAAACAAAGATTTGTTCGGTTGAAAAGTGCGAAACGCGATGAACTTCGCGAATCGAACGATGAAAATGGCGCGAAAACACAAAGAAATGGCGAAATGAGGAGAGAAAAAGGCTCTAGAGAGAGAGAGAGTTGATTTTGGCGGTGGAGAAGTGAGAAAATAGGGTTGGGAACCCTATTTTAAAAGACCCATTGCAAAAAGTCGAAACTGTCCCCGATCAGCAACTTTTGGCCGGTCGGCACTATTATGTGCCGGTCGGCACAATATTGTGCCGGTGGAACTTTTATGCAGCCGGTGGCCACCTAGTCCAGCCGGTGATGTTCCCACAGCCTTGTTTAGGCCATGTGGGTAGTTTCTGGTCTTCATAGCTCAAGAAAGTGCAAGAAAGTGAATCCCCGATGCTCAACCGGCCTCCGTTTTGACCTTGGACCGTGTCTTCTGTGCGTGGCACTCAGATTCAAGCAAAGATTGTATCCTTTTGTATCCTTTTGTCTTTTACAAGATTCAAAAGTTGCCCCGTGTGCGTTGCACGCATCCATCACATGTCCGGTGCGTCGCATCGCGCCGTCTTGCACGTCCCTTGCGACTTGCACCGTTTTGCATTTTCGTGTGGCATGCGTGTCATACTTGCATTTCATTTTCCATTCAATGAGGTATGCGTGCCTCATTTTGCATTTCATTGCATCTCGAGGTACGCGTGCCTCGTTTTGCATTTCATTTTCCATTCAATGAGGTATGCGTGCCTCATTTTGCATTTCATCGCATCTCGAGGTATGCGTGCCTCATTTTGCATTTCATTGCATCTCGAGGTACGCGTGCTTCGTTTTGCATTTTATTTTCCGTCTAATGAGGTATGCGTGCCTCATGTCCATTTCAGTTTTGCATCTTGAGGTATGCGTGCCTCACTTTGCATTTCATTTGCATTTCGTTTTGCATTTTGCATCTTGAGGTATGCGTGCCTCACTTTGCATTTCATTTGCATTTCGTTTTGCATTTTGCATCCATGAGGTATGCGTGCCTCATCTTGCATCTCATTTTGCATTTCATCGCGCTATTTTGCGCACCTCATTGTTTTTCGCCCCGGTCTGGCGAGACCTTAAACACGCACGGTCTAGGAGACCTTAAATCCTTAGGAGGTGCAAGACCTTCATTCGCGTTGTCTGAACGCATCACGCTGTTTAGCGCATCGCATTAGCTTGTGCATTGCGTCCCATTCGCGCTATCTTGTGCGCCTCGTCGGCACTTGTTAGTGCATTGTATATCATTCGCACGGTTTAGCGCATCTCATTGCATTTTGCATGCATTCCATCGCGCTATTCTGCGCATCTCATTGCATTTTACATGCATTCAATTGCACTTTTTTTGCACATTGCATTGTTCTGTGCATCGCGGTCTAGGAGACCTTAAATCCTCTGAAGGTGCAATTCCTTTGGCGTTTGTCGTGCCCGGACGACTTTCGGTGGTCGGGTAAAGCCACCTGCCTGTTTTTGCGGTGAGTTCCTAGAAGACCAACTGGGACGGTGAAAACTAGAGTTTGAACGGCTTATGCCTAGAACACAAAGGTTCGGGATTTCCGAGACTAAAGTCTGGTTTAAATACCCAGGGGGTGTACCCTCGACTTGAAATCTGTATGGAAGCCCCATAGGTTGAGGCGGCATGTTTACGCCTCAATTCTGGATACTGAACCAACCTAGTATATCGCCCTGTTGGTAAGATAGGGAAAGCTGCAATCATAGTCGTTGCATCATAGTGCATTGTCATGCATCATTTGTAAATACTGCATATGTCATGCATTTCAAAAAAAATCCAAAAACAAAAACACATGCATATGTCATGCATCATTGTAAATACTGCATATGTCATGCATCATTCTAAATATTGCATATGTCATGCATTTCAAAAACAAAAAAAAAAAAATGCATATGTCATGCATCATCGTATATAGTGCATATGTCATGCATTTCAAAAAACCTGCATATGTCATGCATCATCATTGTAGTATAGTGCATATGTCATGCATTTTCTGTAAATATCCATTTCCATTGCATTGTAGTTGCATGCATCCACTGCATCATCCTCCATCCATGGCTTGCGCCTTTCCTTGTTGAGCTTGGTCTGGTATGTGCTCATACTTTTCACGTCAAAACACAGTTCTGCATGTGTACGCGCCTATTCCACGTTGGTATGTTGGTTTGAGGGTAGCGGCACCTTTTCTGTGCTAGACATGGCTTGTACGTGTACATGCCCTTCCTAGGCAAAACTTGGTTTGGCCTGCGTGCCATATCCATTGTATCCATTGTAGTTGCATGCATCCACTGCATCATCTTCCATTTATGGCTTGCACCTTTCCTTGTTGAGCTTGGTCTGGTATGTGTCCATACTTTTCACGTCAAAGCACAGTTCTGCATGTGCATCGCGCCTACTCCACGCTGGTATGTTGGTTTGAGGTTGCGGCACCTTTTCTGTGTTAGACATGGTTTGTATGTGTGCATGCCTTTCCTAAGCGAGATACGGTTTGGCCCGCGCGCCATAATCGCATATTACATTGTAGTGTAATTGTTGCATCCGGCATTAGGATCATTGTTCTTTCCTCAGCGGGTCGTCACCCCACTTATGTCAATCCACCCAATACTTGTCCTTGTGTCCGTCTACATTACTCATAGTTCTGCATGTGTATCGCGCCTACTCCACGCTGGTATGTTGGTTTGAGGTTGCGGCACCTTTTCTATGGTAGACGGACTTGTTACTTCCATCAACCTATTTGACATTTGTGTGGTTTCGAATCGCTCACGATTGAATCATGATTCAATTGCTTTGCATGTAGTTTGCATAGTTTCAATTGCATTGCATTATCATTTGCATTGTTCATACATCATTTTGTATATATTGCATATCATCTTGCATTCATTTCGCATTGTCATGCATATTGCTAACAATATTGTACCTGTTAAGTTTGCTTTCTTTGCAGGCACGATATTGTATGTACGGCTCATTTGAGGCCGGTGCAACCGGACGAGCCGCACAGGTATTGTATCCTCCGAGTGAGACGTATTGAGAATTGCATAATTCTCTTACATCCTTTCTGCATTGTAGTGTAGTTTGGTGCATGCTAGCTTAAAACTGTCGCATGCGTGCTTCGTTACAGCTTTCTTTGCATGATCATTAAGTTATGCTCGGCTTCGTGCATTTTCAGTTGCATTTTGCCCCTGCCTTCGGCGCATATCTTGCTTGTCTTGCATGTTTGTCTAAGTCTTCGGCCTGGTCAAAAATGGGTCGTCTCTGGGCTTTGACATTCACTCCCGTCATTGTTATGACTTCCGAGTTCTGTCAAAGAGGGGCAACTGTAGACACCCCATTTTTGACCGTCCTCAAGACCTGGACGTCACCGCTTGAACACTCGGTGATTATCCATGTTCGTGTTCGTTTGGAGTTCCGGAGTTCTCGGCTACGCGCCTTGCCTCAGGACCTCCGAACTTGACCGTTTTGTGTCTGGTTTTGCACCAAACACTTGTGCTTTGCCTTGGAGGGGCAGGGAATGCCTTGTGAGGCATCCCCACACACCACCGGCAGTGGCTAGAGGCCACCGGCTGGTTGGTGTTGCCATCGGCACTATATTGTGCCGGTCGGCACTCTTTGTGCCGGTCGGCAGTCCGGTCGGCAATCAATTTTGTCAAAATGACAATTTTGCCCTGCCGACTACTGTTCAGTTGCTTTTTGAGATATTTTGAAGCAGCTGTATAGCATTTGTTTCCCCTCCATACACGTGTATGGAGGGATGAGCCTTTGGTTTGCTTAGCTTGTAAGCTTTGTTGCCTATAAGAGAGGGCTCTCTTCTCTTGGCTCAAGGGTTAGAAAAATTAGACATTTTTAGAGAGAAAAGACAGAGAAGGAGCTCTGGTTCTAGGTTAGAACTTGTGTATCTATCCTATCTCTCTTTTCCTCTCTTGTTTCTACACTAGGTGCTTTAATCCATATTATTGCACACAAGCACCTAGTGTTTCACCTTCCTTCGGTTACTGAGGTTCTAAGGGCTGGTTCTTGAAGTTTTTGGTTGGATTTGAGCTCAAGGAAGCAACAACATCAACCTTTGTGAAGGTGGTCTTCAAGGGTAAGAAACTACCCCTTTTTACCCCATTTTTGCACTCCATTTTTGCATAGTTTAGAACTGTTTTTGTGCTTAGCATTTAATACAAAAAAGTTCTATTTTTTAGTCCTCTTTATTGTTGGTTAAGAGTGTTTTGTGCTTTGGGGAGGTTTGACCACCCTTAGGCCTTGAAAAGGCCTCATTTTGTGCTATTTTGTGAGAGCTCCGGGATTTTGGTGTTGGGGTCTCTTCACCACTGAAATCTTGAGGGATTTCAGTGGTGAAGATGATGCCTTGAAGTCCCAAGAAGGAGAGGGTCACCCCCTCTCCTTGTTGTCCTTGAAAAGGACCTATTTTGCCTCTTGAGGGAGCCCCATGTTTGGTTGTTTGTTGGTTATGCCATGGCTGTATTTTGTGCTCATATTGCCATATTATAACTTTGTATCATGTTGGTTTTAGTACTCCTTGCATGTTTTGCATAGATGCTTTGTAATGCCTCTTTAGTCCTTTAACATGCATTAGGTTGTGTGCCTCTATTCTAACATGTTTTAGGCTTAGATTCATGAAGCTTGTATGCTTATTTTTCCATGAATAAGGTCTGTCCATGGTTACTTTGGTCGATCTTAGCTTGCATCACATAGCCTCTTTGCATTTGGCTTGTTGGCCTTAAGAGCATGAAAGTATAGCATGCCTTGCTTGCATTATTTTCAATGGTTTGGAACCATTTAGCATGCTATTTCAGTCCCTTAGACATGCTTGAATGATTGCCTTGCATGCCTCTTTGAAGTTTTGAAAGCATATGTTGTATGCCTAATGATTTGGTCATTGTGTGTGCCTTGCTCTAGAGCCACTTAGATGCCATCTAGGAGGTCCCTTTTGTATGGTCTAGGGCTGCCTTAGACCTGTTTTAAGCCTTCTTGGCCTTGTGAGGCTTGGTTGGCTTAGCCATGGTTTAGGTCTCCTTTGGCTTGCCTTGGATGCTTGGACCATTTGTTGCATGCTTAGTCTATTTTGTTGCTTGGTTTGGCACCATGTCCAACATGATTTTAAGCTTATATATGCATGTTAATATGTCCATGTTAGCCTCTTTTAAGTGTTCTTAAGAGTTGCTTGTTTATGCCTAAGTGTTGGATTATGTATGCTTGCATGTGTGCATGTATTGCATATATCTTAGCCTTCACTTCTATGGCATTTGGCCACTGATTTTAGGCTTATTTAGAGCTGCCTAACCTATGTGCAAGTCCATCCTCTTGTTGCTTGCATATGCTCCTTGAGTGTTGTAATGTATTGGTAAGTAAATGCATGTTAGGACTAACATGATTGGATGAAGTCACATGCTTGTTTGCATGCTTGGACACCCACATTACACCTTGCATACTTGATGGTTGACATTGGTGTTTCATGCCTTGTATGTTTGTTAGCTTGTATGCTCCTTTGCATTGGCATGATTGCATACTAGTTGACATGTCTAGGATTGCATCACATAAACATGCATGCTCTACCTCTTGACCAAGTCATGATAGAGGCTTAGCACCCTTGTGTGTTTGTTTGGTTTGCATGCATTTGAAATAGAAGTTGCACATTTGGTTCTTTGGGCCATCATGCATGGAAATGCGTGATTGGTGGCCCGAGAATCGAGGCACATGCCCCTTTGAGTCACAAATATGATAAGGGGCATGATTGGTGCACACATTGTTGGAATTACATTGCCATGCAAGTTTTTGCCCTCTGCTGCTGTGAGTTGCAGGTTCTGCAGACATTCAGTGCCGGCCGGCAGTATTTAGTGCCGACCGACAGTCTATTGATGGCCGATGGATGAATTTTGTGCCGGTGACCTCATGCTGATGCCGGTGGAAGTCCTACTCAGCCGATGATGTCCCTCAGTGTCCTGGGAGGCACTCTTGAGACTTTGGCAGTCTTCTGAGATGCAAAGCAGGGAAAACAGAGGCAATCTAAGCATGGCAGTGCAATTCCGAGCAAGTCCCGAGCATGCGTTGCATCCGGCCCTCATCTCGAGGCGGTTTACTGCTTTATTAGATTAATTAATTTATTTGATTAATTTAGTTGGACTGTAATATTTTAATTAGTTTGCGTAGTTAATTAATCTGTATTATTATTTGGTCCCTCCGAGTGGGGGACAAATTTGTAATAAGTGTGGGTGAGTGGTTTGTATGTCTTCTAACCCCCACTTCTTTCTTCCCTTTTATTTACCTGCTTATGATGGTAGATTAGGGCACGTCTATTTTAGCATACCTTATGCAATGCATGCGTGCATCCATGCATTTGTCTAAACATGCACCGGGCTCGGTACATCATACAAACTGCATTGTATCTAAATTCCAACTTGAATACGTGCATCAAATGATTGCATTTCACGTGCCATTTTAGGGTTAGCCGAGCCTACTCTAAATTGCATCCTTGCCTGTGTTGCATTAGCCACTTAACATGACCTAGGGACATGCATGTCTGCTAACTAGTTTCTTGTTTTGGCACAGAGTACGATGTAAGTATTTTACGCTTTAGCATACCACATGCGTGTGAATGTTGCCATGACAGTATGCTTACCATGCGGCTAAGTGCTTATGTGAGATGAACTGTTTGAATGCCTGTGGGTGGAGGTTGGGTTGCTTGAGTTGGAAAACTCATTGAAATCCGTATTTTAGCCTACTTGCGAGTAGCAAAACCCGAAACGCTTTCAAAACAAACGGATATGCAATGATTATTTCCGAATTAGGCAATCTAGTCTATACTTGTTTGTTGCGCGCATAACATAGTAATTCTAGGCTAATAATTGGAATAAGAGCATGTAATGTTTTCAAAATCGGATATCACGGTTAGTAGAGGCCGGTCTTCGAACCGGGCGAAAGGGGTGCTCATAGCTGACCTTCCCCGATCGTACCCAAGCTCCCGAGCCAAGACTACTTTGGTTATGACGGACACGTGGCCTTCGGCACCGAGTCAGGGTTTCCTAAATTTCCCATTTTAAAAAATATTTAGGTGGCGACTCTGTAATCTGGCAAAGCAGTCCATGTTTGGCACTACTTTTCAAAAAAATCTGTTTTTCTTTAAAACGATTTGCCAGAGTTGGACTCTTTGGTTCAAGATTTAGAACCACAAACAAAAAGGGGAGTCCGAACTGTAGTAGCATCGAGGCCCCCCTCGCGGGCGTGCTACAAGTAGATGTGTTCATGTATATGTGGACGTGCTAGAGGGTGTTACGGGAATTTCCTAACTTGAGTTATTTTATTGAAGGTATCTTTTTTTTAAGTTTTGAGTCTAAGATTGAGAATGTGATGAATGTGTGGAGTCAGACTTGGGTTGTATTATGGGTATGAACAATGTGAAGAAATCGGATTTGGTGAACGCGCTTTCAAAAGAAGGAAAAACAAAGAGAAATAAAATGGATATTATGTGTTATTTTGTCACTAATGGAAAATACGGTTATCGTGTAATGATTATTTAATTGGGAAATGGGTAGTAAAACCGAACGTTGGTGTTGTTGAATAAATTGAACGTTTTCGAGAAAAGTAATTATGTATGTATACTTTGGTTATAAAATGTCATATTGTTTATATAGTATGAGACTAGCATTCATGATCATAGCTATCTGTAAGTTGTTACTGCTGAGGATCAAGTTGAGATCCCTACTGGACTTTATGTTCATCCCACATTGCTAATCCCTTTTCAGGTGAACATCGAGGTGTGCTACAAGGTCATGGATTTTTCTTAACTGTTGGCCATAGGGCCTTTTATTTGTGGGTGGAATGCCTTTGATGTAAAAAGGGTTAAACCCTTTCTTGTACTTTAAAGATGTAAGCCTGCGGGCAATTTATTTAGTTATGTTCATGTTGCATTCATTTAATATTCGCATGAGAGAACTTTTCCTTATGTATTCTTTATAAGTATAATGAGCTTCTGTATGCTATCTCTGAAATGGAACTTATGATAATGGCTTTGGTAATGAATTCCGAGTAATAAAAAGTGGGGTGTGCCATTTTTCACTTTCTAGATACACATAATTTAGATACACCTAAAAAGTAAAATATTTGTGAAAAAATATTTTAAAAATTTAATAAATACACCAGAATACGCAAATGTACTTACTTTTTAAGTGTATCTAAGTTAGGTAAATCTAAAAAATAAAATTAAAAAAATTTAATATTAAAAGTTTCGACTAAAAATGAAAGATAAAACCAAAAAACAAAAAACAGAAATTGAGTCCACTTTTCAAAAAATTGAAAGTAAAATAATCATTTGACTTTTCAACTCTCAAAACTTAACCTCATCACCCTTAAAATCCTCACTTCTATTATCAATACAAAATCAAAATTTTAAAAATTGAGTAAAGGCCAGGTCCTACAAATTCAAACTATAAGGGGAATTCTATTTACATCCAAAAAATACTTAAGTGAACCCAATTTTTCAGTACACCCTATTAAATTATTTAAGGTTACAATTTATTCTTAGTACACTATTTTTTTTCCCCTCCAAATTACCCTTTTGAAGTAAATTGATTTGATTAGAGATATGTATGAAGGTGTGGTGACCATTATTAAATCGCCTACTAGAGAAACGAGTTAATTTTCAATTGCTATAGGGTTACACTAAAGATCAACCTTAAGTTCTTATCTTTTCACTTTAGTTATGGATGAGTTGATGCGCAATATTCAGGATGATGTGCCATGGTGTATGCTTTTTGCTGATGATATCATGTTAGTGGATGAGACAAGAGAAGGAGTTAACACTAAGTTAGAAATTTGGAGAAAAGTACTTAAATCTAAAGGGTTTAGGATAAGCAGAATTAAGATAGAGTATATGGAGTGTAATTTTAGTATTAGTCACAATGAAAGTAGAAGAGAAGTGAAGATTGAGAATCAAGAACTACCTAAAAGTGAATATTTTTGTTATTTAGGGTTGATTATCACAACGACTGGGAAGATTAGAGCGGATGTGATCCATAGAATTAAGGCATAATGGCTTAAGTGGAGGAGTGCGTCTGAAGTACTGTGCGATAAACGAGTACCTATTAGACTAAAAGGGAAGTTCTATAGAATGACTATTAGACCAGCGATATTGTATGAAACGAAATATTAGGCAACTAAGAAACAACATATAAATAAGATGAGTGTTGTCGAGATGAGAATGGTAAGGTGGATATGTGGCAAGACTAGAAAAGATAGAATTAGGAATGAGTATATTCGAGAATGAGTAGGAGTAGTACTGATAGAAGATAAGTTAGGAGAGAATAGATTGAGATGGTTTGGTTATATACAATGGAGACCAACAGATGCAGTAGTGAAGAGATGTGATACAGTGACGGTAGATGGTAATGATAATGGAATGGGTAGACCTAGATTGACATGGACTAGTGTAGTAAATAGAGATATGAATCTCCTTAATTTGACTAACAAATGGCCTTGGATAAAATTGAGTGAAGAGGAAAGATTCATGCAGCCGATCTCAATTGATGGGACTTAAGGCTTGACTTGGTTTGGTTTGGTTTACCCTTTTGAAGTACATGCAAATAAAACAAATTAAAAAATTCAAATTACTTTTGAAAAACCCTTTGAATTTTTTTTTCTTTTGTTCGCGTACATATAGGGAACATGACCAGGAACTTGATAACGCTGAATACA
Organism: Camellia japonica; assembly: GCA_030407325.1. Taxonomy (NCBI): domain Eukaryota; kingdom Viridiplantae; phylum Streptophyta; class Magnoliopsida; order Ericales; family Theaceae; genus Camellia; species Camellia japonica. The sequence continues at coordinate 109,046,236 of JAPPVO010000017.1, read as the reverse complement.
GCATCGACGAAGGAGAACGACAAAGGAGAATGGCGAAGGGGAAGAGAAGAAGAGTGTGAACTTTGTGTTCGGACTTCTAGAACCGAACAAATTCACTTTGTTCGACTGTACACTGTCGAACAAAATGAATTTGTTCAGTTCTGAAAGTCTGAACAATAATGACAAAAACAGACTGAATATTCGCTTTTATGTAAAAAAGAAAAAAAAACATAAATCAATAATTGTACTTTGATATTTATATGAATACTAATCTCCTCTTTGATGAGTTACTTCAAAAAACTGTTTTGATTATTACTATCATTCAAGGTTTGATTTTGTTCAAACTTTCTTTTATTTGCAACTAACAATATAATAAAAAATAATGATATTAATAATAATGGTGAGTTTTGGTGAGGTAGATTGGAGTAAGGAAGAAGAAGAAGAAGCAGCAGCAAAAATAATTGAAACTTGGAAAAAAATATGAAGAGATTTGAATAAAAAAAATACGCATATTTTATTTTAAGATTTAATATATGTTGTCATTATTATTAAATTTATATTAGAATATAATAAGAATTAAAATTTTAAAATTTAAATTGAGCATATTGAGATAATTTTTGAATTCATAGAATTTGGCTACACAAAATTTACCGAATTTGGGCTCCACAACATTAAGCCCATTTAGGCTTCGCAAAGTTTGAAACTGGCATTGGGCAGGGTGTGCTAGGCCCAGGTACTAGTGCAACACCGAGGTGCCAACGCAAAGGCCCCAGTAGCAAGCTACTTTGGTGGGCCGATGGTCCACGATCAAACAATAATCTGATAGGAACAGATCGGGGGATTTTATTTATACCCAAAAAAATCATTAGGCACTCTCAATTTTTAAGTATATCCTATTTAATTATTTTAAATTTTATTTTACTCTCATTACATCCTATTATTTTTCTCAAATTACTCTCAAGGTAAACCCAAATTATAAATAATAAACAAACTAAAAAAACTAAATTATTTCAAATCTTTTCAATACAGAAAATAATTCTCAAATATAGAAAAAAAACAAAACCAAACTTATACGCTCATAAGCATTATAAATACAGAAAAAATCAAACTTTTGCATAAACATCATAAAACTTTTCAATACAGAAAAAAAACTTTTACATTATAAATTATTCACAAGAATGCTCGTGGAAAAATAAAAACAAAACTTATATAAACACATAAGTATGAGGCACTAACAACAAAGATTAGTTCTCAAATAATGTACTATTTCAATGACAAAATAAGAACAACTCCAATAATATGTTATTATTAATTTAATTATTGGGCACTTTAATTTTTGTCAAAAAAACGATACATAAAATAATTGATGGTACTCTATAAAAATTGTGAAACCCCTTTATATGAATACTTATCTCCTTTTTGATGGGTTGCTTCAAAAAAACTATTTTGATTATTACTCTCATCCATTATTTGATTTTGTTCAAACTTTCTTCTAATGTTTAGGGTTTCAAAATAATAAAAAATAATGATGTTGATAATGATGGTGAGTTTTGGTATGGTGGATTGGAGTTTCGGAAAGAGGATGTAGATGAAGAAAAAGAAGAAACAACTTTGATCTCTTGAGGAAGAAAATACAAAGATTTGAATAGGAATAACTAATTAGGATGTACCATGAGAAGGAAAAAAAATTTGTATTAAGATTTAATGTGTTATCCTTATTAATAAATTCATATTATGATATATTAAGAATTAAAATTTATAAATTTAAATTAAACGTATTGAAATATATTTTAAGTTCAAATAGAATTCCCAGATCCTCCACTTGATCTTAGCCAAAAGGCTGAGAAAGGATGCGTTTCGACCGATTGGGCCAGCCCTTGTTCTCTTCTCTCTCCTCCTCAACGTGGGACTACAACAACATGGGCCCTGTTTGGTAGAGCTGTGGGAAAGTGCTTATAGCTTATGTCTAAACAGCTTATAGCTTATAACTATGAACATAAGCTGACTTCTGACTTATAAATTAAGCATCTCCTGCCCCACTCAAAGAATAAACTGATTTCTGACTTCCAAAAAGCTATAAGCTATAAGCTATAAGCTAAACCAAACACATCAAAATAGCTTAAATTAAGCTGAAAGCTGAAATAAGCAGTTTTTAAGCTGCACCAAATAAGACTATGCTTCACTCTCTCTCTACTTGAATCCTAGCAGCTCTTTAGACCCTCACTTGCCTTTTGTTACTTTTTATTGTTCAAACTAATAGACCTTGTTTAAATTTGATTTAAAATTTTTAATAAGTCTTAAAATTTATTTAAAATTAGTTCGTTAAACTTTTGAATCGATTTCAAATAACTTTTTATTGAGTTAAGTTCAAGTAATTTGATATATATATATATATATATATCAGTTTTAGATCTACGGAATTGAGCCAAATGAACAATCAACTATTTAAAATTAATTTGAAAATTTTAATAAAGTCCAAAATATATTCAAAATTGACTTATTTATTTAAAAAAATTAAGCTCTAACAAATTTTTAACGAATAAAAGTCAAGCTCAAATTATTTGATACATTTATTACTCTTACTTTTTATGGGACTGGTAGCATCAACCCATCAATGCAACAACAATGACCAATGCTCTCAGTGTACAATCTTATATATCTATTCTATTTATTTTATTATATAAAATTTACATCTAAATTGGGGCAAACATGTCACGCACTTTATTTATGAAAATGCTCACAAAGTAGTTACAGACAAGGAAAAGCAGTTATACCATAGACTCAAATTTATATTTTTTAAGTCAACTCCCATGATTGTAAATTTCATAGCTTTTTGCAATTGAACATTTTAATGTGCTTACCTTTCTACTGTTCTTTTACTGTTGTATTTGGTTGGGAGATTTAGAAAAAAATTTAAAAAGGAAAATAACAAAAAATAAGTAAAATATGAATAAAATATACCTACGTTTCACATAGTTTCATACACCTTTTCCCTTTCCATTTTCAAATTTCTTCTTAAATCTCTCAACCAAACACAATATAAAAAACAGTAAATACATTGCAACCTATAATCTTTCTATCCCAAAAATTTTAAAAAAAATATATATATATTTAGTGTCCATGAGTCCTACGTGACCATGCCACAAACAAATTGCAAAATATTCTCTATATTGTCTTCTCAATTATCAACAAAAAAGATAAATCTCACTATATCCGTTAATCACAATCTTTTTGTGACATTACCTACCTATGTGTTATAAATATGAAATAACTATTTCGAAAACAATAAAGTAATTGAAGTAAAGTGAAAATCTTGTGTACGAGGGTATTACCAATTAAGTGTTTTTGATCATGATAATTCAATATAGTTGATGGAGGATGGGTTGGATTGATCCACACGCCTGACTCCACTGCCCTTCGTCCCTTTAATGTGTGCCTACAAAAGGTCCGGCGGGGGGGTACTGTAGACACCCCATTTTTGACCGCCCTTAAGATTTGGGCGTCACTAATTGCTTACTTGGTGGTGAAAGTTGTGCAGTGCAAAGGTTCGATTCCTTCGGCAAGAGGAGAGTCAAATCCCAACCTTACACCTCATTTTGGACCAAAGCTATTTTGAATGGTTTTTAGACCTTAAAACCATCTCTTTCAAAACATTTTTGAAATAAAGTTCCTACGATGTTCCGAGGCTCGCATTTCATTAAATGTTGCGCTTTTCGGTAAACCGAGCGAGGACAAAGTGGAAATGAATGAAAGAGAGATGAAATCTTTGAAAAATATTTCAAAACACCTTGTTTAGGGGTTTGAGTTGAAGAAAAGAGGAAATAAAAGAAGAAAACTAGTTTGGGAGAAGTTCAGCATAAATCCGGGTAGGATCGAAACTGCGCGGCTTCACCAAAACAAGCATAACTTTTTGCACAGTTGGAATTTTGATGCAAGGCTGGCCCCATTGGAAAGCTTACTTCTGGGGCTTCAATTTGGACACTTTGTAGCCACTTTTTGGCCTTGCCAGCCACTGGCCGACCACTTCTCTTCTTGCAGACCAGAAAAAGTAGCTGGCTGACCAGTAAAAGTAGCTGGCCGACCACTTCAACTGGTCAGCAGCTTTCTGAAGATATTTTCTTGCTAGCTGTGCCAGCTGTTGGGCACAAAAACCATCCTCCATACACGTGTATGGAGGGATTGCTTGGAGCTCTAAACTTCCTCAACATGCTTAAACTTTTTTTTTTCTATATAAGGAAACCTCCTCCCTCATGCCTTAGGTTCAAAATTTTGTGGCTTGAGCTATCGATACACACTTGTCTCTATATTTCCTTGTTTGCTCTTGTTTTGTGCCTTAAAGTGTAGTTTTTCCATACTATTGCACACAAACACACACTCAAACACCATACTCTTGTTGCTGAGGCTCTTTGAGGTTTGTTTTGGAGTCTTTGGATTGGTTTTGGTTCAAAAAGAGTGTTGGAGTTGCAGCTTTGAAGGTATTCTTCAAGGGTGAGAAACTTACCTCTTAAACCCTTATTTTTGCTCAAGCTTTTGACCCTACTTGCATGTTGTTTTAGGCTTAACTTTTTACTGCAAAAAGTTCTGATTTTGCATGCTTGTAATTTTTGTTTAAGGTCACTTTTGTATTGGGGGTGGTCTACCCCCTCTTAGGCATTGTTTGGCCTTGTTCTGCCTTGTTCTTGTGCCATCTTTTCAAGCTATTGGGATCACCTGGTTTTGGCCTTCTCACCACTGAAACTCAGAGGAATTTCAGTGGTGGAAATGGTGTTTTGAGGTCCCAAATAGGAGAGGGTCATCCCCTCTCCTTGTATTTTGCATGCTTGCTTTGAATGCCTCATGTTTGAGCATGTTTGTTAAGCTTGTGTTGGCCATATCTTAGCATGTTCTTGGTGTTGTTTTTCCATGATATACCTCTGTTAAGGTTTGGTTTGTTGGCCCCATACATGCTCCATGCACTTGTAGTGCATTTCCATTCACTAGCCTAATGTGTATCATGCTTTTGATCATCATTCTAGCATGCTTTTGGCTTGACTCTACGAATCTTTTGTCCATGTTTTAGCATGCTCTAGCTCTGATTTGTGTTGTTTTGGTCATGCATGCCATGCTTTGTATAGCTATAGTGCATTCTAGCTTGTTAGCTTTGTGTATTGAGTCCACTAGCATGCATTGCTTGGCCTATTAGAATGATTTGGCATCATTTGTTATGAGATTTCAGTACGTGTTTCATGGTCATACACTCACATCTGTCACTTATTCCATGCTTTGAAGGGTTGGTCCTTTATGCCTTAAACATGAGCCATTGTGTATGCCTTCATGCCTAAGCTTGCGAGCTATCATTTCAGTGTGTTTTTGGGGTTATTTTGCCATGATATAATTCTGATTTTTGTTGGTTAAGTCATCTCATGCTTGGTCTTGGTAGGTGTAGTGTAACCCTCCCTTTTGGCCTTGCCTATTTCATGCTTCATGCCCTTCATGCTAGCTTGTTTTGACTTCCTTACATGCATGTTTTAGACGCATTTTGACATGTTCTAGGATTGTTTTGGGTTTCCTTGGCCATATGCTTCATGTTTTGCATAGCTATAGTACAAATGCCTATGCTAGCTTTGAGTTTTGAGCACCATAGCATGCTTCATTTGCATCATGTATATGATTTGGCATCATTTCACATGTTACTTCAGAGCATATAGGACTGCCATGTTCCTATTTCTTTCATGCTTTGAATGGCTTTGAGTGTTATGCATTGTTGCCTTGTTTGTGGCCTAGTGTGTATGCATGCATGCTTAGGCATTTGAGCTCTCATCTCAGCATATTTTGGTTTTTGATTAGACCTATTTGAGCTCTGTCCATGGTTGGTTCATACATTTATGCCATGTATTGCATGCCCCATTTGTAGTCCTCTTTGCTAGCTTTAATGCTTAAGGACCCTTGCATGCTTTGTTTGTTTTGTTTGGATGGTTTGGTATCATTTCTTACTTAATTTCAGAGCCTATAGTATTGTTACACTTCCACATTTGTCACTCCTTGAGCACACTTGAGAGTTGTGCTCTTATGCCTAATTGGTGAGTCAATACATGTGCATGTTTTGCCTTAATCTTCATGCCTTAGTTTTAGCATTTTGGCCACTAATTTGGGCATGGCTGAGGTTTGTCCACATTTGTTTTAAGTCCATTTAGCATGTTTGTTTACATGTTGTTTGCATGCTTATGTTCTTAGCATTGTGTATGCCATGTTGTTTGTATGCTTGTGTCACATTGCATTGAGTATGCCATGTGGTTCTTAGCATTTAGCATTGCGTATGCCATGTTGTTTGCATGCTTATGTTTCATTGCATTAAGTATGCCATGTTGTTCATTGCATTGTGTATGCCATGTTCTTTGCATTGTGCATGCTTATGCTGTTTGCATTGTGTATGCCATGTTACATTACATGTTTGCATGCTTAAGTTGCATTGCATTTGTTTGGATTAAGTGTTAATCCGAGCACGAGAAACGAGGGACGTTTCATGCTTAAAGTGATGAAACGTGCCTCAATTCTCAGTCGCCAACACTCTTGATCACCCATGATAGAGTTTAAGGCATTTATGTGTTATGTGTCATTCATTTTACATTGAATTGTGCAATTTGGCTTCTCGGCCATCATGCATTGAGATGCGTGATTCGTGGCCCGAGGGTTGAGAACCACACTCCCTTGAGCTTATGAAATGATAGGGAGGGTGGTTGTGCACACATATCTTGAAAATACATTGCCATGCCCTTTCTTGCTCTCTGTTGCAGCAAACTGGAGAAGTGTAGCAAAAACTGGTCGGCTGACCAGAAAAACTAGCTGGCCGATCACTTTTTCTGGTCTGCAACAAAGAAAAGTGGTCGGCAGGCAGTCTCCCACATCAACAACTGGTTGGCCATGTTCCTACAGGTCCCCAAGGTGAGTTAGAAGCTATTTGGAGCTTGGTGCAGTGATCTGAAATCAGTTGCAAACAGAGGCAAGTTGGGGCATCGCGACGGATTTCCGAACGAGGCGACCGGGCATGCATACTCTTCTCCATCCGAGGACATTGCTTTACTGCTTTACTTAGCTAGTTTATGCTTTGGTTCTGTACCAAAGTAGTTAATGCGTTTAGCTGCTTATTTGTGTTGTAATAACTAGTTAGTTAACTAGGGTTAGTTAATTAGCTTCTTTGTTTTGTAATAATTAGTTTAATTAGCTTAGATTAGCTAGTTAGCTATTTATTCGGACCCTCTGTCGAGAGGGCCAACTGTTGTAATAAGCGTACGTGTGTGCGATGCATGTCTTCCAACCTCCATTTCTTTCTGCCTTTTACTTAACCACTTATGATGGTTAGTTTTAGGGCATATTTCGATTAGCATACCTTATGCTTACATGCGTGCATTCATTCATCTATCTTGCATGCACCAGGCTCGGTGCATCATACTAGCTGTATTGTATTTCAATTCCAATTTGAATACATGTACCAAGTTGCATTTCACATGACATCTTAGAATAGCCGAGCCTATTTTAGTTACATTCTCGCATGTGTTGCATTAGCCATCTTAACATAAACTAGGATTATGCATGATTTCTAACTAGTTCTCTGTTTTGACTTGGAGTACACTGTGAGTGTTTACGCTTTAGCATACTGCATGTGTCATGACCCGAACCCGCCCCCGTGGGTTAAGGACATAATCGGCCAGTAATCATGAGATTACCTACGGCCTCAACCCAAAACAAATGTATTTTACATAGTTAATGGGGGCCAAACGGAAGCAGTTCAAAACTTTGTCGATAGAGCTGTGCTTACATGGCACATCTAAACAAGCAAACATATATACATTAATAACTCACAACAAAAATACAGTAGTATAAGTTTTGTACAAACAGGATCATCCAAGAACTAAGTCAACCCATGAAAACTATACACAGACATATACAAAGACTTCGTCAACATGACAACATACAACAAAATGATAAAAAGGCGAAGGTGAGTCTCGTGCGTGAGACACGTGGGCTGACTCTCCAAAAACCTGGTTGCTCCATACAGACTTCACTGGGACTGTGTCTGGACCTCTCTTGGCTCACCTACAAACACAAGAATGAGCGTGAGTGGAAGCCCAGTGAATAATATCAAATAAAGTAAATACATTGGAACATCATATATCAGACGGCCTCGGGCCCAATTCATTCATGTCAAACTGGCCTTGGCCCTTTTCAAACTCAAACTGACCCTTAGGCCTTTCAAACTTTCCAATCAGACTGGCCTTTAGGCCTTCCAAACTTTCATATCAAACTGGCCTTTAGGCCTTTCAAACTTTCATATCAAGCTGGCCTTTAGGCCTTTCAAACTTTCCAATCAGACTGGCCTTTAGGCCTTCCAAACTTTCATATCAAACTGGCCTTTAGGCCTTTCAAACTTTCATATCAAACTGGCTTTTAGGCCTTTCAAACTTTCCAATCAGATTGGCCTTTAGGCCTTCCAAACTTTCATATCAAACTGGCCTTTAGGCCTTTCAAACTTTCATATCAAACTGGCCTTTAGGCCATTCAAACTTTCATATCAAACTTTGTCCACATTCAAATTATTGAACTTCACAAGACTTACATAGAAGTAAGCAATTGGACAATAACGTATTTCAAATATTACTCACAGTGATCGGCTTGTGGATTTTCCCTGGAGCTTGACCCTACATATCACATAACACATATGGGTCACAAACAATTCAATCCGTTCTTTAATTCACATATTCCTCTCTAGGCTTCATTCTTATCTCTTTAACTCAATTACAATGCTCAATATATGCCTAAGAGTGCTTGGAAGTGAAAGAGAACAGAAAATGAAACTCAGAATGCATAAACAAAATTTCAGAAAATAGGGTCCCCGCTTGAGCGTGGACTTCCCCGCTCGAGTGGACCCTTGAGGCCTGCAAAAGTACTGGTTAGGTCGAATTTACGCTCGATCGTGCACTTTGGCGCTCGAGCGGAAGGCCTCTCTACATGGCTCCCCGCTCGAGCGTGACATTCCCTGCTCGAGCGGACGCCATGTCTGCAAAAAGTACTGGATGTATCATTTTTACACTCGAGCGTGAACTCGGACGCTCGAGCGGTAGTTCATCCCACATCGATCCCCGCTTGAGCGTGAACTTCCCCGCTCGAGCGGACACCAAGCCTGCAAGAAAATACTGGGAGCTCGAAATCTCCGCTCGAGCGGCGGTTCTCCCGCTCGAGCGGACATCAAAATTCTGGGTTTTCCAGATTGTGTTCTTGAGCTCCAATTCGACTTTCTACCCAACCTTTCTTGCACATAACAGCTCAAACTTCAAATATTCATGTACTCACATGCTACAAACATCAAATTACAACATTTAGGAGCTTAATTCCATAAATCAAACACATGCATGGCTCATTTTCACCAAATTCTTTATCAACATAATAATTTCATGCATTTAACACTTATACCTTTTTGAATGGCACATGCATGTGGCTTATTACTCTCATTCTCAACTTAGATGATACCAATGGTGATCATAACATGAGCTCTAACCAAAACTCTACATGAATCATGTATTTCAAGCTCAAACATGCAAATTTAAAACAATTTCTTACATGTATGCACATATTGGCCCTCAATTCAACAAAACCAATTCAATTACATCATGCTCAATCAAATTCATGTTCCTGACCATTATTCCAATTTAAATTCACAAAATCACAACTTAATATTCATGAATTCACTTACCTAGAGGCTTAACTTTCCCAATCTATGGTTAATCCTTGAGTTAGACTTCAAACTTCCAAGCCTTCAAGACCAATTTTGATTCTCCTACACTCTCCCTCTCTCTAGTTCGGTTCTCTCTCTATCTCTTGGAGTCAAAACCAGCCAAATGAAAATAAAAGAGGGATTTGAGTGTATAGTGCCTTTTTCCATAAACTCCTACTAGCCACAATTTAATAATAAGGATTAATTGGGCACTAATTCACCAATTTAATCAACTTAATCTGGTCCAAATCAATTTTTCAATTAAACTTCACTGTAGGCTCTAAAAATTATGCCAATCACAATGGCGCAATCAATTTCAGGTTCTATGATCGATAAGGCCTTCAATTTAATTTCCAAAGCAGATAATCAAACAGATATTCCTACAGTGAACAGATAGAAATTCAAAACCACATATTTTTACACAATGGCATGTAAAATCATATTAAACACATAATCATACTCATATTAAGGACCAATTAACATATTACGGAACAGGGGTATCATAGCATGTGTGTTATTGATTGCCATGAAAGCATGCTTGCCATGAGGCTAACTGCTTATTTGATATAATTGCTTGAATGCCTGCGGATGAAGGTTGGATTGCTTGAATTGAAACAATTCATCCAAAACCCCGACTTAGCCTACTTGCGAGTAGCATTTTCAAACCATTTTCAAATAAACAGACATGAAATGTTTTGTTCCAACTTAGACGATCTAGTCTATACTTGTATGCTGTGCGCATCACATAGTAATTTTAGGTTAATAACCAAAACAAGAACACATGTGTTTTCAAAACAAAATATCATGTTAGTAAAGGCCGATCTTTGATCGGGTGAGTGGGGGTGCTCATTGCATGACCTTCCCCTCTCGTACCCAAGTTCCCGAGCCGAGGCAACTTTGGTGATGACGGACATGTGGCCTTAGGCATGAGTCAGGGTTTCCTAAATTTCCCAAAAATAAAATATTTAGGTGGCGACTCTATATCTGGCAAAGCAGTCTATGTTTGGCACTTCTTTATAAAAATCAGTTTTTCCAAAACGATTTGCCAGATTTGGACTCTTTGGTGATTTATCGGTCTCACATTGCACTTTGTGAGATTAGATTCAGAACCGTGACACGAGTCTGAACTTGTAGTAGCTAAGAACAAACAAATTCGCGCCCTCGGGCGTGGAGCCAGGAGTTCTCGGGCGGTCTACAGGTACCAATGTCGGGGTAGGTTCTCCCTGTGGACACTCTGATGATCAAGTTAGATTGGAGGCGATTGATGAAGTAGAGAGAGAAAAAGTGAGAGAGAGTTACTTGTTGGCCTTTACGTTCTTCACAAGCTTCCTTATATCTTTTGCTTATCATTTCCTTATCCATTCAAGTTGTCTTATTGGCCGAAAGTCTACGGTCTGCTCGCCGTCGGCCATGACAAATTTGCCATACTTGGGAACGAGAGGTCTTGTTTCATTTAATGCCATGACAGCCTCATTTAATGCTTGATGCTCAGGCTCAATAACTCTGCAGGATCTTTGTCTACCATGTGGCTAACTCCCTTCAGAACAGGTGTCTAAGTGTCACAGGGTCTGGATCGATGTGAGTTTTTTGGTGGGCCTGTTGTTTGAATTTCATCTACTAGGTTGTACTTAAATGCCTATGTAGCTCGACTTTTTCGCGCCCCCTTTCGGAAGTTCGAAAGAAACCCTACAGTTCGGACTCCCGCGGTTTTGAATCTAATCTCACAAGTGCAATGTGAAATTGATAAACACCAAAGAGTCCAAATCCGACAAATCTTTTGGAAAATCGATTTTGAATCAAGTTGCCAAAAATGGACTACTTTGCCAGATACAGAGTCGTCACCTAAATATTTTATTTTGGGGAAATTTAGGAAACCCATGACTCGTGCCAAAGGCCACGTGTCCGTCATCACCAAGATTGTCTCGGCTCGGGAGCTTAGGTACGAGAGGGGAAGGTCATGAATTGAGCACCCCCGCTTACCCGATCAACGATCGGCCTCTAGTAATCATGATATGATTTTTATCAACATTATATGCTCTTGTTCCAGTTTATTAGGCTAGCATTTACTATGTGATGCGCACACACAAGGTATAGACTAACTTTGCTCAAATTGGAACAATTCAATTTCATGTTTGTTTTTCGAAAAGGGTTTGGATTTTCCACTTGATAAAGTGGGCTTAAACCAACATTCGTTGAATCATTCCAATTCAAGCAACAAGCCTTCATCCACCGACATTCAAATAGTTTAACAAGTAAGCACTTAGCCTCATGGCAAGCATGCTAGTCATGGCAGTCACTCAGACTCATGCAAGTATGCTAAAGCACTAAAAACTCACATAGTACTCCAAACTAAGATAAAACAAAAGAGTTAGGAAAAAATATGCATGATACCTAACTATATGAGATGGCTAATGCGACGCATGCAATAATGCAACTAAAATAGGCTCGGTTACTTGACATGTTATTTGCAATGATTTCATAGCATGCGTTCAAACACGTATTCAAGGAGGTAATAAACGACAATGCAAGTTTGAATGGTGAACTCAGCCTCAATGTAAGCAAGATAAATGAATGAATGCAATCATATGATATGCTAATTGAAATGTGATGCCCCTAATCTAACCATCAAAAGCGGATAAATAAAAAGGAGAAAGACGTGGGGTTGAAAGACATACACATTATTACAACATTGATGTCCTCGCGTAGGAAGGTCCGAATAAATAAACTAGCTAAGCTACACTACTTAACTAATTATTACAAAACTTGAATAAATAATTAACTACCTCTAAGCTAATTAATTATTACAACTAGTAAATACTAAACTAATTTAATTAACTACTTTAAGCTAATTAAATACAAAGCTAATTAGCTAAATACATTAACTATTTAATTACAAAGTGACTACTTAAACTAGTTAACTAATTAATTACAACACGAATTAATTAACTAAATAACTAATCTAATTAAATAGTTACAACAACGCTTTAATTAAACACAACACAACTCTGACTAACTAATTAACAATTAAACTAATTAACTAGTCTCGAGAACGAGGGAGGCCCAATGCATGCTCGGTTTCCACCCGAAGAACGTCCACTGTTTACTCCCAAAAGCCTCGGTTGCACAACCCTTGCACTGGTTTTCCACCTCTGGACCAATTTTGCTCTACTTTAGGAGCTGACTATTGATTTTTACACTGGTGGTTGGCCGGCCAAGAATGAGGGATTGCCAGCCATTAATGGTGGGTTGCTGGCCATTGATGGCTTCTTCCTCCTTGCTGCAACAGAGGACAAACAGAGCAAAGAGAGGGTATTCTCACAGGTTGTTTGTAATGTGTATCCCTCATAATCATCAAAACATCTCAAAGGAGTGATACACTTAGCTCCTTAAGCCATCAATCAAGCAATTTCATTACATGATGGCCAAAGAACCAAGATGTACAAGTTTAATAAATGCACAAGCAAGACCAAAAGCCTTCACCCTATCATGCATGGTCAAGGGCAATGGAGACTGTGGAGAAGTGGTTTGGAAATACTCTTCAGATCCTGGGAGATGCTAATGATCCTCAGCTAGTCACCTGAAAAGATACAAACACTCCGGTCGGGGGTGCCGAAATTAGCACTCTGACGGACAAGTCAGTTCAGACACTCAAGATAGCTTGTTTACTAAGTTAAGTGAAGTGATTCTTACATACCTTTCTCAATCCATTGTTCCTGTATTTATACCTGTTCCTTTTGGTCCTCGGGCCAGGGCCTACTTTTTAATCATTGTCCTTTCTATTATTCGGCTCTAAGGGTCTACACTTATTCGGCACATATATTATATTCGGCTTTCCATTCTCGTAGGATATAGCCGATTAATATCAGTCTTCCAATGGTACGCATCTTTTGATTTTGCTATATATTTGGCTCCCACAATTGCCCCCGAACTCCCCATTGACGGTAGTTAATCGGCGTGTTTGGTCTTGAATTGGAAAAGTTAAAATAGGCCATGCGGCTTCGCATACCCCAATATAGATGTCAGAATGCGCACACCTTTTTGGTCATCGTTACACTTTCCCGCCTCATTCGTGCGTCTCGCATTTATTGTGATTTGAAATTTCAGTCCTTTCGAATGCATAGTTCGTCGAGTATTCGAGACTCTTGGACCGCCAGCGGATATCCCTTCTCTGACTCGCATTTTCTGCAACTCTTCTCCGTCTACCCTCGTCCCCCTTGCTCCTCGTAAGTCTTCTTCTCTTTTCTTCGCAATCCTACTTTTTGTTTGTTATTTTAATTTTGGCGAACCCTTTATTCCCCGTGAAAATGGCTAAACACTTGAAAGACCTCCTTTCTGAGGGTTGTGTCTCCGGATTCCGGCGACACTTTTCCATCCCCGACGATGTTCATCTATCTCTAGTGACGGACAACACTCTGGATATGGAGAGAGAGGATCGAAATTCAATCGTCTTTCTTCTCCTATCCATTGCAGAGGGCGGGGTCCGTTTTCTCAGCCCAACGTGAACTTTTTTCGAATCGTAATGGGGATCATAGAGTTGAACCGGCGCCTCAGGATCGATCTTGGCATTCCGGCCATTCGGCACTGCTATGCCTTAGCCAAATCTTCCGGTCGGCTTGGGCGATACTTTCTTAGGGCCAAGGATACTGACCATCATTTGGTAACCATGCTTGCCAGTTCTGGTAAGCGTGTGGATAACGTAATGGTCAATGTCCGAGGGAACTGGGAATTTGGCGAAGGCGAGGGTCGCGTAGACCCTATTCCCAGACGGAGGGGTGAACCAGGTTGCCGTGTGTCTCCTTGCGTTCATTGAACTTTTCTTTTACTCGGCCTTCTCTCCGTGTCTAACCCTTTGTCTTTGCAGGCAGTAATTTGAAGAAGATTCTGGTTTCTACTGACGACGCAGTCCTTGCGCAGATTGTGACTGCACTCGGATACTTCGGCCGTCCAAACTTACAGAAGCAAGGGAGAGCGGCCCACATACTTCTTCGATACGAGCCTGCTTATACTACTTTTTCGGCCGCTGACAACATTCCGATTCCATCTGGCGATCAACAACTTGCGACTCTTATCTTCCCTAGCTTCCAGAGCCTTAGGCAAGTTGGTCTCGAAGCTTCTGATTCGTGGCAAGACGTCGAGCTGGTGGTAGAGGTAGTCGCCGAACCAGCCAGATAGTTCGCTGAGGAGGCCAAAGAGGTTTACAAGGCCTTAAACTCGGCGTTTGAGGCAGCCAGACGTAGTCAGCCTACCTTGTCGTCCACTTCGGGTCGGGCAGAGTTTTCTTCTGGAGATTTTTTTGGAAGTTTGGAAGACCTACCCGGCAATTTTTTTGAAGGCATGGCTGGGGAAAACCTCACGCAGATGGCTCGAAAGAAAAATACCGAGCGCATGGCCGCCCAGAAAAAGGACGAGGTCGCCCGTTCTGGACCTGCCTTGATTGAATCTTTCGAACCCGTTATTGAAGAGCCGGCTCAGATTGTTGCGGCCGAAATGGCGAAAGAGGTTGAACAACCGGTCATTGGAGAACGGTTGATTCTGGAAGAGCGGGGAAGAAGCATATTGCCGAGGGAGAGGCCGGTTCAGAAGATAGTCTTGCTGACAAAAGGCCTCGCTTAGAAGAATCAGACGTGGTTGTTCCTTTCACTGTTTAGCCAAATATCAGAGACACGCCGATTCCCTCTGACGCATCCATCATTACCAACCCAGTGGTAGCCTTGAGCCTGGCGGCTTCAGTCTCCCTACTAGCTGATAAGGCATCCTTTCATGCCGTGTCGGATTTGGTGGCCGTAGCCCTATCTGCGCAGTCGGCCCTTTTGGTAGGTGAACTTTGACTTGTTTTGATTTTGGTTGCCTATGGCATCTAACGATCCCAACTCGTTTTGCAGATGGTCGATAGGATTGCCGACTTGGGCCGCCGCCTATACGATGCCCTTGAGAGGATTGACCGTTTGTAGTCAGAAGTGGGCGATCAAAAGAGCAGGGCCGAGTTTGAGATGATGAGAGCCGCGATGGTGACTGCGCGAGCCGAAGTCGAAGTAGAAAGGGCTCGGACTGCCAATCATCTCCGTGCTGATGTCGAAGATAGGGCGAACGCGAGCAAAGAATCGCTTAGGCTAGCTGAGGAGGCGCTTAACAAGATAGAGACTGAGTTAGCAGAGTTGAAGGTGGCCAAGGAAAAGACAGAATCTGAGGCTTCTACCGCATTCGAAGCAGGAAAAGGCGCCGCCTTCGAGGAATACGTAGATGAAGTCCCCAAGTTTGAGAATCGGGGGGTTCAAACATGGGTGGCTCAAGGCCCTTGATGCCGCTGGGGTTACATTGGCCTTGCCAATTCCTTATGAGCAAGTGGACGTTGAGCCACTTGAGTCTGACCCCGAGGATTGATCTGGGAGTCATTCGAATTTTATGAAATGCTTTCCCTTTTAATGTATGTTTTTGTTTTAAGGACTTTTGTCGATTTCGAGTAGTTTTCATGTATAAATTGGTTACTGTCTGCACTCAATTTATTAATGAAAATTATCTTGTTGTTTCACTACTACTTATGCGCAGTTTGTGATGTTATGTTGGTGAAGAATTTTTGCCTTTCACTACTTTAGATAGAATGATTACTCTATTGAGCTTTCTACGATTGAATATCTTGGCAATATTGACTTATCATTCGTATGTCGAATAGTTCGTTGGTATTATGCTGAAACGATTCATGGGCCAGCTGGGGCACTTAATTCGAATAGATTGATTAATCTGCCCTTGTCCCAGGTGGTGCATGATCATTTGGGCGCCGCCGGATGAGACGAACTTAGGAGTTTTGAAGTCGATTCATGAGCCGGCTGGGGCGCTTAAGCCGAATATATTGATGAATCTATCTGCCCTTGCCCCAGGCGGTGCATGATCATGCGGGCGCCGGATGAGACGAACTTAGGAGTTTTGAAGTCGATTCATCAGTTAGGAGTTTTGAACTCGATTCATCGGCCGGCTGGGGCACTTATGCCGAATATATTGATAAATCTATTTGCCCTTGCCCCAGGCGGTGCATGATCATGCGAGCGCCGGATGAGACGAACTTAGGAGTTTTGAAGTCGATTCATCGGCCGGCTGGGGCGCTTAAGCAGAATATATTGATGAATCTATCTGCCCTTGCCCCAGGCGGTGCATGATCATGCGGGCGCTGGATGAGACGAACTTAGGAGTTTTGAAGTCGATTCATGGGCCGGTTGGGGCGCTTAAGCCGAATATATTGAAGAATCTATCTGCCCTTGCCCAGGCGGGTTGATCCAGTCGGCGGCGGGCGATTGAGGTTTTCACAATTAATGAGATTGCCTCGAGGGTGCTGCCTCTGTAAAGGATTAATGATTAAAGGTACAACTTTTATGAGCACAGTAAACAACTAACTCCAGCTTTTGAAGGTATCGTGTGAATGTCGAATAGACTCTTCTTTAACAGCAGAGGGGAAGCGAGGACGCTAGCTGAGCTGGGTGGAGACATGAATCGAGGTGGTGACCCTTCGCGCACAGGGAGTAGGAGTTCCAGGGATCGAGAGAGGCATCAGTCTCCTCGACGTCGAAGCAGGTCACCCAGGTGGGATAAGCAGTCGCAGGGTAGATCTTCTTAACCTCGAGTCGAGAGGGGATCTAACTCGAATCCGTGCCCATTAAGCTTTGCGGTGTTTGTGGGGAATAGACCCATGACAGAGGCGAACTCGATCGTTCGAGACCCAAAGGTAGCGGTCGAGTTTGCTCGACAAATTTTTCCTCCTGAAGTTCAGCAATCAATGGTAGGTCATCAGGACTACGAAGTATTTTGCGAAGGCATTCATGGGGCAGTGAAGGGGCTTTACACTGCCTATGAAATCGACATGTGGTTGCGCGCTGCTCGCTGAGAAATAGAGAAGAAGGATGAACGTATTCGATGTTTGGAGGCTCACGCGGAGGCGGCTGAGCGCGAGTTAAGGAGGACCAAGGCGGTTCAGGCACAACCCGCCGGGTAGGGAAACCTAATCGTGGAAGAAAGGGTTACCAGTCGGCTCATCAGTACCGCGCTTGCCGATCGTGAGGCGGCAAGTATGTTTGCAATGGAGACCGCGAAGGAGAGGGCCTATGAGAAAGGTTTTCATAAAGGCCGAAAAGTTGGAATCGAAAAGACCAAGGAAAAACTTGCCGAAGAAGTTTGCCGATGTGAAAATCGTGGATTTAGGCACGGTTAGATCAAGGTAGCTCAAGCCACAGAAGCTCTTCGAGCGTCGGGCATTGATTCGGCATCGCTACTCTACTAGAGTAAACATTTTCCGTTTTCTGCTTTTGAAGTCGAGAAGAGTGAGGATGAGGGTGACGCCGTATAAGTCTACTTATTGTAAGGTTAAAACGCAGATCACGTTCAAAACTATGTAATTTATTGTTTGTTTTATTGAATAAAAAACGTTCTATTGTAAATATTTTGTTGCAGTTCGTATTCGGCATGTATGTGTTTCGTTTTATTGTATATATGTTTGAATGAGTGTGTAAACGTTGATCAGTCCAAGTATCTGTTAAGTGTCCAGTGATACGCCGGTTTATAGGCAGGGTCGACCCATACGTGATAGCCGTTCATTCCTGAATGAGGCAATTGTAACCTGAGGAAGCCGAAAACTAGTGGGTAGAGTGGCTGCGGCAAATTCAACTCGGCTCGGGGCCTAGATTTTTGGCTAGTGCACGTGCTTCAAAAAGTCATTTTGATAACTACGCCGTGGCGAATGTCAACCGACGTTTGTCTCATGGAGTTTAGCGTTAGTGAAATCGCCTCGGGATTGGGGCCTCAAGATCGCAACCAATATTGAAAATAAAAGGAGTGGGCGCTTCGCGCAGATAAACAATTACTTATGTGAGGTGAGATAAGTGGGGATGTTAGTTAGAGAGGCTCAAAGTTCAGCCAAACTTGGTGTTGCAATGGAGCGTGACAGAGGACCCATCCGTATGGGAAGTAGGGCGTCCAAAAGTTGGCATGAATCTTCAAGTCGTCGAAGCAGATCACCCCGAAAGGAAAGGCAACGACCGTTGGGTTTATCCTTCCTTGTCTTGGATCTTTGCCTTGACATTGTCAATGGTATCAGGGGAAGTTTGGCAACGTGCAAGTCATGGGCTTGGGCACAGTTGGCTCAAGGCATTACAAACCGTGGAGGACTTACGGGTGACAGGAGTTGATTTGGCGCTGCCGCTTTACCAATGCGTCTTTTCCCCTTTTTAGCTTTTGAGGTTGAAAATGGGTATTGTAATGCTCAAATGCGGGTTGCGTCTATGTAACAACTGTTTGATCAAATAAAAATTGTAATACTCAAATGCAGGTTGCGTTTATGTAACAACTGTTTGATCAAATAAAAAGTTTTATTTTAAACATTTGCGTCTTATTCTGAATTTTTTATATGCTTAGTTAAGCACCTTATTTCGGATGTTGGCGAGTTTTGTTTTGTTCGTGCCGAAGGGTACTCCAAATCCGGAGTCTTAATCGGCCCTAAGGTGTCATGCACCAAAGGGGGCTCCGAATTCGGAGACTTAATCGGCCCTAAGGTGTCATGCACCAAGGGGGCTCCGAATCCGGAGACTTAATCGGCCTAAGGTGACATGCACCAAAGGGGGCTCCGAATCCGGAGACTTGATGTGGCCAATCGTGATATCCACGAAGGGTGCTCTGAATCCGGAGTCATAATCGGCCCTAAGGTGTCATGCACCAAAGGGGGCTCCGAATCCGGAGGCTTAATCGGCCCTAAGGTGACATACACCAAAAGGGGCTCCGAATCCAGAGACTTAATGTGGCCAATCGTGATATCCATGAAGGGTGCTTCGAATCTGGAGTCTTAATCGGCCCTAAGGTGTCATGCACCAAAGGGGCTCCGAATCCAGAGACTTAATCGGCCCTAAGGA
This sequence comes from Camellia japonica, assembly GCA_030407325.1. Taxonomy (NCBI): domain Eukaryota; kingdom Viridiplantae; phylum Streptophyta; class Magnoliopsida; order Ericales; family Theaceae; genus Camellia; species Camellia japonica. Next base: position 109,026,622 of record JAPPVO010000017.1, on the reverse strand, counting down.
GTCATGCACCAAAGGGGGCTCCGAATCCGGAGACTTAATCGGCCCTAAGGTGACATGCACCAAAGGGGGCTCCGAATCTGGAGGCTTAATCGGCCCTAAGGTGACATGCACCAAAGGGGGCTCCAAATTCGGAGACTTAATGTGGCCAATCGTGATATCCACAAAGGGTGCTTCGAATCCGGAGTCTTAATCGGCCCTAAGGTGTCATGCACCAAAGGAGTCTCCGAATCCGGAGGCTTAATCGGCCCTAAGGTGACATGCACCAAAGGGGGCTCCGAATATGGAGACTTAATCGGCCCTAAGGTGACATGCACCAAAGGGGGCTCCGAATCCGGAGGCTTAATCGGCTCTAAGGTGACATGCACCAAAGGGGGCTTCGAATTCGGAGACTTAATGTGGCCAATCATGATATCCACGAAGGGCGCTCCGAATCCGGAGTCTTAATCGGCCCTAAGGTGTCATGCACCAAAGGGGGGATTTGAATCGTCGACATGACGAGCGCTACAATGGGGTTTGAGAAATGAATTGAGCGACGAAGAAAAATGGTTTGCATTGCAGAAGTGATATAGATACAAGTATCAAAGCCCATAGGTCGGGTCAATGATAGGGTTTTCATAAAATCTCTGTTTGTGCCGATTGTGGGGAGCCACGGATTTCTTCAATGCCATGGGCTGTCGGGAAGCGCACAAGCAGATGATAAGTTCTAGGAACGGCCTTCATAATATGTAACCAAGTTCGCCCCATGATGACATTATACGGCGAAGGGAGCTTTACGACCAGGAATTCTACTTCGACCGTTCTGGAGCCCGGTCGAACACGTAGTATGATCTTCCCTAACGGGTACTCAGGATTCGTATTAAAACCGAACAATGGGTGAGGCGCCGGAGACAGATCTGACTCGTTGAGGCCGAGTTTGATGAGAGTTTGGTAATACATAACCTCTGAAGTACTCCCTGGGTCTATGAGAATGCGTTCAATAGTGAACCGATTTACGGGTAATTTGATGACCAACGGATCGATGTGGGAAGCTGTTGTGCCGCTAAGGTCAGAGTCATTGAAAGTAATTATCGGAGCTTCTCTGGGCCATTCAGTCGGAATACGTTGCTTTTGGGGGATTGGATGTGATTGAATTGTGTGCACGGTTGGGGATGCAGGCAGGCTGTAGATTATATGGATCACGCCAAGTGGAGGTAAGTCCTGCCTCAAGGCTAGTGCCTTGGTTGGCTTTCCCTTTCTCACGTACTGTTGCAGTCGGCCGTCTTGCACCAGTTCTTCCAGGTGATCCTTTAATGCGTAACAACTCTCAGTTTCGTGGCCGTGATCTTTGTGATACTCGCACCGCCTATCCCTTCTTCACGTGTCAAGTGGCCCCACCATCTTTGACGGCCATTTGAAGAATGGAAGGTGTTGGACTTTGGTCATTATTGCAGCGATTGGTTCTGACAACTCTGTGTACTTCTTGTCAGCACGCCTCGAGCGCCTGTTGTCGACTTGCAGTTGTTCATTCATCCGGTGGGAGCATTGATCGTTTGATCGGCGAGAGTCCCGCCTTTTGTCTCGTTTAACGCGTTGTCGTGGCTCAGGGCTCGGAGGTGGCACGGAACTTATTGGTTGAGCAATTTCGGGAGGGTCGTTTTGTTGGACATTTGTCTGGCTTTTATTCTCAAGGCAACATCTTCCACTTTGCAATACTCTTCAACTTTCTTCATCAACGCCCAGACTGTTTTGGGGGGTCTTCTGGTCAGGGAACTGCGAAAAGCACTGTTAGGATGTAGTCCCATTTTGAAGGCGGTGATGGCCATGGAGTCGTTGCAAGCGTAGTCGACGAGGTTGAAGCACTCCCAATAGCGCGCCGAATACGCTCTGAGCGTTTCTCCTTATTGGATTTGCATAGCCCAAAGAGATTCGGCCTGTTTCGGCTGTACCTCGTTGGTGATGAACCTGGCGCTGAAGGATTTCTGTAATTGATGGAAGCTTTTGATTGAAGCTGACTCCAGCTTGTAATACCATCTGACAGCTAATGGCCCCAGGCTGCTGGGAAATATTTGGCACATGAGGGCTTCGTTGTCTGCATGCAATGTCATGGCCTGCTTGTAGTGACGGATATGATCAGTGAGGTCTGATTTTCCGTCGTAAAGAGTGAATGACGGAGCTTTGAACTTCTTGGGCAGGGTCGCCCTTGCAATCCGTCGGACAAAAGGATCGTGCTGGTCCTCTTCATCTGAACTGCTTCTTCTGCGCTTGTTCCTTGTTTGTGGACTCTTTTCGGAGGAGCTAGAAGTTTTAGATCGTTCCTTCTTGTTGAGCTCCGTGGGTAATGAGTTGGAGTCGTTATCGGTATCCTTTGGTCGGGCTCGAGGTCATTGTCCACCTGCCCTCGGAGGTCGTTCGGGATCTTGGTGCATGGCTTCTCTAGATTTTGCTACTTCCAGGGCCAAATCTTGACGAAGACGTTCATTTTCAGCGATCATGTTCTCCAGCCTTTGTTCATTCTGCTTTGTTTGTTCCATGATCGCTTGCATTGTCTCTTGCGCTGAAGTCGTTGGTGAGTCGAAGTTTAAGGCGCGTCTTGCAGCGATGGTTTCCTTTCCGAGCATATTTGCTGGAGTGAGGTCATCTCTCTGTGCGGTCCCATCAGGGGCTATCGGAGGATCTTCAGTCACGCCTGCCATGGATGCATTTGAGTATTCCCACAGACGGCACCAATTGTGGAGAAGTGGTTTGGAAATACTCTTCAGATCTTGGGAGACGCTAATGATCCTCAGCTAGTCACCTGAACGGGGGTGCCGGAATTAGCACTCCGACAAACAAGTCAGTTCAGACACTCAAGACAACTTGTTTACTAAGTTAAGTGAAGTGATTCTTACATACCTTTCTCAATCCATTGTTCCTGTATTTATACCTGTTCCTTTTGGTCCTCGGGGCCAGGGCCTACTTTTTAATCATTGTCCTTTCTATTATTCGGCTCTAAGGGTCTACACTTATTTGGCACATATATTATATTCGGCTTTCCATTCTCATAGGATACAGCCGATTAATATTAGTCTTCCAATGGTACACACCTTCTGATTTTGCCATATATTCGGCTCCCACAGAGACCTTGGAAACTTGGCACATTTCATCACTTTGAGTATGAAATGTCCTAATTTTCCTTGTGTTCAAATTAACGTTCGATTTGAAACACAACAAGACACAACCAATTTCTTATCTTGCACCATTTTAGTTGCAACTTTTTAGTTACTCATTTTAGATTACCAACCATTCCTTAAACAATTAAGTTCATTGACGAATCAAGTCATCTAAAGAGAAGGAAGTGTCAAACAAAGGGTGGTCTAAGGCAAGAGAGAGATGTCATGCCGTTGTTAATGAACCCCCAAAAGAGGATTAAACCATTAAGCATGGACCTCAATCTCAAGCTTACACAATCCCAAGGTTGAAACAACCCTCAAAGAAAATGAAAAAGTCAAGAAATGAGGGAGGTTGCAGAGATTAATAGTGCTGAAATTAAGTGAGAAAAGCACTAAAACATGGTAATCAACTCAAACAAGTGGTGTCTAAAGTCCTAAAACACCAAGCTTGTGAGGACACTTACACTACAAGCATGCAAAACAAGACTCAAATGCACTAAACAGCCAAAAACAGATGCAAAACAGTCTTAAACAGAGCCTAAAACATGCTGGAATTAAGCTACAAAGGGATAGAAAAATAAGCTAACACATAAAGCTATCTAGGCTAGCAAACAAGACACAAGGAGGGGAGGCTACCCCTCCAAATTTGGACTTCAAAACATGATTTTCACCATTGAAAATACTCTGAAATTCAGTATTTAAAATCCCAAAAGAAGATGGTTTGAAAGTGGGAAACAAAGGTGGAAAGGCCTTACAAACAAGGAAGAAAGAATGGTGGATCACCCCTACCTTTACATGGCCTAAAACCACCAATTTCAGCCCATAAAGATAGAGTTTTTATAGCCCAAAAACAACCCAATGGGAAAAAGATAGAAAAACAAATATGCAAAGCAAGTTAAAGAAAGGGAAGTGTTATACGTCTTGACGAGAAGACCAACTTTAGGCAACAATTCAAGCCAAAACCACCTTCTAAAGCTCCAAGAGGCCTCAAGGAACCTCAGCTCAAAGATAAACCACTTTGGTTAAGGAGGTGTCGGCAAACGGGTGGTGTATCTAAGCTAATAAGCACAAACTTGCAAGAGAGAGAGAGAGAGATAAATGTAGAGAGAGAGAGATAATTTTTTGCTCCAAAAATTCTAACCCTTAAAAAATAGGGGAAGAGGCCCCCTATATATATATATATGTATAGAAAAACATACATTTGGTTGAGATATATCCCTCATGTGGAGAAGTGGTTTGGAAATATTCTTTGGATCCTGGAGAACGCTCGTGATCCTCTTCTGGTCACCTAAAAAGGAATAAACACTCCGGTCGGGGGTGCCGGAATTAGCACTCCGACGGACAAGTCAGTATCCACACTCAAGAATGCTTGTATTTTAAGTTAAGCACAACAATTCTCACATACCTTTCTTAGTCTGTTGTTCCTTTATTTATACTTGTTTCCTGGGCCTCGTGGCCAGGCCCACTTGTCACTCATTATCCTCTTATTTACTCGGCTCCATAGTTCAGTATCTATTCGGCCTATCTATTATATTCGGCATCCTTATCGTGCAGGGTAGAGCCGTGTAATATCTGTCTTCTAGAGTACGCTTCTAATTATTCCAATTATCCGGCTCCCACAATTACCCCCCAAACACCTCGCTAGCATCAGTTAGTCGGCGTGTTTGGCTCGAAGTCAAAAATTCGGCGGTTAATCCTCTTCCTGATGCGTGTCAGAACGCGTACGTGCTTTTTGGTCATTGTAACGCATTCCCGCCCCATTCGTGCTTCTCTCGCATTTATTATGATTTGAAACTTAAGTCCCTTCGAAAACATGCTTTTTCGAATATTTGAACCTCCTGGACTGCCAGTCGGTATCTCTTCTTCGACGTGTTTTCTGCAACTCCTATCCGTTCTCTCCTTGTCTCCTTTGCCTTTCGTAAGTTTTCTTCTCTTCTCCTTGCAATCCTATTTTTTGTATTTATTTTTGATTTAGAATATCCTTGAGTCCTCACTAGAATGGCTAAGCATTTGAAAGACCTCCTTTCCAAGGGTTGAATTTCTGGGTTCCGAAGACATTTTTCTATCCCTGAGGATGTCCATCTTTCTCTGGTAACGGACAATACCCTTGATATGGAGAGGGACGACCAAAATACAATCGTTTTCCCTCTCCTATCTATTGCGGAGGGCGGAGCTCGCTTTCCCTTACACCTATTTCTCAGGGCCGTCCTCCGCTATTGGAGTCTGATTCCTTCGCAACCCAATGTGATTTTTTTTCGAATCGTAATGGGAATCGTAGAGTTGAACCGGCGTCTCAGGATCAACCTTGGCATTCCGGCGATTCGGCACTGCTATGCTTTAGCCAAATCCTCTGGTCGGCTCGGGCGCTACTTTCTCAGGGCCAAGGACACCGACCATCACTTGGTAACGATGCTTGCTAGCTCTGGCAAATGAGTTGACGATGTAATGGTCAATGTCTGAGGCAATTGGGAATTCAGCGAAGGCGAAGATCGCCTAGACCCTATTCCCAAACAGAGGGGTGAACCAGGTCGCCGTGTAACTCCTTGTTCGTTGATCTTTCTTTTTGCGGCTTTTTCTCCAAGCCTTATCCTTTGTTCTTGTAGGCAATAAGTTGAAGAGGATTTTGACCTCGGCTGACGATGCAGTCCTTGCGGAAATTAAAACTGCACTAAAGTACTTTGGCCGTCCAAACGTACAGAAACAAGGGAGAGCTGCCCATATCCTCCTGCGGTACGAGCCTACCTACACTACATTCTCGGCCGCGGACGACATCCCGATCCCAACCAGCGAACAACTCCTTATGGCTCTTGTCTTCCCCAGTTTCAAGATCCTTAGGCAAATTGGTCTCGAAGCTTCTGATTCGGAGCAAGGCTTAGAGCCGGTTGTCGAGGTAGATACCGAATCAACGAGGGAGTTCACTGCCGAGGCTGAAGAGGTTGACGAAGCTCTAAAATCAGCGTTTGAGGCAGATGGTCTTAACCAGCCTAACTCACCGTCAACTTCGGGTCGGGCGGAGTTTTCCTTCAGAGATATTTTTACAAACTTGGGAGACCTTCCCGACACTTTTTCGGAAGGCATGGCTGGGGAGAATCTCACGTAGATGGCAAGAAAGAGAAATGCCGAGTGAATGGCCGCTCGAAAGAAAGCTGAGGCCGCTCGTTCTGTGCCTGCCCCGGTTGAATCTTTACAAACGGTTACTGGAGAAGAAACGGATCAAGTTGTTGTGGCCGAGACGGAGGGGGCTGAACACCAAGTTACGAAAGAACGGCTGGTTTCAAAAGAGCGGGGCGAAAAATGTTCCGCTAAGAGAGAGGCCGGCTCAGAGGATAGCCCTACTGACAAACGGCCTCGTTTAGAGGAGTCCGACGTGGTTGTCCCCTTCGTTGTTCAACCAAAGATCAAAGACATGCCAATCTCCTCTGACGCATCTGCCATGAAGGATCTAGCCGTGGCGTTGAGTTTAGCCGCCTCAATTTCGCTACTGGCTGACATGGCCACCTTTCGAGAAGAGCCGGATTTGGTAGCTATAGCATTCGCTGCCCAGTTGGCCCTTCTGGTATGTATGCAATACTTTCTTTTTGGTCGTTTGGTTTGGTTTGCAAACGATTTTTGCTTGATACGGTGATCCAAACTTGTTTTGCAGACGGTTGGAAGGATAGCCGAACTAGGCTAGTGGCAGCGTGATGCCATTGAAAGAATTGGCCACTTAAAGTTTGAAGCTGAAGGTGAAAGAAGCAGGGCCGAGTTCGAGGCGATGAGAGCCGCAATGGAAAGTGCTCAAGCCAAAGCTGAAATGGAGAGGGCTCGGACTACTGACTAGCTCAGGTCTAAAGCCGAGGATAGGGCGAACGCGAGCGAGGAGTCACTCAAGTTAGCCGAGGAGGCACTTTCCAAGGCAGAGGCCAAGTTAGAAGAATTGAAGGCGACCAAGGAAAAAGCCAAATCTGTAGCTTCTACGGCGCTAGAAGCTGGGAAGAGCGCCGCCTTGAAGGAATACGTAGATGAGGTCCCCAAATTCGAGAATCGGGGATTCAAACATGGGTGGCTCAAAGCCCTTGCTGCCGCTGGAGTTACATTGGCCTTGCCAATTCCATTCGAGCAAGTGGACGTTGAGCCACTTGAGTCTGATCCCGAGGATTGATCTGGGAGACATTCTAGTTTTATTAGGTATCTTTAATTTCAATGTACATTTTTGTTTAGTGGATCCTTGTTAGTTCAAGGTAATTTTCATGTATAAATTAGTTACTATCTGTGCTCAATTTATTAATGAAAATTTCCTTCCCATTTCACTATTATTTGTACGAAGTTTTTGATATTAATGAAGAGTTTTGCCTTCCACTAATTTGGATAAAATGATTACTGTCTGTTGTGCCTTCTAACTAGCGATTGGATAACAGTGTAATCTTGGCAATTATATTAGTTATACTTTAATTTATCCAAACAACTAAATCGACTCTTGGTGCCGAATAGGACTAGTAAATCGATTCATGAAGCGGCTGCGACACTCAAGCTGACTAGATTGATGAGTCGGCCATGCCCCAGCTGGTTTATGAACATTAAACGCCGAATCAGACAATATTGATTAGTCGATTCGTGAAGCGGCTGCGGCATTATAGCCGAATAGATTGATGAATCTGCCCTTGCCCCAGCTGGTTCACGAATTTGCCCTTGCGGAAGTTAAGACTGCCGAATAAGAGTGTTTGATGGGGGCACGACTCGGTCGGCGCCGGGCTGTTGAGGTTTCGATATTAATGAGATTGCCTTGGAGGCGCTGCCCTCGTAGGGAATAAATGAATGAAGGTCCTATTTATGTGCTCAGTGAGCAACTCAGTCCAGGTCTTTGATAAAGAATAAACAAGCGCGAATGTCGAATAGACTCTTCTTTAACAGCAAAGGGGAAGTGAGGACGCTAGCTGAGCTGGGAGGAGACATGAATCGAAGTGGCAAACCTTCGCGCGCGGGAGGTAGGATTTCGAGGGATCGGGAGAGACGTCAATCTCCTCGTCGTCGAAGTAGGTCGCCTAGGAGGGACAAGGAGCCACAGGACAAATCCCCGCAACCCCATTCTGGAAGGGAGCCTAGTGCGAACCCACGCCCATTGAGTTTTGCAGTCTTCGTGGGGAATAGGCCCATGACAGATGCGGACTCGATCATTCGAGATTCAAGTGTGGCAGTCGAATTTGCTCAACAGATTTTCCTCCCGAGGTCCAGCAGTTGATGGTAGGTCGGCAGAACTTCAAAATGTTTCGTGAAGGCATTCACAGTGCGGTGAAGGGGCTCTATACCGCCTACGAATTCGGCATGCATCTCCGTGCTTCCCGCTGAGAAATAGAGAAGAGGGATGAACGCATCCGAAGCTTGGAGGCTCGCGCAGAAGCGGTTGAGCGTGAGCTAAGGAAGGTCAAGGCCGTTCAGGCACTACCCGTCGGACAGGCTAACCCAATCGTAGAAGAAAGGGTCACCCAGTAGCTTATCAGTACCGCGCTCGCCGATCGCGATACGGCGAGCATGTTCGCAATGGAATCCGCGAAGGGGAGGGCCTATGAAAAAGGCTTCCACGAAGGCCGGAAAGTAGGGATACAGAAGACCAAGAAAAAGCTCCCCGAGGAAGTTTGCCGATGCGAAAATCGTGGATTTAGACGCTTCAGGCCGAGGAAGCTCTCCGAGCAGCGGGCATCGATTCGGCATTGCCACTGTACCAACGTAACCATTTTCTGTTTTCTGCCTTTGAAGTCGAGCAGAGTGAGGATGAGGGCGACGCCGTATAAAAATACTCAATGTAACGTTCGAACGCAAATCGCATTCATAACTATGTAATTATTGCTTGATTGAATAAAACGTTCTATTTTAAATATTTCATTGTAATTTTCATTCGGCACACACGTGTTTGCATGTGTTTCATTGTATAAACATTGACCGGCTCGAGTCAACTAGGCATTTTAATTCCGAACAGTTTTATGCCGGCTTGTCATGAGCATTCTTCATTAAATATATATTTGGCATGTGTCACACAAGGTCAATTGCGCCGATGAGTTTCCGAATTCGAAGGCTTAACTGGCTCAAAGGTGTCATGCACCAAGGGCTCCGAATCCGAAGACAGTCAGCCCATCTACAATTGTTGTTATATAATTAGGCCATTTTAACTCCAAAAAAGCCAAAAATTAGTACATGGAGTGGCTGTGGCCAATATCGCTCGGCGTCTGTCTTTTGGAGTTCAGTGTTAATGAAATCGCCTCGGGGCCACTACAAGGGTTTTAGAAATAAATCGCCTCAGACTTTTTGCTCCAGTGACTTCGCTTATTGTGTACAGACTCAATTTAAAACGATTTTGTTGCGTGAGGTTAGATAAGTGTGAATGTCGAATGGAGTTTTCTTCAGCAGCAGAGGAGAAGCTCGGACTTTGGCTGAGCTTGACATTGCAATGAATCGTAGCAGAGAACCCACTCGCGCGGGAGGTAGGGCATTCAAAAAACAGGAAAAACGTCAGCCTTTAAGTCGTCAAAGCAGATCACCCCGAAGGGAGAAACAGCAATGGAGAAGTTCTTCGCAACCGCGACTGAGAAATGAGGCCGATGTAGCGCTGCGACCGTTGAGTATTACTGTTTTCATGGGGAATTCCTTTCTTGTCCTGGATCTTGGCCTCGACGTTGTCTATGGTGCCAAAGGTCCCCACCTCGAGGGTGATTATCTCGTCAATGTGAACATGGATTCAAGCACGGTCAGATCAAAGCATTTCAAGTTGTGGGTGCTCTTTGATCAGCGGGCGTTGATTCGGCGCTGCTGCTGTGCCAACACGACGCCGTATGAGAATAGATATTGTAATGCTTCGAACGCGGCTCGCGTTTTTTGTAATTATTGTTTAATCGAATAAAATGTTTTATTTTAAAAGTCTTTCTCATTTTGAATTTTTGTATGCTTAATTAAGCATCTTATTTTGAATGCTGGAACGTTTTGTCTTGTTTATGCGGTTGTATTGGCTCAACCTACATATCCCTGCCTCGATGTGTAAATGTTTTCATTCTGGACGGTGCTTCGAATTTGAAATATTATTCGGCCCTTGAGCGTCGCTCAGTGGCACTATTTGCTCAGCCGAATTTGGAGGCTGTATCGGCCTGAAGATGTCGTGTGCCGATGGGGCCCCGAATCCGAGGCTTTGTCGGCCTAAAGACGTCATGCGCCGATGGGGCTCCGAATCCGGAGACTGGCCAATTGTGATATCCACGAAGGGCGCTCCGAATCTGGAGGCTTTGTCGGCCCAAAGACGTCATGCGCCGATAGGGCTCCGAATCCGGAGACTGGCCAATCGTGATATCCACGAAGGGCGCTCTGAATCCGAAGGCTTTATCAGCCCAAAGAGATCATACACTGATGGGGCTCCGAATCCGGAGGCTTTATCGGCCCAAAGACGTCATTCGCCAATCGGGCTCCGGATCCGGAGGCTTTATTTGGCCAATCGTGACATCCACGAAGGGCGCTCCAAATCCGGAGGCTTTATCGGCCCGAAGACGTCATTCACTGATGGGGCTCCGAATCCAGAGGCTTTATTTGGCCAGTCATGATATCCACGAAGGGCGCTTCGAATCCAGAGGCTTTATCAGCCCAAAGATGTCATTCACTGATGGGGCTCCGAATCCGAAGGCTTTATTTGGCCAATCGTGATATCCACAAAGGGCGCTCTGAATCCGGAGGCTTTATCGGCCCAAAGACGTCATTCGCGATGGGGCCCCAAATCCGGAGGCTTTATTTGGCCAGTCGTGATATCCACGAAGGGTACTCCGAATCCGGAGGCTTTATTGGCCCAAAGACGCCATTCGCCGATGGGGCTCCGAATCCGGAGGCTTTATGTGGCCAATCGCGATATCCACGAAGGGCGCTCTGAATCCGGAGGCTCTATCGGCCCAAAGGCGTCATTCGCCGATAGGGCTCTGAATCCGGAGGCTTTATCAGCCCAAAGACGTCATTCGCCGATGGGGCTCCGAATCCGAAGACTTTATTTGGCCAATCATGATATCCACGAAGGGCGCTCCAAATCCGGAGGCTTTATCAGCCCAAAGGCGTCATTTGCTGATGGGGCTCCGAATCCGGAGGCTTTATCGTCCCAAAGACGTCATTCGCCGATGGGGCTCCGAATCCGGAGGCTTTATTTGGAACACTTTTGAACTGGATTGCACAGTAAGTAAACAGAAATCTTTTCATTACAGTAGTGGAAAGTGTACATGGTGAGCCATTCAGAACCAATATCATTCCGCACAGGTCGGGTTTAATGATAGAATTTGCGCAAGTGCATTAGGAGCAATGCCGCGTGCCTAATTTTCCATCAACCGGCCTCCCATAATCCGGAAATACCTTTAGGAGCAACATTCCCGGCATGTAGCGGCACAGCTGAACGCGTTGAGCATACATCTCGGGAAACTGCTACTGGTATCACCTAGAGCTTCCGTGGCTTTTTTCCAAGGAGCCGTCCGATATTGTCAAGACTGTCTCGATTCGGCACTTCAGTTGGTGTCTTTCTAGAAAGGCGATAGCATGCTTGTCGGGATTGCCGGGAACCACGGATTTTCTCAATGCCGTGTTCGGTCGGGAAGTTTAGCAGCTGATGATAGGTGCTTGGCACGGCCTGAATAGTATGCAACCAAGTTCACCTCATGATGAGGTTATACGGCGAAGGGAGCTTGACGACCAAGAATTCCACGTCCACTGTTGGGAGCCCGCCCGAACGAGTAACGTGATTTTCCCCAACGGGTACTCTAGATTTACGTTGAAGCCGTATAATAGATGAGGAGCCGGAGATAGATCTGATTCGTTGAAACCGAGTTTGATGAAGGTCTGGTAATACATAACCTTCGAAGTGCTCCCCTGGTCTATGAGGACGCATTCAATGGTAAATCGGCTCACGTGTAGTTCAATGACCAATGGATCAATATGAGGGTGTGTTATGCCGATAAGATCGGAATCGTCAAAGATAATACTCAGAGCTTCGTGGGGGGTGTCCGTTTCTGTGCGTTGCTTCTGGGGGGCTGACTGAATTGTATGTATGGTACGTGGCGTTGCAAGGCTGTATATCATATGAATAATGCCGAGGGGAGGTGACTCCTGCTAAAGGGCAACAGTTTTGATTGTGCTCTTCCGGACCTGTTGTTGGAGCCGACCATCTTGCACCAATTCCTCAAGGTGATCTTTCAAGGCATAGCAATTGTTCGTATCATGACCGTGATCTTTGTGATATTCACAACGCCTGTCCCACCGTCTCATGCCAGGAGGTCCCACCATCTTGGACGGCCATTTGAAGAATGGAAGATGTTGGATTTTGGACATAATCGAGCTGATTGGCTCTGACAGCTCCGTATATTTCTTGTCGGCGCACTTTGTGCGCCTGCTATCGACCTATAGTTGCTCATTTGCTTGGTGTGAGCATTGATCCCTGGATCGGCGAGAATCTCGTCTCTTGTCTCGTTTAGCCCGCTATCGTGGTTCAGGGCTCTGAGGTGGTACGGAACTTATTGGCTGAGCGATTTCGGGGAGGGCTGTTTTGTTGGCCACGTGTTCGGCTTTAACCCGCAAGGCATCATCTTCCACTTTGCAGTATTCCTCTACTTTCTTTATCAACCCCCAAACTGTTTTGGGGGGTCTTCTAGTCAAGGAACTACGGAGGGCACTATCTGGATGTAATCCCATTTTAAAGGCGGTGATGGCCATAGAGTCGTTGCAAGCATCATCAACAAGATTAAAGCATTCCCAATATCACGTTGAATATGCTCTTAGTGTTTCTCCTGGCAGGTTTTGCATTGCCTAGAGAGAGTCGGCTTGCTTCGGCTGGACCTCGTTGGTGATGAATCTGGCCCTGAAGGATTTCTATAGTTGGTGGAAGGTTTTGATTGAAGCTGGCTCCAGTTTATAATACCACCTAACTGCCAATGGTCCCAAACTGCTAGGAAATATTCGACACATGAGGGCCTCGTCGTCTGCATGCAATGTCATGGCCTGCTCGCAGTGGTGAATGTGGTCGGTGGGGTCTGATTTACCGTCGTACAAGGTGAACGATGGTGCTTTGAATTTCTTGGGTAGCGCAGCCTTTGCAATCCGTCGTACGAAGGGATCGTGTTGATCTTTGTCCGAACTGTTCCTTCTTCGCTTGTGCATTGTACGGGGACTTTCTTCGGAAGAACTGGTGGTTTCATGTCGTCCGTTCTTCCTGGGCTCCGGGGATAACGAGTCGGAGCCACTATCAGTGTTATCTTGTCGGGCTCGAGGTCGTCGACCACTTGTCTTCGGAGATCGTTCCGGATTTAGGCGTACAGCTTGTTTGGACTTCGCCACTTCCAAGGCCAAATCTTCACGAAGACGTTCATTCTCAGCGATCATGTTCTCCAACCTCTGTTCATTTTGCTTTGCTTGTTCCAGGATCGCCTGCATTGTCTCATGCTCTGAAGTCGTGGGTGAGGCGAAGTTCAAGGCACGTCTCGCGGCGATAGTCTCCGATCCAAGCATGTTTGTTGGAGTGAGGTCATCTCTTTGAGTGGTTTCATCAGTGACTATTGGAGGATCTTCTATTCTGCCTGCCATGGATATATTTGAGTATTCCCACAGACGGCGCCAATTGTGGAGAAGTGGTTTGGAAATACTCTTTGGATCTTGGAGAACGCTCGTGATCCTCTTCTGGTCACCTGAAAAGGAATAAACACTCCGGTCGGGGGTGCCGGAATTAGCACTCCGACGGACAAGTTAGTATCCACACTCAAGAATACTTATATTCTAAGTTAAGCACAACAATTCTCACATACCTTTCTTAGTCTTCCTTTATTTATACTTGTTTCCTGGGCCTCATGGCCAGGCCCACTTGTCACTCATTATCCTTTTATTTACTTGGCTCCATAGTTTAGTATCTATTCGGCCTATCTATTATATTCGGCATCCTTATCGTGCAGGGTAGAGCCGTGTAATATCTGTCTTCTAGAGTACGCTTCTGATTATTCCAATTATCCGGCTCCCACACCTCCATACACGTGTAGGGAGATGCAGCCAATTGTGCCAACAGCTGGCATAGTTGTCAACAAAATATCTGAAAAAAGACATTGATGTTCGGTAGGCCACACCATTGGCCGGCAAGGCACAAGGGTGGCCGGCAACCCACTAGAGGAGGCCTGCAAGCCCCAGGGTCTTGAGGTTTGAAGCACTAGGGTTTTGGTCTAGAACAAGGCATAGAATGGACAAGGTTTAAAGGCTTAAAGACAGGGCACTCCGCCAAGGACTTCGGGCACTAAAATGAGCACATGCATTCGTAATCATCGAGTGTGTAAACGATGACGTTCAAGTCTTGAGGACGGTCAAAAATGGGATGTCTACAGTTGCTCCTCTTTGACAGAACTCAGAAGTCATGAAATGACGTGAGTGAATGTCAAAGCCCGAAGACGACCCATTTTGACAAGGCCGAAGACTTGGACAAACAAACAAGACAAAGAACGGTTGCGCCCATAGGCTGCCTACGTATCCCTTTGCAAGGAATCAAACCAGCGTAGTTCTGGGGCAAAATGCAAAATGATGTGCAAAATGTAACTTTAAAAGCTGGATTAACACGCTTCGCAAAGCCGACTATTTTGAAAACTTATGATCATGCAAGATGATGCAATAAGCAATAACAAATGCGATAAGCAAGAGTGAGTACAATAAGCAAGATAACACATGAATAAGCAGCTTCAAGCTTAAAACCAACACAGGTTTCGTACAAGATATAAAACGCACTCTAACCACGTCAAAACACAAGACAAGGAAAGAAAACATCGCTCAGGATCGCGTTTCATGCGTCCTGAGAAATTGAGAACCGCTCAAGGTCGTGTTTCATACGTCCCGAGATAAAAGAGAACCTGCTCAGGCCCGTGTTTCACGATTCCCAAGATACAACACAAAAATTGCTCGGGCTCGTGCTTCGCACGTTCCCGAGGTGAAACCCGCCCAAGGAACAGGAAAGTGGTGTGCGATAGATGCACGAAGGTGAACAAGTGCGATAGATGCACAAAATGAAGGTGCAAATTCTCCTACAGAGATACAAATGAATTTATCCAGAACTCCTTCGAATGAACCGTACATATAATATCGTTTGCCGGTTAGTATGCGATAGATGCACAAAGTAAGCATGTGCGATAGCTGCACAAAGTAAATGCGTGCGATAGATGTACAAAGTATTCAATTCAAGATGGACAATCGACGTATGATGTTAATCGAAAGCATGTTCTATGCATGAAATAAAAACATGTTCTGCATAAAACAATGAGCAAGGACAAGAGCAAGAGCATATTCTATGCGGAATTGATGGCGTGTTTTATTGCAAGATTGAAAGCGTATTCTATGCATGAGTGACATGAGCACGTTTTATGCACAACTCAAAAAGGATGCCAGGCTTACGTGCAACATACGTACATAAGAAAAGAAAGATGACGAAGATGCTATTTCAATTAAACTAAGCAAAAGCAATATGGAAGCAACCTTCAATTTACCTCTCGGAGACTTGCAATAACAAAAGGATACATTTCGTTCACAGTGGCAAGTGAGACACAGTCACGCACCGGAACGCAGTTGTAAGCTTCCAAATCAAGAACCTCTCATATACCACTTAGGAAAACAGAGGCACAAAACAGTATCAAGGCACCAGAAAGGGCCACCAGCCACTTGTCAGCCACTAGAGGGAGTTGCCGGCCACCTGTCGGTCATGAACTACTGTTGTTGGCCACAAAAATGGCCTGCCAGCCACCAATGGTGGCATGCAGGCCACCCGTGGCAGATTCGGGCATTTTGGTCTTTTCATCCGCGGGTCTTTAAGTACAAGACTTGTCATTTCATTTCCTCATTACCCCACATCCGAAATTGTTCGCTCTCTCTCTCTCTATAGGTGCTTTCTCTCTCTAGATCTGGGCTTTCTACGCGTTTTCCAACGCCCCACGCGAAGTTTATTCGCTAAACCCTCTTTGTTTCCTCCGTTTTGAACCGATTGAAATTTGATTTCAGTGTTTTTTCTTAGAGTTTCACCACTTGAGGCTTGTTCCCCTCGAGTTTCTCTCGGGTTTTGTGCCTTTTCTCAGGCTTTGACTTTTTCTTCCATTTTCTCTCTCCTAGGGTTGACTTTTTTCAAGTTTTCCCTTTTTTCTCCGTTTTTCTTCATTTTTGAAACACTTAATCATCTTCTTTCCAGATGGCGGATGATCTACCCTATGACGGAGCTCTCCTCAAGATTCCACCCTAGTTATCACCTCCAGCAGAGATAGAAGCGGATTTCGCTCCTGAGCTTGAGCCCAGGATATTACAGCTGGGAGTACGCCTACAAATTTATGGACTTCTTAACTCTTCAACTATGAATCCAAATTCCTTTCCTGAAAAAGAAATACAACAACAAGGGGTGAGCACTAATGCCCAGTAGGAATCTCGCAGTTCTAAATCAATAACTAACACACAGATAGAAATGATCATGCATGCAAGGTGATACCATATAGTAGGGTGACATTTTATAATTTCAAAATATCATATGTAAAGTATCTTTTTTCTCAAAATTCATTTGAACATTTAAGGAAAGCATTCAACCATCAAAAACTATTCCTTTTCATCAGAAAACCATAAATCCTTTTTTGAAAATATTTATATTTAAGGAACCACATCATTTTACATTTATTAATCATTTCCAAAATATTCCTCATTTAATTTCCATCTTAGCATTCCTTTTTTTCTTTCATTTTTCTTTCCTACTCGCTATTTTTATTTATAACCCCATAACTTCAAGTTCAAGTTCCCTTTTAATTCACTAACAATTCTCCTATACCCAATTCACTTCATTATTTATACTCTCAAATTTCATTTCAAGATAACACTCATAATTTACCTTTATTATCATAACTAATTCATTAAGCTCACCATCACCAATCCATAATCCCATTCTTTACAAATAATGTCTATGTACATTTCCTCTTTATACTAAATTACAGATAAATTTGCAATTTCACAGATTCATCACAAGTCACAAATAACATCATCAATTCAACACACTTGTCAACACATATCTCAAACACAGTCCACCTTTTGCTGACTTACTATGGCGGGATAGCAGGCACCCAATTCATAACACTTTCCACCTTTCACTGTCTACTATAAAGCGGAAGGTGAACTCCCAAAAGCCATTTTCTTCCAAAAACCATATTTTTTCCAAAAACCATTTTTCAACTTTTGAAAACCATCCCCCACATTTGCTAGCTACTATACGGCGGGATGTGAGCACCCAAAACATTTTTGAAAACCATCCATTTTTCCACTTTTGCTGGCTACAATACGGCAAGACTGTGTGGACACCCAAAAATCATTTTTCCACTTTCGCCGGCTACTATACGGCGGGACTGTGTGGACACCCAAAAACATTTTCCCACATTCGTCCAACAATAAGCCTAGACAGGGCAATTGGGCACCTTTAATTCAAACCATCCCCACATTTGCCGGCTACTATACGGCGGGACGTGGGCCCCCAAAAACCTTTTTCTTCAATTTTTAAAACCATCCCCCACATTTACCGGCTATTATACGGACGGTCGTGGGCACCGAAAAATCATTTTTCAACTCTCCGCGCGGGTACGAACACAACACCACCCAACACAACTCAACTAAACACAATTCAACATGATTCAAACACAATTCATCATAGTTCAACACAATTCAATTTAATATTATTCAACACAACTTAATTCAACATAAGTCAACACAACTTAATTCAACAACACTATTTGCAATTCAACATATTTCAAGATAAATTCTTGAATCCCACTTCAACATTCCATAACCAAGTTTATATCATCCATATCATTAACACTGCTTTTCCCCCAAATTTCCTTTCATATTATAGTATGATTTACAATGCCCATAACAAAGGTTCATTCTCTAATTTTTAACATAATTTTCAAACACTTCCAAAATTCAATTAAACTTGCATATATATAATTCAATACCTCAATTTCATGATTCTACTTTCAATTTGGGCAAAATCATTAATTATCATCATGAATCAACCTAGGGTTTTCAAGAAAAATCAAGAATTTTAAGAAAGATTGAAACTTCTCACACCATTACTTTTAATTCCAATTTCCCCCTTGATTATACACCTAAGGTTCATAATCCACCATATTAACCCAACAATTGAACCCCCAACACTTCAAACCCTAAACCCCCAAATCTCATGATGTACTCTATATGCTCAAAAATGGAGATTTTGTATTTATATAATCAAAATACCACAAATCTATCTACTAATGCAAGTATTGAAGAAGAACTAGGACCCCTACCTCAAGAATCAAGCAAAGGAGCAAGCATTGAGAAGAATCCTTCACAAATCCGAATTCCAATCGGTTGAAGAGTGAGATCTTCATGTGTTCTTCACTTTTTGATAGGAGATCTTGGCAAAAACTTTGAGAAATGGAAGATATTTGGGTCAAGAGGTCAAGGATTTTTGGACCTAGGGTGAGAGGAAGGAAGAGGGAAAAAGAAAGTGTAAGGAATGATCTAGAAATTTACTTTTTAAGTTGCTGAATTCGCGCAGTTCGCTCGAGCGTTGCTTTTCCCGTCGAGCATACCTGCTTCCAGCACAGATTCCAAAATGTCAAATAGGCATAACTCTGTCATCCGGACTCCGTTCTAGGTCGTTCTTGTGTCCAAATTAAAGCCCCGGAAACAAGCTTTCCAATGGTTCTAGCCTCACATCCAAATTCAAAGTGTGGAAAAAGAAAAGGGAAAAAGAGTGACGGCTGTTCGTAAGAAAAATTATCTGAATTAAATTCTTGGTTCACTCTTACTTTACCATCATGTTACCGCTTCAATCAACACCCAAAAATAAAATAAGGAGGTTCCAAATACACTAATAAAAGGTCAAAAAAATTCCCACTAGTCTCAGAAATTCAAACTCAACCAGGTAGACTGCTCGAGAGCCTAATCTTGCGCTCAAGCGCGCAGACCAACAAAGCCGTCCGCTCGAGCGACCACTCCAACGCTCGAGCGAGAATTCACAACTCTCAGAATCTCAGACAGATTGCAAAAATGCTGGAAGCCTCACAAGTCCGCTCGAGCGTCAACTCCCCCGCTCGAGCGAAGGGAAAAATTCTAGATCGTCACAATCTTCCCTCAAGAAATTTTGTCCCCGAAATTGCATCCGTTCTAACAAAATAGCAACAACCTTATTCTCCCCAATTCTTAACAACCCCTAGTCCAAAATATAGCATGAGAACACCCACATATATATCCACCAAACCTTAACAACTTTCAATTACACCTTACCTCAATTCTAAACCCAAAAGTATAAAGTGTCACAATCTCCTTTCCTTAAGAAATTTCGTCCTCGAAATGAAGAAAACCAACAAAATGAAACTCAAACATGAACGGAAACATGCCTTTTTGATGTTCAAAACTAGATCCACACTCGGGGATAAATTCTCAATTTCAAGGAAAAGAAATCACCCTTAAACTAAACCAAGTCAACACAAGCAAAACAAATAACACATCGCATTGTATGACCCAATACCACAATTCTCAATTGCATTCCAATTAACAGCGTTATCTATTTCTTATCCCCTTTAGCACGTAAAAGTAGAACAGAGAAAATCATTCATGAACATATTCAGATTAAGTTTTTAACATTTAGTTCAACTGTGCCTTCCCAGGCCACACACAAGGAAAATAGATTTTCGTTTTTCACATTGGTTTCAACATCTTCCTGGTGAATTCCAACCATCACCAAATAACCTCCGCCACCCATCCGGTGATGTCACAACACAATTTCCATACACATTTGTAACAACAACAAATAAAAACAAACCGGTATATTCATTACAAATGTCAACACTTATATCAACATTCAATATATATATACATTGGCACAGGTGCACTTACAACAATTCCCATTCAAACATTTTTAACTCAATTAGAGAAATTTCACAAATTCACATGAACAACACACGTATATATGCACAAGTAAGACTCCATGCCCACTAGTACCCCTTGAGGCACTATTCATTCATATCTGTATTTATCCAAAACAAGGCAAATCCCAAGATAGTTAAGCATTAATTAACTTCAAATCACATTCATCAAAATTACTAGTTATAAGTTACATCAAAACAAACTAACCCAAACCAATCCTCAAATCTCACCAAAAGGAAATGATTGTAAGAACCCATCTTTGTAAACTAGCCCAAATTACTAATTAGTCACCCTCTCGGTTCAAGTGTCGATACATAGATCATTTCACGTCTCACAATTCATAATCATCGTAGTCATCATCATCTATTATTCTCATACGAACAGAGTCAAGAATTTCATAACACTCCGCTCCCAAACTCGGAGGTCACTAATCGGCCAACCCTACAATTACTAACACTTATAGGTTACCTTACACCGTATACCCCGAAATGAAGCTTCTTACACCCTTCTACCCGTTTCTAGAATCTCAATAGACTTTTCAAATATCCGTTGCATTAGCACCATTCCCAATAGTCTCATCATTCTTGTGCCGATATAGCAACACTCATTTTGAGCCACACAAAAGAATCATCAATCACACAACACTGTTTACAGTAATTACAACCCACACTCCTTCTCAAGAACTACTTCTAGTGTCTAACGACTAAGTGTCTTTCATACTCATGAACTCTATACAAACCTTAATCATGTCACTTAATTCTTAAATACCACAAACCCCCTCATGCATAACTACTAGCCTATGATAAAACTTCACCAATGCTACCCTCATCATCACAAAACACAATTCTCACCCCATCCCAAATCCCTCACAACATTCTGTGTAACTTCAAACTAACCTCATACCATTCTAAGATCTCACCTCATCTCAACTATACTCCTTGTAAACCATACAACTCTCACATTCCATGTTCCACAAACACTTTCATTCAATTTGAAACTCATAAGTCAATATACATTTCTACCAATATCAAATGTCTCCCTCATTGCAGATTAATACCCATCCTATAGCTCTAATTATCTTAATAACAACATCAGACATCAATAACCGAACTCTAACCCTTTCTTGAGATACTTACTCTTCCTACCTCAACACAAAACCAACCTAACACATAATCACATAGCACATAAACAAATTTAAGCAACAAAGCACACAATCGAGTCAAGGTAACGAGGATGATCACTTGTCCCGGAACTTCCAAGGAACTCCCATTAGAAACAGCGTTGATCAGACGCGTCTTCCAATGAGATCTCAAAGCAAGTTAGCCGGCCACAAGCACTATCGATGAAGCTCAACCCATAATCACACAATGCAACACAAAATGTCCTACACCTCCTACTTCTATATGCAACCATCCTCACCAAGCGAAGCCAACTGTAGACTTGACTTTCTTCGCACCCCTCCCTTTTCGGAGAGGCGCAAATTGGTCTACTACAGTTCGGACTCCTGTCACGGTTCTGAATCTAATCTCACAAAGTGCAATATGAGACTGATAAACACCAAAGAGTCCAATCTGGCAAATCATTTTGGAAAATCGATTTTGAATCAAATAATTCCAAAACTGGACTACTTCGCCAGATTACAGAGTTGCCACCTAAATATTTTATTTTTAGGAAATTTAGGAAACCCTTGACTCCCCCAAAGGCCACGTGTCCGTCATCACCAAAGTTGCCTCGGCTCGAGAACTTGGGTATGAGGGGGGAAGGTCATGAAATGAGCACCCCCGCTCGCCCGATCAAAGGATCGGCCTCTACTAAGCATGATATGTTGTTTTATAAACCTCATGTGTTCTTTTCTGGTTATTAGACTAACTTTACTATGTGGCGCACACATACAAGTATAGACTAAATCGCGAGAATTGGAACAAAACAACTCATGTTTGTTTTTCGAAAATGGTTTGTAATTGCCACTCGCAAGTGGGCTAAAGCGCAGATTTGCCACCCTCAAGTGGGCTTAAAACATGATTTGCCACTTCGCAAAGTGGGCTTAAAACTCACATTTATCGAATTGTTCCAATTCAAGCAACAAAGCATTCATCCACAAGCACTCATGCAGTTAATCAAGTAAGCAAATAGCGTCATGGCAAGCATGCTATCTCATGTAGGTATGCTAAAGCGTAAAAACTTATAGTGTACGCCTAGCCAAAACAAAAGCATAAGGTATGCTAAACGAATGGATGCACACATGCAAAGCATAAGGTATGCTAAACGAAATATGCTAAACGAAATATGAAGTGGGAACATGGCAATGCTACATGCTCTGAAATGAAGTATTAAACGATGCCAAATCATCTAAATAGCTCAAAGATAGCATGCATGAGTCAACGAAACACAAAGCTAGCAAGGCCAAATGCACTACAGCTATACAAAGCATGAAGGATTTGGCAAAGGCAACCCAAAACAATCCTAGAACATGTCAAAATGATACTAAAACATGCATGGAAGTAAGCCAAAACAAGCTAGCATAAAGGGCATAAGGCATGATGCATACAAGGCAAATAAGGTGGATTACACTACACCTATTAAGACCAAGCATGGGATGAATTAACCAATAAAAATCAGAGTTATATCATGGCAAGATAACCCCAAAAACACATTGAAATGATGGCTCGCAGGCTAAGGCATGAAGGCATACGCAATGATTCATGTTAAGGCATAAAGAGGGAAACCCTCCAACGCATTGAATGAGTGATGAATGTAAGTGCATGAGCATGAAACATGGACTGAAATCACATATGAAATGATGCCAAATCATTCAAATAGGCCAAGTAAATCATGCTAGTGGACTTGACACACAAAGCTAACAAGCTAGAATGCACTATACCTATACAAAGCAAGTCATGCATGGCCAAAACAACCCAAATCAGAGCTAAAGCATGTTAAAACATGGACAAAAGCTTCTTGAAGTTAAGCCAAAAGCATACTAGAATGACATGTTAAAACATGATGCATGTTAGGCTATTTCATGGAAATGCACTACAACTGCAAGAAGCATGCAAAGGCCAACCAAACCAAACCAAAACAGAGGTATGACATAGTAAAACAACACCAAAAACATGCTGAGATACACTCAAATCAACCTAGAATGACATGCCACTTCATGAAGCATACAAAGCTAGTTTAAGAGTTTTATACAACAAGTGTAATAGGCATGCATGGAGTGACAAAACCAAGTGAAAATAGTGGCATGCCACAGCAAAATAAGCCTAAATACAAGCTAAGATATGGTCAACATAAGCTTAACAAACATGCTCACACATGAGGCTAATGAAGCAAGTATTGAAGACACAAGGAGATGGGATGACCCTCTCCTTTTTGGGACCTCAAAACACCCTTCCCACCACTGAAATTCCTCTGAGTTTTAGTGGTGAGAAGGCCAAAACAAGGTGGTCCCAAAGCTTAAAAAGAAGGCACAAAAGTAAGGCCAAACAAGGCCTAAGAGGGGCTAAACAACCCCAAATACAAAACTGACCTTAAACAAAGATCTAAAGCACCAAAATTCAGAACTTTTTGTAGTTAAGAGTTAAGCTTAAAACAACATGCAAAAGGGTCCAAAAGCTTAAGTAAGAATGGGGGTTTAAAAGGTCAAAAACTCACCCTTGAAGACCCTCTTCAAAAC
Organism: Camellia japonica; assembly: GCA_030407325.1. Lineage (NCBI taxonomy): Eukaryota > Viridiplantae > Streptophyta > Magnoliopsida > Ericales > Theaceae > Camellia > Camellia japonica. The sequence goes on along the minus strand of JAPPVO010000017.1, from coordinate 109,002,883 downwards.
CAAAACTCCAACAGCTTTTTCCAACCAAAACCAGTCTAAAAGCTTCAAAAACAACCTCAAGGGACCTCAGCTCCAAGAGTATGGTGTTTGAGTGAGTGTTTGTGTGTTAAAGTGTGGTAAAACTACACTTTTAAGGCACAAAATCAAGAACAAGAGCAATATAGAGACAAAGCTATATGTATAACTCTCAAGGCAATTTTTCTGAACCTAGAGGAGGGAGGAGGTGGTTCTCTCTTATAGAGAACCAAAAGCTAAAGCTTCTAGGAGAAGCACAGGTTCAAGACCATCCCTCCATACACGTGTATGGAGGATGGTTCTGGTGCCCTCCAGCTACAGCTGGAGGAAAATATCTCCAAAAAGGTGACAAAAAGCAGCCGACCACTTAAAGTGGTCGGCCAGCTACTTAAAGTGGTCGGCCGACCACTTTAAGTGGTCTCCCAGAACAACAACTGGTCAGCCATGGTGTGAGAAGATCTAGAGCATGAAAACAATGCAATGGTGTGGTGGCCGACCAAAAAAGGTGGCCCAAAGACCAAGGAGACCAGTTGTCAAACCAGAAAACTGTCTGGTCGGAGGAAAAGTGGTCTCCAAGGGGAAATACTAGTCTCCCGCCCTTGTACCACCTTCCAAACAAGGAAAACAAGGTTTGTACAAAAAACAAACCAAAATGGATGCAAGACAAAAGTTCGGGAGGCAAAGCGCGCAACCGGAAGCCTCGAAAACTAGTTGACAAGCACCAAAAGTGGTTCACGACCACAAAAGTGGTCTCCCAAACCACAGTGGCCCTCTAGGCCAAGGAAACAAGGTGTGGTTCAAAAACCACGCCAAATGGAGAACGTTAAGCGGTCCCGAGACAAGGCGCGTGGCCAAAGGCTCTGAAAACCAGAAAGTAGTCTCCAACGGGAAAAGTGGTCTACGATCGCAAAAAGTGGTCTACAACCACAAGAAGGGGTTTACAAGACCTCTCCTTCCCTCAGGTAAGGAAAACAAGGCTTGGTGCGCAAACCGAGCCGAAACACAAAGAATTCAGAGGCCAGGAGCAAGGCTCTCAGCCAAAACTCCAAAACCTCGAAACGAGCACAACATGCACTATGACCGAGCGCTCAATCGATGACCTCTGAGTCTTAAGGTCGGTCAAAAATTGGGTGTCTACAGTTGCCCCTCTTTAACAGAACTCGGAAGTTATAAGTGACGAGAGTGAATGTCAAAGCCCAGAGACGACCCATTTTTGACAAGGCCGAAGACTTAGACAGACATGCAAGATAACAAAGAGATGTGCCCGCAGGCAGGGGCAAAATGCAAATGACATGCAAGATGCCAAACATAACTTATGATCATGCAAAGAAAATTGTAATGAAGCAAATATACATAATAAATGCAACAGTTTAAGTGAACAAATACAAATCAAACTACATTACATGCAGAAAGGATGTAAGAGAATTATACAATTCTCGCTACGTTTCACGCAGAGGACACAATACCGTCCGGTTCGTTTGGTCACTTCAGCTTCAAATGAACCATACATACCATATCGTGCCTGCATAAAAGAGAAACTCAACAGGTACAATGTCGTTCGAAACATGCATAGCAATGCAAATGAAAAGTGCGTGACAACGCAAGTGGAGGGGTGCATGACAATGCAACCTAAGTGTGACACATAACAATGCGAGGGGCGCATGACAATGCAACCTAAGTGTGACGCATAACAATGCGGAAAAGGTGCATAACAATGCAACCTAGGTGTGATGCATAACAATGCGGAAGGGGTGCATAACAATGCAACCTAAGTGTGATGCATAACAATGCGGAAGGGGTGCATGACAATGCAACCTAGGTGTGACACATAACAATGCGGAAGGGGTGCATAACAATGCAACCTAAGTGTGACGCATAACAATGCGAAAGGGGTGTATGACAATGCAACCTAAGTGTGACGCATAACAATGCGGTAAAGGGGTGCATGACAATGCAACCTAAGTGTGACGCATAACAATGCGGTGAAGTACGCATAACAATGTAAGAAAAACGAACATGTCAACACAAGTAGTGAGTGCATAACAAAGCAACAAGTGGTGTGCATAACAAATGCAAGAGAGGAAAGTGTGCATAGCAATGCGAGAGTGATATAACTTTAATAGCATGCTCTTAAACAAAATGCCGGTTAAAGAAAAATAAGCCTTAACGTGAGCAAATTAACCGGGACCTCCGATTTACCTCTCGGCGGGGGGGGGGGGGGGGGGGAGGGGTCACAACATACTTAAAAGGATACACCTTGCTCTTGACGAGTAACAATGAGCCATGCATCGAAGACTTGAATTGAAGTTCCCACGGGGACAATTTCGCGCCAATAGTGTACTTTTCTTGCACTTTCTCGAGAGACAAGAGCTCCAATCATCACCAAAACACACAGGGAGAACAATGGAACTCTGAAGATCACCCAGCAGGGTGGCCGACCAGTTGTTGCCTACCAAAGTGGTCGGCCGACCAGAAAAACTAGCTGGCCGACCAGTTTACAAAATCCGGGGCAGTTTTGTCTTTTCATGCTCGGTTCTTTAAGTACACAACTCCAAATCAGTTTTGCTCACACCTCCAAGGCCGAAATCAGCTTCTCTTCCTCCCTAGACCCTTTTCTCTCTCAGATCTGCACTTTATACGCGTTTTCCAACGCCCCACACAAAGTTGTTTTGCGAAAACTTTCGATTCTCTTCATTTTGAACCGATTAGAATTTGTTTTCGGAGCTTCTTTCTCCATTTCCACCGCTTGAGGTAAGTTTGTCTCGAGCTTTGGCACCTTTTCTCGGGCGTTGACTTTTGTTGACTTTTTCTCTTCTCGAGAGTTGACTTTTGTTGACTTTTTGCAATTTTGGCTCATTTTTGCAGATTTCTTCAGATGGCCGACGATATTCCGTATGGCGGAGGTTCCCCATATGCAGAGGACGAGCCCGATATTATACCGTTGCCTCCAAGGATTCGGTCGTTCGACCCGGAGGAGTATGACCCGCAGCAACATATCCTTCTTCTGAGTACCTTCCACCATTTCACAAACTTCACGCGACAGGCGCCCCCAGACTTGCTGCTACAGGAGCCTGAGTCCCACCTATCTCATCACGTGCATGAGGTGCGTACTTCACTTTAGTTTTCTGCGATGTATTTTATCTGCTCGTTCTGAACACATTCACATACACAGTACTTCTGCTTACAGCATCCGATTCAGTTGGCACACAGCTCTCAACATAACACTTTACTCATTTGGCACACAGCTCTTAACACAAAACCTTGTTCATCTTGCACACAGCTCTTTTGGGCACACAACTCATTTGGGCACACAACACATTTGGGCACTCAGCTCATAACACTGCTCAATCTAAACACACAGTTCGTAACACAACATTCTGTTTAGTTGGCACACGGCTCATAACACTACTCAATCTAAACACACAGTTCATACATAGCATTCTGCTAATTTGGCACACAGCTCATTTTGGGCACACAGCTCATAACACTGCTCAATCTGAACACACAGTTCATAACACAACATTCTGTTTAGTCTGAACACACAGCTCATTACACTATTCAATCTGAGCACACAGTTCATATCGCAGTATACTTTCTATTGTCATAACATAGCACATCGCTCAATCTGAACATGCAGTTCACAACGCGATATACTCTTTCATAACATAGCAGACTGGGCCATCCAGGCCTTCTCGAGCAGCTAGGAGAGGAGTCTCAACACACGGCCAAGGGGGACGCAGAGCACCTGTCAATTATGACGAGGAGTCTAGCGAAGAGGAGGAGTAAGCACATCCACAGTCAGAGACATCTGCAGGCAGGGACGATGAGTCTGGTTCCAGTTCGGAGGGCGGAGGCGACATCGAGGAGGCTTCCGAGGATGGTGGCTCTGATTCAGACAGAGATGCTGACGATGGTGGGGCGGAGGCTGCTCAGCCGAAGAGGGTGAAGAGGGCCTCTCGGTCTTGAGCTTGATGGCACTGATGCATATGTTCCTGCTTTATTTTTCTTTTTACATGTAGTTGTAGCACATTGTACAGCTTAGGTAGTTTTATTTTCTTCAAAACTTGTACCCTTTTGTAAAATGTTGTAAAAAGAAGCTATGATGGAATGAAAACGACTTTTTTATTCGAAAAGTGTTGTACTTGTATTCTTAGCATCGCATCGCACCATTTTGCACAAAAATGAAATTGAATGCAAATTGAACCCCGTGTATTACCAAGTCAGGTAGTGAACCGACACAATAAACTAAACAACCTAACTCACTAAGAAACAACAAAACCTTAGCAAGTTACAACTCAATAAGCAACGAGCAACAACTCAATAAACAAAGAGCAACAACTCGATAAGTAAAACTTAACAACTCGATAAGCAAAACTTAACAACTCGATGAGCAAAACTTAACAACTCGAAGAGCGAATGCATTTTTAGACCAACAAAGCGACAAAATGCATCCGAAACAGAGGTAAACTCAGGCCTTCAGTACTCTCAACACACAGGAAAGCTAGAGACTCCCTTCTGGAGACAAGAAATAGCCGGAGACCAGCCTTTTGCACATGGCCGACCACTTTTAGAGCTTGCCGACCAGTTTTTCTATCTGCAACCCAAAAAAAAGTAGCTGGCCAACCAGAAAAAGTGGTTGGCCGACCACTTAACCTGCGAACCTCCAGTTTTCTGACACTTGTCCTCCAAATAGTGCCTTATCCTCCATAAAGGTTCCAGCTTCGTGGTTCCCTCATTCTAACTCAGTTTTGCACCAAAATGGAGGCGTTTCTTGTTGAAAATCTCACAAATTGGATTGCTACCTTGGATGGCTCGGAAAAGTTGAATTTCCAGGGCTTCAACATAAATGCACTATTCACGCTGAGTCGTACCCCACTGCGTTTTCCGTTCCTTCATGCCGCAGCAAGGTTTTGGAACCCGGTAACACACGTCTTTAGCTTTAGCAGGCAAGAGATGTGTCCTACTTTCGAGGATTTCCAAGCTTTAATGGAGTCTGAATGCGAGGAAAAGATTTTGCCGCAATTCCACTTTGGCCACATCCAAGCCTTAGGACAGATGTGCGGGCTCATTATGCATGACGCTCGATCTTTGATTCGCGATGGGGAGTTGGACATCCCCAGCTTGGTTTATCAGTTTTCTGACGCCGGTGACCACGGCGATCATCACTGGCAGGGTTTTCGGCGACATGCGCTTTGGTTGTGCATGCTGTCTCACTTCTTGCTTGCCTCAGGCTCCAAAGGATCTAGCGTCCGTTTGATTGAAGTCGCCCAGGGCTTAAAAGAGGGCAAGAGCTGCATTGCCATGACACTGGCTGAGACATTGATGGGCTTGGATGCTTTTCATCGCCGAGAGACGACTAGATTTGCAGGGAGTCCACTACTGCTGCAGGTAATGTTTCCCACCCTATCTCGCATATATTGCTCACATCACTCGGCCCTTAGGCTCGGTTTTTCTCACAAAAACCCTTTTCTTACTTTTCTCTCAACGTACACTTCTCTATTCTTTAATCTCTCATTTTTCATCCCTCCCCAGGTATGGTTGATGGACAAATTAAGGGTTGTGGACTCATGCCCAGCATATTCGGCTCGCGGCTATTTCTTCTGGCGACGTTTAGTCGATGCCCTTGATGAGGGATGGTGGTGCGAATGGATGTGCCATCTATCCGCTACCAGTATTGCTTGGCGGTGCCCTTGGCTCAATCTGCCGACGATGAGTTACAGCATGTCTTGCCAGCCTGGGATTCAGTTGATCGGTCTGACTCACTGTGCCTTTTACTTTTCGTTCTGATTCCGGCGCCAGTTCAAACATGATCAGACCTGCCCGGAAGAGGGGATAGAGTACCCAGTTGCATTTCCGGTCCGAGGCGCACAGCTAACTCGGTATGCCACGGCATGGAGGACGAGAGAACTTCTAGCTCCGCTCCCACTTTCAGTTGCACCCTCTCGGATGAGTGCCTAGCTTGGCCTGATGAGTGCCTAGCTTGGCTTGATGAGGAGGCGCAGGTTGGGCCCACTTTGGCATCAGAGGCTTCGACCAGCTCTGGGAGGGGACGCAGGAACACCTGACTATGCCCTGAATTTATTGCTTTATTAGTACTTTCAAGTTTTCTTTATGAATGTAATAAAAAGCAACTTCAATTTGTATTCAAGAGTAGGAGAACTCTGTATTGAAATCACTGTAATTAAAGGTTATAGGTACTGAAAATTTTTCGTTTGGTCCAAAAATGGTCTAAGTTGTAAAAAGATTAATTTGAACAAAATCAACTTTTATTAAAACTTTTCAAAACCATTTTCAATATGGAATCAGAACTGGACACGCCCGAGATCTATCACTGAGATGTATAACCCTGGATCCAGCAACTGGAAAGTTGTCTCTAGTCTGAATAGCATTGCACTAGAGATCACAACCGAGCTCTTGAATGCATAATAGACAAAGATGACCAAACATGATCACATGGACAAAGTTGATCGGGGAAGTGTTTATGGATGGACTTCAGAATGAAGTTGCCTACATATCCCAAAGATGGGAATCAAGCCTTACATAGTTCAGCTGCGGTTCACTCGTGTATTAACACTCTCCTTTTGCACTCTAACTTTTGCCAAGGCCGCCCTTTTTGGGTTTTCAACCTTGCGAGCTCAGTTTTTATTATTTCAAATTTTCTGTGCTCTAACTTTTGCCTAGGTCGCCCTTTCGGGTTTTTGGCCTAGCGAGCCACTCAGGGATAATATTTATTCAACTTGTCCATGTTGATCGGTTAGGAGAACTCTAGGCCATCTAGATCCATCAGAACTACAGCTCCGCCCGACCAGATAGACTTGATGATGTAAGGACCAGTCCAATTGGGTCTTAACTTGCCCCTAGGGTTGTGGATGGGAGCTCGGTTGTCTTTGAGCAGCAAATCTCCTTCTTTCAAATTCTTGGACTTAACTTTCTTGTTGAAAGCCCTGTCAATTCGTCGTTGATAACCCTGAACGTGATACAGTGTTTTCTGCCTCCTCTCATAAAAAAGCATGAGTTCTTCGAACCTGCTTTGCTGCCAATCTACCTCAGCTATCTAACACTCAGCCAATACCCGCAAGGATGGAACCTCAACTTCGATAGGCAAAACAGCCTCCATCTCATAAACCAAGGAATGCGGAGTCACCCCAGTAGAAGTTCGAATTGAAGTCCGGTAACCCCACAGAGCAAATGGCAACTTAGCTAGCCAGTCCATGTATGTTTCCACCATCTTCTGTAGAACGTGCTTAATGTTCTTGTTCGCGGCCTCAACTGCTCCGTTGGTCTGCGGCCGATATGTGGATGACTTATGAAAAGCCACATTGTACTTCTCCAACAAGTCGATCACCTCCTTCTTGAAGTGGGAACCATTATCCGAAATAATCTTGTTCGGGACCCCGTAGAGGTAGATAATGTTGTTCCTGATGAACTTTGCAACATGCGAAGCTTTCAACACTGCATAAGACTGGGCCTCAACCCACTTTGTGAAGTAGTCTATCACTACCAGAATGTACTCATGCCCGTTGGACCCCTTTGGAGTAACAACCCCAATTACATCAATCCCCCAGGCTGAAAACGGCCATGGCGAAGTCATGTTGTACAGTTTCGACGACGGAATGTTCATGCGGTTTGCATGGATCTGACATTTGTGGCATCGCCGGACAAAGCTAATACAATCCTCCTCCATGGTGGACCAATAATAACCCTGTCTAAGGATTTTCCAAGATAGCATCACTCCATTCATGTGCGCTCCGCACTCTCCTCCATGGATGGCCTCCATCAGGCACTTGGATTCTTCAGCATCAACACACAGTTTATGCATCCCGAGATGACCTCTCTTGTACAATTTACCCCCGCAGACGATGAACTAAGCAGCCATTCTCCGAATTGCCCTTTTATCTTTGGCATTTGCTCCTGGTGGATACGCCTCTTTTTCTAAGAAGTTCCAAACATCGTAATACCAAGGATTCTCATCTTGTACCTCATCTATGGCAACAATCAGCTCGTAGGCCGGCACAAATTTATGTTCGATGATGATCGGACGCATTCGGACTCCGAAAGGAATGTCTATCATGGAAGATAAAGTTGCTAGTGAATCTGCAAACCTATTGTTCTCTCTTATCAGATGAGCGAAGTTCAACTTCTCAAACCGTGGAATTAGCAAGTCCAAGGTCTGGTGATAGATTCTCATCTTTTCTTCTTTAACTTTCCAATCTCCTTTAGCTTGAGATACAACAAGGTTCGAGTCCCCAATGACATCCAACCGTTTTGCCCCTAGTTCTAGGGCGGCTTCTAAACCAATAATACATGCCTCATACTTTGTCTCGTTGTTCGATACTTTGAACCGGAGCATGAATGCTAGAGGTATGCGGAAATTGTCGGGTGCTATTAGCAACACCCCTATCCCATACCCATATTGGTTTGACGCTCCGTCAAAGTCCATCGTCCAGGTTTCTTCTTCGACATGTAGAATGGCCTCGTCTGGGGATAGGTACTCAACTGCTTCATCCCCTTCGACTGGGTGATCGGCTAGGAACTCCACTACCGCTCTCCCTTTTACTGACTTGCGCGTCACGTACTTCAGATCGAATTCGGAAAGCAGAAGCAACCAACGGGCTAGCCTACCCGTAAATGCCGGTTTCTCGAAAAGATATTTGATGGGATCTAATCTCGAAACCAGTATTACGGAGTGAGCTAACAAGTAGTGCCGCAGCTTCCTGGTAGCCCATACCAAGGCCAAACAAGCCTTCTCCATTGGAGTGTAGCGGGTCTCGTAATCTAGCATTTTCTTGCTCAGGTAGTAGATAGCCTTCTCCACCTTGTCCTCAGACTCTTGTTCAATGATGTAGCCCATTGTAGTTTCAGTCATTAAAAGGTATAGAATCAACGGTTTCCCCGGCTCAGGCGGTGACAACACAAGTGGGTTCTGTAAATATTGCTTGATCTGTTCGAAAGTAGCATGGCATTGGCCGTCCCATTGGAACTTCGTTCCTTTCTTCAAGAGACCAAAGAGTGGTTCACAAGTCAAGGTTAATTTTGTGATAAACCGTCTTATGAATTGCACTTTACCCAGAAAGCCTCACACCTCCTTTTCAGTCCTTGGTGGTGGCATTTCTAAGATGGCCTTGATTTTGGATGGGTCAACTTCGATGCCCCTTTGTGTGATCAAGAACCCAAGCATTTTCCCTGCTATAACACCGAACGTACACTTCTGAGGATTCAGCCGCAGCCGATACTCTCTGATCCGTTGAAAGAACTTCTGCAAGGCGGTGTAGTGGCCCTCTCTTTCCTTGGACTTGACAATCATATCGTCCACGTACACCTCAACCTCTTTATAGATCATGTCATGCATTATTGTGGTCGCAGCCCGCTGATACGTAGCTCCAGCATTCTTCAGCCCAAACAGCATTACCCTATAACAATAGGTCCCCCACGGGGTGGTGAAAGCAGTCTTCTTCTGGTCTTCGGGTGCCATCAGAATTTGATTGTAGCCAGAAAACCCATCAATGAACGAGAGCAGCGCATGCCATGTAGTGAAGTCCACTAATTCATCGATATGCGGCAGAGAAAAGTCGTCCTTCGGACTGGCTTTGTTCAAATCCCTGAAGTCCACACATACCTGAATTCTGCTATCTTTCTTCGACACTGGAACCATATTGGCCAGCCAAGTTGGATATTCGGATACCAGCAGGAACCCTGCATCAATTTGCTTGGTGACCTCTTCTTTGATCTTGAGAGCCCAGTTTGGGCGGATCCTTCTGAGTTTCTGCTTAACAGGTCGGGCCTCTGGGTCAAGAGGGATCCGGTGCTGTACAATCTCAGGATCGATTCCTGGCATGTCTTCGTAGGACCACGCGAAAACATCTTTGAAATCTTTTAACAAAGCGACTAAGCGCTCGCGCTCCTCCTAAGACAACGTGGACCCAATCTGGACCAGTCGCGGGTCCTTCTCAGTACCAACGTTAATTGTGGTGATTTCATCAACCAAGGGTTTTACAAACCTCTCATGCTCTTGATCAAGCAAAAAATTTCAAAACCGGTGCGATTTCTTCCTTGTCGTTTTCATCAAAATTTTGAAAGTCCTGATTAATGCAATAAATCAAAGGCACAAAAAAGTAATCGAAGGCCATAGCCGCACAATTCTCATTAATCACTTCCATACCGTCTGATTCCTCTGTTACAACAGACTCAAAGGAAAAAGAAAAAGACGACCTAGACAGGACTGTGGCATCCGGGTTGTCACCCCCAAGAATACCGGACTCGGACTCAGACTCAGACGAGCTGGAACCTGATTTCGACTCTACGGACTCAGTGGAATCAGATTCCGGCTCACTACCTAACCCGGTGCTGCTCGATAAGAATCCCTCCTCGTATTGCTAGACGAGGGAGGGTGCGATGGATGCATCCAGAATGTTTGAAGATGGGCTTGCAGCCGTTTCATTCCCGATCATGGACACCGAGAAGTTATCCCCCAAGCACTCATGTACGATCAGAGGATCTGAAAGTAGACAAGCCAGTGCTACCCCCATCTCAATCTCTACGCTCTCGGAACCCTCCTCCCTGCATTGCTCAACCTCAGCCGGTGGGTCTGTCTGCTCCTCAGCAACATCATCCCCAAACAATTGCAAGTCAAAGAATATCTCAAACCCCGACAACCGCCGCCTTTCTGCGTTTAGCCATGGCTCTAGGAAGCCGTAGAACGGAAAGTCCTCCCCCTCCCGGACAAAATGTCCGTTTAGGGTACCCTGGATAGGCCGGTGTATCAACTCATAAGGCTTCCCAGCTCGCTTGGCTCTGGCCCTTCCGGCCATCTCTTTGCCTTTCCTGGCCCAACCCTCTTTGGTAGGCAGATAACCTAAACCAAAGGTATATGGGTTGTGTGGCACTTCGGCCGATGCCGCAACGCCTTTCCGGCCACTACGCCCTAATCCCATCCCGGGGATATGCTGGAGTTTGTTCATGAGGTACACAGACTGTGCACTAACATATAACCCCTCATCAATAGCTAGTACATTTTGTACGACCCGGGCCTCAGCTATGGTAAATCCTGATAGGAACACATCCTCCACGCCATGTTCGATCTCCAGAACCGGTGTAGAAACCTCTGGCAGCAGATGGATTGAAGAATTCCAAAAAATATAGCCACCCCCTTCCCGTAGGGGTATTTTAGCATCTGATGCAGGGTGGATGAGACTGCCTTCACCTGCTGCCGCCACGGTCGCCCTAGGAGTAAATTGAAGGTCGCGGGAACGTCCAAGACATGAAAGTCAACATCGTGTTGTCCTGGACCAACCTAAGTCTAAACATGTACAATCCCCATCACTTCTCTGCTGGTATTATCATATGCCCGTATCACCTGGATAGTAGGTACAAAGTCCGCAGGCTTCAACCCGATTGCATATGCCGTCCTTGACAGACACATGTTGATAGCAGATCCTGTGTCAACAAGAACTACTGGTATCCATTTATCTCTACACTCGACAGAGATGTAGAGTGGTTTGTTATGGTTTGCGCCCTCAGGCGGCAGCTCCTTGTCAGTGAAGGTCAGCATTGGGGAAGCTCCTCCCGAAAAGACCAGTCCTACCAGCTGTTCAGGCGTGATGTCAATTGAAAGTTTGGCCTTGTCCATTGCAGAAAGGACAGCCTGTCTATGAACTCTTGAGGCCATAAGCAGTCCCCAAATGGAGATGTCTGCTTGTATCTTCTTAAGCTGTTTCAACACAGCCTCCTCCTTGAGTAACTTTTCTTTCTGCCTTTCTGCCTCCTTGTCCTTTCCGGACGCCTCTGGTTGATCTAGGTGTGGGGGCTTGAAATACCGCCCACTCCTGGTCATGTGATCCACCTCTTCAAGATAACAGGTATCATCCGGTTGGTTGTTCCCCTAATCTTCGTCTGTGTGGGCAAGACATAGGTCGTCATCCTCCCACCACATTCCGTCGGCCATCGATAAGCAACTGTCTGGTTCTATTACCATAGTTTATGTGCACACAGCACCTTCTGTTTCTGTACTCGCAGCACATTCTGTCCCCACAAGAGCTTTGGCCTTTCTAGCCCTTTCCAGATCTTCGATCTTTTCCTGCTCAAACTGTTTCAGTGCAGCCTGCTGCTCAGCATCCTCCGTACTCAAACCGTTCTGATCCTAAGCAAAATTCTTAACAGCGGTGCTCTCCAGCAATTCTTTCTGATTCCCGGCCATTCCGGCCGCTGCTGATGTCCCCGTCTCTGATGGACCCTACTCTAGCTGAGGCTGCTCAATAACATCCAGCTCGTCACTAAGCCACCCAGTAACTTCTGCTGACCCTTCCATGTCAAACCAGTTGACAGTCACGTCCCCTGAATCCTGTTCTTCAAAGAATTGCAAATTTGTAATGTCCTCTTCTAGTTCTGCTAGGTCATCTAGCCCCTGATTAGGTCCATCCTCTTGAACTACACAAATCTCTGCCCCCACTGGCAATTCCACCATTGGCTTAGGCTGATCCGTTGGTGTGATATAACCGCTCGGGTTGTATTCAAAACTCACAGATCCCTTAGGCTCTGAATCCTCATTCCTCTCTGCTCCCAAAGTGATCCCTGCTCTATCTTCGGTAGTCACCACCATCGGTTCTGGTTAGGTTTGGGAGATGTCCAACATGCACAAGTCAGTGCTGTCAGGAATGAACACCTCCGGCTTGGGTAGGTGTGAAGAGGTGATATATATGCTAGGGTCGTATGACACAACCCCAGTTTGGATTAGGTTGATGCGTTTGGGAGGTGGAGCTTGGTTATGTGGTGGGAGAGGGTTGGTTGTGACATTAGGCTTTTCTGGAGGCATAATCACCCTGTTGTTAATGAGATCCTGAATCTCATGATGCAATCGAAAGCACTGGTCGGTTTCGTGACCATGTTGTTGGTGATAGGCGCAGTACTTCACCGGGTTATGGAAAGGAGGAAGTTTTTCTGGTAAGGGCTACGGCTCTAGGGGTTTCAAGTGCCCTTTCTTGATCAAAACCCCTAAAGCCTTGGACAAAGGCATGTATAGTGGGATGAAGGTTCTTTGGCCTCTGGAGGCATATCTAGCTGTTTGCGAGCTACTTCTGAACACACCGGTAAAGGCTGTAGCTGCAAGGGTTTTGGGAGGGGTGGTGGTGACCATTCCCATATCTGAAGATCTGGCAGCTGCAGCACTGCTAGGGCCTGCATTCGTACTGCGATTGAATGCCCTCTTGGGCTGCTCTCTGTCATGGTCAATCAGACCTTGTTTCATTGCGTCCTCGATCTGCACCCCAATCTCATGTAAATCTGCAAAGGTGGGGAGGGGGAGAACGATCATCTTTTGCATGAGCTTGGGCTGGAGGTTGCGCACAACCATCCGAATCTGATCTTTGTCAACGGGCCTGATGGTCATCATCGAGGCTTTAGCCCTCCAGCGGGTCACAAAATCAGAGAAACTCTCCTTCAGTTCTTGCCTGGTGGTCTTGAGATCACGAGTTGTGACCTCGATCTGTGTATTGTAGGAGTATTGAGCTATGAAGGCCTCAGCCATCTCCTCCCAACTTCTCTTAACGGAGTCTTCTAGTTTTGCATACCAAATAGCCGCTACACCCGACAGGGTCCGGCCAAAAAGGGAAAGCTTCTGCAATCTGGAGAGGCCCATCGGCCTTAGGATATCCGAAAGCAGCCGTAGGTGCACCATAGGATCTCCAAAAAAAATCAAAGCAGTCGATGTGCGGCATTTTAAACCGGTCTAGCAGAGTCATGGCCGAGTCGGTATATCCATCCTCTATATCCGGAATGGATTTCGCACCTTGGGACTTCTTGAAAAGCTTTTCTAGCTTGCTCACTTTTAATGCCGTTGGATCCACCTCGAACTCAAACGGTGAATCCACTAGGTTGGTGGGCGCTTTAGACAGCTGGGGCAGGATTGGGGGCGGAGCTGGCCCCGTTGGAATGTCCGTGTTTTCCTGGACGTTTGGCATCTCCTCGAGTATTGGAACTCTGGGTGGGGGAGGAGGTGTGTGCGAAGCAGATGCTCCGGTTTGCTGCTGTAGCCTGGCAATTAACTCTGCTTGTTGGGTCACGACTTCTGCTTGACGTGCAGATACTTCTGCCTGACGGGCAGCATCTTGCTGCATGGTTTTCATACTTTCCTGGAGCTGATACATCATCTCTTCCATACCTGCTATACTGTGCTGGTCTATCTAAACAACCGGTATATCTGCCTCTGCAGTAGAAACTGAGACCTCAGCCTGACTATTCAAGGACCACTGATCTAGTGACCTCTGTACTGATACACTGCGCCTTCTTGACCTTCGTCTAGTAACCGGGGGTAAAGAAAGAAACACTTCTTGTCCGTCTACCAGATCCCTGGATCGATTAAGTCTTCGACCTCTAACCCAGAGTGCTCGGGGAATATTTGCTTGGTCGGATGCAATCATGCTAAACTACCTTGCAAAAAGATAAATAAAGCATAATAAGGAAACAAACAACCCAAACGTGCAGTGTGCTATGTTATGAGCTAGATAAATTAAAGACAACACGCAGTTTGGAAAACACAAGCTGAAATAACTGTTCTCAACCACTGATCACTATTCCCCAAATTACTGCCCCAAAACTGAATCTGATACCCTCAGGTAAAACTGATTTCCCCAAGTACTGATGCCCTCAGGCCTGATACCCAGACTTGCAAACTGATACGTGCATTCCTGTAGAGGCACACTCTAAAAGCAAAATAGCAAGCAAATGAGAGCCAAAACACCCTTATGTTGGGGTAGGGTTTCCCTATCCGATTTTGTCAGGAGCTAGGGTTTCACTTCGCACACAGCGGTTTCAAACAACCTACAACCGGGTAAGCAACTTGTCCTAGTTTGGAATAGTCACTATGGATTCCGATATCCACTAGGTCGACTGGTCAAAAAGGGTGCCCCGGTAACAACCGAGGTTTGTGTTCCCATCGTGGCAGAGCCCGTAACCGGTCAACCTTATGGCATGCAGCCTCAGGCAAACCATTCAGGAATAGCAGATAGCGAACACAGTGTCCTAGGCGCACCAATGCAAATGCAATGCAAAGAGACACATAAGTGTAGACAAAACAAGATATCATGAGTTCGAGTCAAGTTCTCCAAATCCCCAGCAGAGTCACCAGAAACTATAGACGAGCTCCCGGGAACTCCCCGATATCCGCGCGCCTGTGAGGGCGGCGCGAATCTCGTTTTATTCTGAGCTACTACAGTTTGGACTCAATGTCATGGTTCTGACTCTAATCTCACAATGTGCGATGTAAGATCGATAAATCACCAAAGAGTCCAAATCTGGCAAATCGTTTTGGAAAACTGATTTTTGTAAAGAAGTGCCAAACATGGACTGCTTTGCCAGATACAGAGTCGCCACCTAAATATTTTATTTTGGGGGAATTTAGGAAACCCTGACTCGTGCCTAAGGCCACGTGTCCGTCATCACCAAAGTTGCCTCGGCTCGGGAACTTGGGTACGAGAGGGGAAGGTCATGCAATGAGCACCCCCGCTCGCCCGATCAAAGATCGGCCTGTACTAAGCATGATATTTTGTTTTTGAAAACACATGTGCTCTTATTCCGGTTAATTAGCTAATCTTACTATGTGATGCGCAGAACATACAAGTATAGACTAGATTGCCTAATTTGGAACAAAACATTGCATATTCGTTTGTGAAAATGGTTTGAAGTTTGCTACTCGCAAGTAGGCTAAATTGGGGACTCGACGAATTGTTCCAATTCAAGTAATCCAACCTTCACCCACAGGCATTCAGGCAGTTATACACTTAAGCAGTTAGCCTCATGGCAAGCATGCTTTCATGGCAATCAATAACACACATGCAGTATGCTAAAGCGTAAACACTCACAGTGTACTCTGAGCCAAAACAAAGAGCTAGTTAGAAATCATGCATGATCCTAGTTCATGTTAAGATGGCTAAAAATGCAACTCAGATAGGCTCGGCTATTCTAAGATGTCATGTGAAATGCAACTCGATAACATGCTGTTGAACACGTATTCAAGTAAATGTATTGAAAATACAATGCAATTAGTATGATGCGCCGAGCCCGGTGCATGCAAAACAGATGAATGGATGCACACATGCAAAGCATAAGGTATGCTAAACGAAATATGCCCTAAAACTAACCATCGTAAGCGGTTAAGTAAAAGGGAGAAAGAAATGGGGGTTGGAAGACATGTATCACACACACATACGCTTATTACAACATTGCACCCTCTCGACGGAGGGACCGAATAAGAAGCTAACTAGCTAATCTAAGCTAATTAAACTAATTATTACAGCACAACTAATTAACTAATCCTAGTTAACTAATTATTACAAAACAAATTGGAATAGCTAAACGCATTAACTATTGAAGTACAAAACGAATGCTTAATCTAGCTAAGTAAAGAAGCTAAATAAAGCAATAAAACAGGAGGTTCTTAGAGGGAGAAGACTGGATGCATGCTCGGTCGCCTCGTTCGGAAATCCGTCGCGATGCCCCAATTTGCCACTGTTCCAGAACACTGCACAAAGCTCCAGAAAGCTGAAACTCCATCATGGGAACCTGTGGGAGGGCTGCCGACCAGTTGTTGAGGAAGGAGACCACCTGCCGACCACTTTCTGTGCTGAAAACCAGAAAAAGTAGTTGGCCAGCTAGTAATACTGGTCGGCCGACCAGTTGTTGCTGCTGAATTCCAGTTTGCTGCAACAGAGAGCAAGAAAGGGCATGGCAATGTATTTGCAAGATATGTGTGCAAAACCACCCTCCCTATCATTTCATGAGCTCAAGGGAGTGTGGTTCTCGACCCTCGGGCCACCAATCGCGCATTTCAATGCATGATGGCCGAGAGGCGAAGTTGCACAATTCAATGTAAAAATGAATGCACAAGTAAACACGTAAGGCCTAGAACTCTATCATGTATGATCAAGAGCATCGGCGACTGAGAATTGAGGCACGTTTCATCACTTTAAGTATGAAACGCCCCTCGTTTCTCGTGTTTGGACTAACACCTATTCCAAACAAAATGCAACACATAACATGGCATGCACAATGCTATGTAACATGGAGTATGCAAAAATGCAATGTGACATGATCAACTTAACAAAGCTAATGACATGCGAACAATGCTAATGTATGCATGCACAATGCAATGCTATAAGGGCAACTTAGCAATGTTAGGGACATGCATACACAATGCAAAGAAACAATTTGACATACACAATGCAAATAACCACATGGCATACTCAATGCAATGTAAGATGGCATACTCAATGCAATCAACAATAAGCATGCGAACAACATGTAAATAAACATGCTAAATGGACTTGAACCAAAAGGGGGTAGACCTCAGTCATGCCAAATCAGTGGCCATAAAGATGAAACTACGGCACAAAAGGGCAAGGCAAGCATACACATGCATTGGCCAACCAAGTAGGCCTAAGAGCACAACCCTCAAGAAGGCTCAAGAAGTGATAAATGCGGAAGTATAACAACACTAAATGCACTGAAATTAAGTAAGAAATGATGCCAAATCATTTAAACAATGCAAGTATGCATGCGAAGATCCTTAAGCATGAAAGCTAGTAAAGAGGACTACAAAGGGGGCATGCAATACATGGCACAAGTGCATGAACCAAACATGGACAGAGCTTAATTAGGCCTAAACAAAGACCACAACATGCTAAGATGAGGGCTCAAGGACCTAGGCAAGATGGCATACATGCTAGGCCATAACAAGGCAATAATGCACAACCCTTTTAAGCATTCAAAGAGTGAATGAAGTGGGAACATGGCAATGCTACATGCTCTGAAATGAATTATTAAACGATGCCAAATCATCTAAATAGCTCAAAGATAGCATGCATGAGTCAACAAAACACAAAGCTAGCAAGGCCAAATGCACTACAGCCATCCAAAGCATGAAGGATATGACAAAGGCAACCCAAAATAGTCCTAGAACATGTCAAAATGATACTAAAATATGCATGGAAGTAAGCCAAAACAAGCTAGCATGAAGGGCATAAGGCATGATGCATACAAGGCAAATAAGGTGGATTACACTACACCTATTAAGACCAAGCACGGGATGAATTAACCAACAAAAATTAGAGTTATATCATGGTAAGATAACCCCAAAAACACATTGAAATGATGGCTCGCAAGCTAAGGCATGAAGGCATACGCAATGATTCATGTTAAGGCATAAAGAGGGAAACCCTCCAACGCATTGAATGAGTGATAAATGCAAGTGCATGAGCATGAAACATGGACTGAAATCACATATGAAATGATGCCAAATCATTCAAATAGGCCAAGTAAAGCATGCTAGTGGACTTGACACACAAAGCTAACAAGCTAGAATGCACTATACCTATACAAAGCAAGTCATGCATGGCCAAAACAACCCAAATCAGAGCTAAAGCATGTTAAAACATGGACAAAAGCTTCTTGAAGTTAAGCCAAAAGCATGCTAAAATGACATGTTAAAACATGATGCATGTTAGGCTATTTCATGGAAATGCACTACAACTGCAAGGAGAATGCAAAGGCCAACCAAACCAAACCAAAACAGAGGTATGACATGGTAAAACAACACCAAAAACATGCTGAGATAGACTCAAATCAACCTAGAATGACATGCTACTTCATGAAACATACAAAGCTAGTTTAAGAGTTTTATACAACAAGTGTAATAGGCATGCATGGAGTGACAAAACCAAGTGAAAATAGTGGCATGCCACAGCAAAATAAGCCTAAATACAAGCTAAGATATGGTCAACATAAGCTTAACAAACATGCTCACACATGAGGCTAATGAAGCAAGTATTGAAGACACAAGGAGAGGGGATGACCCTCTCCTTTTTGGGACCTCAAAACACCCTTCCCACCACTGAAATTCCTCTGAGTTTCAGTGGTGAGAAGGCCAAAACAAGGTGGTCCCAAAACTTAAAAAGAAGGCACAAAAGTAATGCCAAACAAGGCCTAAGAGGGGCTAAACAACCCCAAATACAAAAGTGACCTTAAACAAAGATCTAAAGCACCAAAATTCAGAACTTTTTGTAGTTAAGAGTTAAGCTTAAAACAACATGCAAAAGGGTCCAAAAGCTTAAGAAAGAATGGGGGTTTGAAAGGTTAAAAACTCACCCTTGAAGACCCTCTTCAAAACCAAAACTCCAACAGCTTTTTCCAACCAAAACCAGTCCAAAAGCTTCAAAAACAACCTCAAGGGACCTTAGCTCCAAGAGTATGGTGTTTGAGTGTGTGTTTGTGTGTTAAAGTGTGGTAAAACTACACTTTTAAGGCACAAAATCAAGAACAAGAGCAGTATAGAGACAAAGCTATATGTATAACTCTCAAGGCAATTTTTCTGAACCTAGAGGAGGGAGGAGGTGGTTCTCTCTTATAGAGAACCAAAAGCTAAAGCTTCTAGGAGAAGCTAAGGTTCAAGACCATCCCTCCATACACGTGTATGGAGGATGGTTCTGGTGCCCTCCAGCTGTGCCAGCTGGAGGAAAATATCTCCAAAAAGGTGACAAAAAGCAGCCAACCACTTAAAGTGGTCGGCCAGCTACTTAAAGTGGTCGGCCGACCACTTTAAGTGGTCTCCCAGAACAACAACTGGTTGGCCATGGTGGGAGAAGGTCTAGAGCATGAAAACAATGCAATGGTGTGGTGGCCGACCAAAAAAGGTGGCCCAAAGACCAAGGAGACCAGTTGTCAAACCAGAAAATTGGCTGGCCGGAGGAAAAATGGTCTCCAAGGGGAAATACTAGTCTCCCACCCTTGTACCACCTTCCAAACAAGGAAAACAAGGTTTTTTTTACAAAAACAAACCAAAACGGATGCAAGATGAAAGTTTGGGTGGCAAAGCGCGCAACTGGAAGCCTCGAAAACTAGCTGACAAGCACCAAAAGTGGTTCACGACCACAAAAGTGGTCTCCCAAACCACAGTGGCCCTCTAGGCCAAGGAAACAAGGTGTGGTTCAAAAACCACGCCAAACGAAGAACGTTAAGTTGTCCCGAGACAAGGCGCGCGGCCGAAGGCTCTGAAAACCGGAAACTAGTCTCCAAACGGGAAAAGTGGTCTACGACCGCAAAAAGTGGTCTACCACCACAAGAAGAGGTTTACAAGACCTCTCCTTCCTCAGGCAAGGAAAACAAGGCCTTGTCCGCAAACCGAGCCGAAACACAAAGAGTTCAGAGGCCCGGAGGCAAGGCTCTCAACCAAAACTCCAAAACCTCGAAACGAGCACAACATGCACTATCACCGCGCTCAATCGATGACATCTGAGTCTTAAGGTCAGTAAAAAATAGGATGTCTATAGGTGGTCAAGCACTTAATCAAAACAAAGCTTGAAAGGGACAAGCTCTTACCCCTGAAGCACGGCAACAATTCTGGACCAAAACCAAGCCTAAGACCTCAAACCAAGCTTCAAGGGACCTCAGCTCCAAAGTGAAGGTGTTTGACTAGGTGTCTTAGTGCAAATATGTGAAGAAAACTCACTTTTAGGCACAATATAACACAATATAGAGAGAGATAGAGGATTCTAGAGAGAGAGTAAAATTTAGCTCCTCCATTTTCTAAACCCCTCTAAAGGGGGAGGAACCTCCCCTTATATAGGAAAATCAAGCAAAAGCTTGGTTCCATCCCTCCATACGCGTGTATGGAGAATGCCTTCAGTGACCAACAGCTGGCTCACAAAATATCTGAAAAATGAGAAGAATGGCCGTCGGCCATATTAGGCGGCCGGCCGGCCGGCCACCTCCCCTAGCTGACTGACCACTTCAAGTGGCTGGTAAGGAAGAAAAGTGGTCGACAATAGCCAAAAGTGGCCGGCAAGACACTTCTCCCCTCCAAGCAAGAGGCTCCAAGGTTTGGCCCAAAAACAAGGCCAAAACACAAAGAGTTTAGAGGCCCAGAGACAAGGCGCACGACTGAGACCTTCGGGCGCTCAAAATGAGCACAAACATGCACAATCATCGCGCGCACAAACGATGACGTCTGAGTCTTAAGGTCGGTTAAAAATAGGGTGTCTACAGTTGCCCCTCTTTGACAGAACTCAAAAGTCATGAAATAACGGAAGTGAATGTCAAAGCCCAGAGACGACCCATTTTTGACAAGGCCGAAGACTTAGACAAACAAGCAACATAACCAAATAGATGCGCCCGCAGGCAGGGGCAAAATGCAACTGACACACACGATGCTGAACATAACTTATGATCATGCAATGAGGGCTGTAATGAAACATCTAGATGCAAACGCTATGCAAAGAAATGCTACAGCAAACGCGTACATAAGCAAGTCAACACGAACCAAACCGCATCGCATGCAGAAAGGATGTAAAAAATTATACAATCTTAACTATGCCTCACGCAGAATAGGCAAAAAACACAACCGTCGGGCGCACCCGGGACAACAAACAAGATCCCAACGCGTGGCACACGCAAGGAGAGAGGTGATGCGAACCTAAGGACACACCCTAAAGGTTCCAAGCCACAGAGAAAAGTGATAACAAGTGAAATACATTCAACCTATTATGCAATCGAAACAAAGAGCGGTATAAGCATCGAAGTCCGTCCAGATGCATTTTACCAAAGCATCTTAATGCGCCACGCGCAAGAGGGAAACGGGAGCGGTGCGTACACCGAAGGGTGGTATAAACATCAGAACACGTTCCAATGTTTCTAACCAAAACAAGGCGGTATAAACATCGAAACTCGTTCCAAATGCTTCTAATTGGAAGGGTGGTATAACCATTGGGCACACAACCCAATGCTTCTAACCAACAAGACGGCATAAACATCGGGTGTACCCGAGTGTTTCTAACCGAGGGAGTATAGACATCGGGCACACAACCCAATGTCTCTAACCAACAAGATGGTATAAGCATCGGGCACACGGTCCAAACACTTCTAACCAAATGAGTGGTATAGACATTGGGCACACGACCCAATGTTTCTAACCAACAGGATGGTATAAGCGTCGGACACAAGGTCTAAATGCTCTTAACCAAAGCGAGGTGTAAGCATCGGACACACGTCCCAAACGCTTCTAACCAAAGCAGAGAGGTATAAGCATCGGGCACACGCCCCAAACGCTTCTAACCAAAGCAACGAGGTATAAGCATCGGGCACGCGCCCCAAACGCTTCTAACCAAAGCAGAGAGGTATAAGCGTCGGGCACACACCCCAAACACTTCTAACCAAAGCAGAGAGGGTGGTGTAAACACCGGGCATACCCGAATGTTTCTAACCAAAGCAAGGTGTTCAAAGGAAAGGAATAATCTTACCTGGAATCCTCTTGAATGAATCGTACATACAATATCGTGCCTGATTGCATCAACTTCAAATAAACCGTACATACAATATCGTGCTTGCACAAGAAAGAAACTTTGACAAGCACAGTACAATAGGAATGCATGTTCTATGCGAGACGAATAACCATGATACAATACTTAGCGAGGCATGTTGTATGCACATCTTGCGAGGAACGAAACAGGAGCACATCTTATGCAACAAAACATGGAGCATGTTCTATGCAACACCGAATGCATGCACAATGCAATAGGTGCAAGGTGAGAGCATACACAATGCAATACAACATGACATACATATTCTATGCAGTATAAAAACATCGGTAATGCAATGCAATGCAATATAAAAACATGGGTAATGCAATACAATGCATCATGCGTATTTTGTGCTCAATGATAATGCATACGCAATGCAACATCAATAGCATATGTAACGCAAAACTCTGAATAAAGAAATGCGCATCTGAAAAGGATGGATGCAATTATAACCTCCGAGTTACCTCTCGGAGGAGTCACAATGTATTTCAAAAGGATACACCACGTTCATGCCGGCTGACGATGAGACACGCATCGAAGGCCTGAGTTGAACCTTCGCAAAGACCTTTTGATCTGAAAAGTGGACTTCTCTTGCACTTCTCAAGAACCAAGGACTCAAAACAACCTGAAAACACACAGGGGGGGTACTGGGCACCTGCCGGCCACCCTGGAAGCTTGTCGGCCACTTGCCAAAGCTGTCGGCCACTTAAGTGGCCGGTCGGCCACAAAAACTGGCCAGTCGGCCAGTTGCAACAGATTCGGGGCAATTCAGTCCATTTACATGGGGGACTTTAAAAACACAACTCCAAATCACTTTTTCTCACACCCACAGTGCTGAAATCCTTTCTCCTTTGTCTCTAGACCCTTTTCCTTCTCAGATTTGTGCTCCACACGCGTTTTCCAACGCCCCTCGCGAAGTTGATTCACAAAAACCTTTCGATTCTCTTTGCTTTGAACTGATCAAAAGTTGTTTTCGGAGCTTCTTTCTCCATTTTCACCATTTGAGGTTTGTTTCCTTCAACTTTGTCTTGAGTTTGGCGCCCTTTTCCTGGGCTTTGACTTTCTTTGACTTTTCTCTTTCCGAGAGTTGACTTTTGTTGACTTCTTGGCACTTTTGCCCATTTTACTGATTTTCGCCTACTTTTCACCCTTTTTTTCAGATGGCAGACGATGTTCCACATGGCGGGGGTTCTCCGAGGATGGAGGAGGAACCCGAGCACATTCCGCTGCCGCCCCGAGTCCGGCCATTCGACCTAGCGACATACCATCCCGAGGCACATGTGCTGCCACCTAGCACAGTGCGCCACTTTGCACGACGCGCACCTACAGACCTGCTGCTACGGGAGCCTGAGTCTCATCTGTCTCACAATGCCCCGGAGGTACACACTGTACTCTTACATTTTCTGCGATGCACTTTACAGTTCGCACTTTTGTACTGTATTTTTATCTGCTCATTCTAAACACATATACACACTGTACTTCTGCTCACTCTGAACACATTCACACACAGCATTCCTGCTTATTCTGAACACATTCACACACTGTACTTTTGCTCATCCACACAGGTTGACTCCCGTTTCACCTGCGGGTACGGGTCCACCGTGGCGAGGGAGTGGTACTTGGAGCTCCCTGACGAGGCGGGGTTTGGCCTATTCTGCACGGGGCTCTTGCGTCTCTTTGCGAGTAGGACCGTCTTAGGTGCATTGGTAGAGAGATGATGGGACACCACCAACTCCTTCCATTTCTCTACCACGGGGGATATGACCATGACCCCGTACAACTTCACCATGCTGACGGCCTTGAGTTGGGAGGCCAGCCGATCCCATATGATTCTGAAATGGGCGAGTGCGAGGCTGCTTGGACCTATCTATTAGGAGCACACCCGCCTATTTTCCGATCATCGGGCTTGGTCCGGTACACCTGGTTCTCTGACCATTTCAGGGGGAGAGAGCCTACGACGATCGAGGAGAGAGAGCAGTACGCTCGAGGCTTCCTCATGTTCCTCTTCGGCACTACCTTGTTCGTCGACAGAGGGAACACAGTTGGGCTATATCTTTTGAGCGCCTTAGTAGACCTATCCTAGGTGCGACACTATGAGTAGGGAGGCGCCGGCCTCGCTACCCTCGACTGTCATATGAGCTCGACCTTCTGCAGGAGTGGGAACATATTGGGCGGTTACTGGAGAGCTTGGGAGGTATGCTTTACTGTTCAGCTTTACATTTTCTGCCATGCTTTTTGCTTTACATTTCTATATACTGCACACTGCACGCTGCACACACGGTCTCATTTATACTCTACAATTGTACTTTCTATACACTGTGCCACACTTTGCTTTTTGCACTTTCCGTATTCTGTACTTTCTGCATTCTGCACATTGCACACATACTCTGCTTTCCGCATTATCTGTGTTTATCTGTATTCTCATTGCCACCCTCTTACTTTCCACAGCTATGGGTATACGCCTATTTCCCAACGCTTGCTCCTGAGCCAGAGGTTGAGATGCCTTTCGAGGTACCCTACTCGCGTTGATATGACGGACGGTGCCAGCCTAGGGCCCGGAGACCCTCCCCTACCCACACCAGTACTTTGACACAGTGAGGATGACAGAGGTAAGTCAAAACTCACAGTTTTTCCTGCTTTCTTTTTCAATTCACTTTGCATATCTAATGGTAACTTATCAGTCAGTCTATGCAGTTGCTGTCTGCAGATCACATGGCAGCCTTGGGCGGCGATGCCAGAGTTTGCCCGATTTCATTTTGCCAGAGCTCGGGGTGCCTCTCGATATCGACTCCTGCTCGAGGGACATGTGGGCCAAGCCTAGTTCTTAGGTGAGCGCTTCATGCGCCAAACATTGGGCTTGCCATTACAGTCAGTTCCTTTGCCACCTCCACCGTCTATGCGGACTACAGAGAGTTTCTCCCCTTAGGAGCTCACTGATGGCATACGAGGCACAGATACGGACCGGTTCATTGGGGAGGGGGACTACACGACCTACATCCAGGCATACCTCATGCCTCCATTAGCAGGTGTTCGTGCTCCCACGGGGAGGACAGCTGATATTGCTTCATCGAGCAAGGCTCGGGCAGCAGATGCCCCCTCGACGAGTCGGGCTCGAGCACTGAGGGGTGAGACTTGAGGGATGCCTTCTACTAGGCAGTGTGTTGGATGGCTGAATCCCCCGACCGAGCTGACAGGTTGGCGGTATAGTGGGGTACCTTACCAGATTCCACTCGAGCCTCCGTTGCCAGATCACAGATATGCCAGGACACCTGACTCACCACCGGTATGCATTAGAGTCTTTCATTTATTTCAGTTTCACTCAGATCCTTATTCATTCATGCGCTCATGATTTCAACTTGCATTTGCAGCCCTCCGTGAAGTATGTCGAGGGGTTACTCCAGGTGATGGCCTCATGTAAGGGTATGATCTTGAGGAGAGAGACGATGCTCAGCTCTCACGACATTCCGGTACTCTTCAGTTTTCTTGCATTTATCATACTCCTACTGATATACTGAAACTGACATCTCAGCTACACATTTTCCCACGCTGCACATTGCATGTATAGAGCACATCTGACACATTGCATCCACACACTGTATCTGATTTCTTCATACACTTGCTCCGCACACCATACTTGCATCTGATACATATATTGTAGCTAACATATGCAAATTGCCTTTTCAGGTCACACCTCTTCAGACAGGACCAGCAGAGCCTTCTCCAGTAGCAGGGAGAGAGATGCCGGCACACGGCCGAGGGAGGCATCGAGAGCCTGTCACACGCGATGACGATAACGAGTCCAGCGAGGAGGAGGAGCCAGCGAGTCCTCGGTCAAAGTCATCCGAGGGTGGTGGCAACGGCACTGGCTCAGGTTCTGAGGGTGGCGATGATGTCGAGGAGGGCTCCGAGGATGAGAGCAGAGGCGGCTTTGGTTCAGGCTCCAGTTCAGATTCTGGTGGTGGCACCGGCGACGATGGTGCAGAGTCTACTCAACCGAGGAAGAGGATGAAGAGAGCCTCTCAATCCTGAGCTGGGTGGCACCGATTTGGATGTTTCTTTTGCTTAGTTTTTCTTTTACTAGTTGTTAGCACATTGTACAACCTTAGGCAATTTTACATTCTTCAAAACTTATACTTTTGTAAAAAGAAACCGTGATGGAATGAAAACAGCTTTTTGATTAAAAAGTGTTGCATTGTATATTCTGAGCATCGCATTGCACCATTTTACACAAAAATGGGATGAACGAAAATTGAACATTGTATATCGTCTTGACAATTGCTTAGTCAGGTAGTGAACCAACCAAAACAAAACAAACTAAATAAAACAACTCAGTGAACAAAACAACAACTCAATAAACAAAACAACAACAACTTGATAAGCAAATTGCAACAACTCGATAAAATAAATTGAAACAAACTTTAGAACGACTCAACAAAGCCGCAGCAAAATGCATCCAAAGTGGAACAAAACATAGGTTTTCAGCATTCTTAACACATAGGAAGGCCAAGATACTCTGCTAGGGACAACAAGAGGCTGTCAGCCACTTATAGCTACTGCCGGCCACTTGGAGTGGGTGTCGGCCACTTAGGTGGCCGGCTGGACAGAAAAGGTGGCCGGTTGGCTACTCCAACTGCCTAGTCGGCCAGTTTTGGTAGGAGCCTCCAGATTGCTGCCACCTGTATTCCATTCAATGCTTTATCTTCTACAAAAGCTCCAGCTTCATGGTTTCTTCATTTCAACTCTGTTTTTACCACAAATGGAGCCATTTCTTGCCCAAAAACTCTCCGATTGGCTTGCAGCTTTAGATGGCTCGAAAAAACTAAAGTTTTGGGGTGTCGGGATAAATGCACTATTCACGCTGAGTCGCACCCCGCTGTGTTTTCCATTCCTCCATGCCGCGGCTAGATGTTGGAATCCAATTACACATGTCTTTAGCTTTGGGGGACAAGAGATATGTCCCACATTCGAAGAATTCCAAGCTTTGATGGAATCTTGGCGTGAAGAGGAAATCTTGCCCCAGTCTCGTTTTGGCCACACCCAAGCTCTAGGGCGGATGTGTGGGCTCACTTTGCATGATGCCCGGTCCTTGGTTCACGAGGGGGAGTTGGATATTCCGAGCTTGATGCATCGATTTTCTGACGCCGATAACCGCGGTGATCATTTTTGGTAAAATTTTTGGCAACATGCCCTTTGCTTGTGCATGCTGTCTCATTTCCTACTTGCCCCTAGCTTCGAAGGGTCTAGCGTCCGTTTGATTGAAGTTACCCAAGGCTTGAAAGAGGGCGAGAGCTGCATTGGCATGACGTTAGCCGAGACCCTGATGGGTTTAGATGCTTTCCATCGTCAGGAGACAACCAGGTTCGCAGGAAGTCCACTACTCTTACAGGTAATGTTTCCCACCCTTCTCATATGTGTATTTCTCACATCACTTGGCCCTCAGGCTCTGTTTTTCTCTCAAAACCCTTTCTCACTTTTTCTCTCTACGTACACCTCTCTATTCTTTAATCTCTCTTATTTTTCATCCCTTCCCAGATATGGCTCATGGATAAATTGAAAGTAGTGGACTCATGCCCTGCATATTCAGTACACAGCTATTTCTTTCGCCTACGACTAGTTGATGCCCCGAATGAAGCATGGTGGTGCGAATGGATGTGCACTTGATCTGCTGTTGACATCGCTTGGCGTTGCCCTTGGTTTGATCTGCCTGAGATGAGCTACAACATGTCCCGGCAGCCTGGCATTCAGCTGATGGGCCTGGTACACTGTGTCTTCTACTTCCTATTTCGGTTCCGGCGTCAATTCGGACACGACCAGACTTGCCCAGAAGAGGGAGTGGAATACCCGACTTCATATCCGATCAAAGGCTCACATCTAGCTCGATATTCCACTGCATGGAGGACAAGAGAACTTCTGGCCCCTGCTCCCACTTTCAGTTGCGCCCTTTCTGACGAATGCATAGCTTGGCTCAAAGATGAGGCACAAACTGGGCCTACTTTGGCATCCGAAGCTTCCACAAGCTCTGGAAGGGGGCGCAGGAACACGTGACTATGCCCCAAGTTTATTACTTTAATCTGTACTTTCAAGTTTTCTTTTTGAATGTAATAAAAAAGCAACTTCAATTTGTATCAAGAGTCGAAGAGCTCTGTGTTGAAATCAATGACATTGAAAGTTGTGGGTACTGAAAATTTTCCGTTTTGGTCCAAAAATGATCTAAGTTGTAAAAAGATTAATTTGAATAAAATCAACTTTTATTAAAACTTTTCAAAACCATTTTCAATATGGATCACAACTGGACACACCTAAGATCTATCACTGAGATGTACAACCCCAAATCCAACAAACGAAAAGTTGCCCCTTGTCTGAATAGCACTGCACTGTAGCTCACAACCGAGCTCTTGGATGCGGAAAAGACAAAGATAGCCAAAACAATTTCATGGACACAGTTGATTTGGAAGTGTTTATGGCTGGACTTCATAATAAAGTTGCCTACGTATCCGAGGATGAGAATCAAGCCTTACGTAGTTCGGTGAGGGTTCACTCCGGTTTTAACACTCTCTTTTTGCGCTCTAACTTTTGCCAAGGCCGCCCTTTCTGAGTTTTCAACCTTGTGAGCTCAGTTTTTCTTATTTCAAATTTTTTGTGCTCTAAGTTTTGCCTAGGTCGCCCTTTTGGGTTTTCGGCCTAGCGAGCCACTCAAGGGTAGTATTTCTTCAACTTGTCCATGTTGATTGGTTAGGAGAACTCAAGGCCATCTAAATCCATGAGAATGACGGCTCCACCTGACCAAATAGACTTGATGATGTAAGGACCAGTCCAATTGGGTCTGAACTTGCCCCTAGGGTCATGGATGGGAGCTCCGTTGTCTTTGAGCACCAAATCCCCCTCTTTTAGATTCCTAGACTTAACTTTCTTGTTGAAAGCCCTGGCAATTCTGCATTCATAACCTTGAATGTGGTACAGTGCTTTCAGCCGCCTCTCGTCGAACAACATAAGTTCCTCAAACCTACTCTGCTGCCAATCTGCTTCCGCTATTTGGCACTCAGCCATCACCCGCAGCGATGGAACCTCAACTTCGATCGGCAGAACAGCCTCCATCCCATAAACTAGAGAATACGGAGTTGCCCCAGTAGAAGTACGAATCGATATTCTGTAGCCCCAAAGAGCAAACGGCAACTTATCTGGCCAGTCCCTGTAGGTTTCCACCATCTTCTGTAAAATGTGCTTGATATTCTTGTTGGCGGCCTCAACCACTCCGTTGGTTTGCGGCCTATATGTGGATGACTTATGAAAAGCCACGTTGTATTTCTCCAACAAGTCTATCACTTCCTTCTTGAAGTGGGAACCATTGTCCGAGATAATCTCATTTGGGACCCCATAGCAACAGATGATGTTGTTCCTGATGAACTTGGCTACATGTGACGCTTTTAGCACTGCGTAGGATTGGGCCTCGACCCACTTTGTAAAGTAGTCTATTGCCACCAGGATGTACTCATGCCCGTTCGACCCCTTCGGAGTAACTGCCCCAATAACATCAATCCCCCAGACTGAAAATGGCCACGGCGAAGTCATGTTGTACAACTTTGATGGCGGAATGTTCATGCGGTTTGCATGGATCTGGCATTTGTGGCATCGCCGAACAAAACCAATACAGTCCTCCTCCATGGTTGACCAGTAGTAACCCTGTTTGAGAATCTTTCGAGCTAGCATCACTCTGCTCATGTGCGATCTGCACTCTCCTCCGTGGATGGCCTCCATCAGGCGCTTTGATTCTTCAGCATCGACACACAGTTTATGCATTCCCAGATGGCCCCGTTTGTACAATTTACCCCCATAGATGATAAACTGAGCAGCCATTTGTCGTATTGCCCTCTTGTCTTTGGCATTTGCCCCTGATGGATAAGCCTCCTTTTCCAAGAAGTTGCAGACATCAAAGTACCAGGGGTTTTGATCTTGTGCTTCATCTATGGCGGCAATCAGTTCATAGGCCGGCACATACCTCTGTTCAATAATGATTGGACGCATCCGAACTCCCAAAGGGATGTCTATCATAGAAGATAGAGTTGATAAAGCGTCGGCGAACCTGTTGCTCTCTCTTAACAGATGGGTGAAGGTTAACTTCTTAAACCTGGGAATTAGGACATCCAGGGTTTGCTGATAGATTTTCATCCTTTCTTCCTTAACCTTCCAGTCTCCTTTCGCTTGAGATACAACCAGGTTCGAGTCCCCAATGACGTCCAACCGTTTTGCCCCTAATTCCAGGGCGGCTTCTAAGCCAGCGATACATGCCTCGTACTATGTTTCATTGTTAGATACCTTGAACCGGAGTTTAAAAGCTAAGGGTATGTGGGAATTGTCGGGTGCTATCAGTAACACCCCTATCCCATACCCGTATTGATTAGACGCTCCGTCAAAGTACGTAGTCCAAATCTCTTCTTCAACCTGCAGAATGGCTTCATCTAGGAACAGATACTCTACCGCTTCATCTCCCTCCACTAGGTGATCAGCTGGGAACTCCGCTACTGCCCTCCCTTTCACAGACTTGCAAGTCATATACTTCAAATCAAATTCGGAGAGAAGAAGCAACCAACGAGCTAGCCTACCCGTAAGTGCTGGTTTCTCGAAGAGATATTTGATGGGATCTAATCTCGAAACTAGTATTACAAAGTGAGCTAATAGGTAGTGCCTCAACTTCCTGGTAGCCCATACTAAGGCCAAAAAAGCCTTCTCAAGCAAAGTATAACGGATCTCATATTCTAACATCTTCTTGCTCAGGTAATAGATAGCCTTCTCCATTTTATCCTCAGATTCTTGCGCAAGCATGCAGCCCATTGTCGTGTCGGTTACTGACAAATACAATATCAACGGCTTCCCCGGCTCTGGCGGTGACAACACAGGTGGGTTCTGTAGCTACTTCTTGATCTGTTCGAAAGCAACTTGGCATCGGTCATCCCACTGGAATTTCTTTCCTTTCTTCAGGAGACCAAATAGTGGTTCACAAGTCAAGGTTAATTTTGTAATAAACCATCTTATGAATTGCACTTTACCCAGAAAGCCTCGCACCTCCTTTTCAATCCTTGGTGGTGGCATTTCTAAGATGGCCTTGATCTCGGAAGGATCAACCTCAATGCCCCTCTGTGTGATCAAGAACCCCAGCATTTTCCTTACTGTAACACCAAAGGTACATGTCTGAGGATTCAGTCACAACCGATTCTCTCTGATCCGTTGGAAAAATTTCTTCAAGTCGATGTAGTGGCCCTCTCTTTCCTTGGACTTGACAATCATGTCGTCCACGTACACCGCAACCTCTTTATGGATCATATCATGCAAGATCGTAGTTGTAGCCCGTTGATAAGTAGCCCCAGCATTCTTCAAACCGAACGGCATCACCCTATAATAGTAGGTCCCCCACGGGGTAGTGAAGGCAGTTTTCTCCCTATCTTCAGGTGCCATCAAAATCTGATTATAGCCCGAAAACCCATCCATAAACGAGAGCAGCGCATGCCCAGCTGTGAAATGCACCAATTCATCAATGTGCGGTAATGGAAAGTCATCCTTCGGACTGGCTTTGTTTAGATCCCTGAAATCCACACATACCCGAATTTTGCCATCTTTCTTCGGCACTAGAACAATGTTGGCCAACCAAGTAGGATACTCAGATACTAACAGGAACCCTGCATCTATCTGCTTGGTGACCTCTTCTTTGATTTTCAGAGCCCAATCCGGGCGTATTCTCCGAACCTTCTGTTTAACACGTCGGGCCTCAGGGTCAAGAGGGATCCGGTGCTGTACAATCCCAAGATCGATTCCAGGCATGTCTTCATAGGACCACACGAAAACATCTTTGAAATCTTTTAATAAAGCAACTAAGCGCCCCCGTTCCTCCAAAGACAACGTGGACCCGATCTGGACCAGACGCGGATCCTTCTCAGTACCAACATTAATTGAAGTGATTTCATCAACCAAAGGCTTTACAAACCTCTCCTGCTCTCGATCAATCAAATGTTTCAAAACTAGAGGAATTTCTTCCTCGTTGTTTTCATTAAAGTTTTGAAAGTCCTAATTAGTGCAATAAACAAGCGGCATAGAAAAGTACTCAGAAACCATGACATCATTCTCATTAACAACTTCTAGATTGTCTGATTCTTCGGTTACAACAGACTCAAAGGAAAATGAAAAAGACGACCTCGACAACACAACGGCATCCGGGTTATCACCCCCAGGAATACTGGACTCTAACTCAGAAGAACTGGAATCTGATTCCGACTCCACAAACTCTGTGGAATCAGATTCTGGTTCACTACTTGACCCAGAACTGCTAGATAAAAAGCCCTCCTCGTATTGCCAGATGAGGGAGGGTGCGATGGATGCATCCAGAATACCAAAAGAAGGGCCCACAACCGATTGATCCCTAATCATGGAGATAGAAAAGTCTTCCCCCAAGCACTTTGGTATGATCTGAGGATCTGAGAGGAGACAAGCTAGCGTTGCTCCCATTTTAAAATCTGTGCCATCGGACTCATCCTCTTTGCACTACTCTGTCGCAGTCGGTGGGTTAGTCTGTTCTTCGATAACTTCATCCCCTAGCAACTGTAAGTCAAAAAAGATCTCAAAATCCGGCAAGCGCCGCCTCTTTGAATTCAACCATGGCTCCGGAAAGCCGCAAAACGGGAAATCTTCCCCCTCCCAGACAAAGCGTCCGTTCAAGGTTCCTTGGATAGGTCTGTGCACTAACTCATAGTGCTTCCCAGCTTGTTTCGCCTTGGCTCTTCCAGCCATCTCTTTTCTCTTTCCCACCCAATCCTCTTTGGTAGGCGTGTAGCCTAGACCAAAGGTATGGGGATTGTGTGACACTTTGGCCAATTCAGCGACGCTCTTCCGGCCACTCCTTCCTAATCCCATTCTGGGCACATGTTGAAGCTTGTTCATGAGGTAAACAGATTGCGCACTGACATACAGCCCCTCATCAATAGCTAGAAGATCTTACACTACCCGAGTCTCAGCCAATGTAAACCCAGACAAGAAGACATCCTCCTCGCCGTGTACAATCTCCAAGATCGGCGTAGTAACCTCTGGCGGGGGATGTATTGAAGAGTACCCGAAAACAATTGCCACCCCCTTCCCATGGGGGTATTTCAACATCTGGTATAGGGTGGAAGAGACAGCTCTTACTTGGTGCAGCCACGGCCGTCCAAGAAGTAAATTGAAGGTGGCTGGAACATCCAGAACATGAAATTTGATGTCCTGTTAGCCCGGGCCAACCTGAGTTTTTATCCGCACTATCCCCATCACCTCCCGGCTGGTGTTGTCATAAGCCCATATCACCTGGGCTGTTGGTGCAAAATCTGTGGGCTTCAACCTGATAGTATATGCCGTTCACGACGGACACACATTTATGGCAGATCCCGTATCAACTAGGACAACCGGTATCCACTTTTCCTTACATTCCACAGAGATGTAGAGTGGCTTGTTATGCTTAGCGCCCTCAGACGGTAATTCTTTGTCTGTGAATGTCAAAGTCGGTGAAGCTCCACTCGGGAAAACCAACCCTACCAACTGTTCGGGGGTCGTATCAATTGAAAGCTTAGCCTTGTCTATGGCTGAAAGGACGGCTTGTCTATGCACCCTCGAGGCCATGAGCAGTCCCCAGATGGAGATGTCTGCTTGAATCTTTTTAAGCTGCTTCAGTATGGCTTCCTCCTCTAATAGTCTATCCTTCTGCCTCTCAGCTTCCTTGTCTTTCTCGGATGCCTCCGATTGGTCCAGGTATGGGGGTTTAAAACATCGCCCACTCCGAGTCATGTGGTCGACTTCTTCGGTGTACCATGTATCATCAGGGAGATTCTGTCCCCAATCCTCATCAGTATGGGCCAGACGCACATCATCGTCTTCCAACCACATGCCCTCAGCAACTGACAAACAACTATCGGGCTCCGCTGTAGTTATTTCTGTGCTCACAGCACATTCTGTCCCCGCAGGGGCCTTGGCTTTTCTAGTCCTCTCATCAGTCTCGATCCTCTCTTGCTCAAACCGCCTCAGCGCAGCCTCTTGTTCTGTGTCAGCTGTACACAAACTGCCCAATTCCTGAGCAAAATTCTTTGTACCAGTGCTCTCTGGCAACTCTTCCTTGTTCTCGACCATTCCAACCGCTGTAGATGTTCCAATTTCTGACTGCCCTTATTTCAGCCAAGATTCCTCATCAATATCTGGCTCGTCGCTGAGCCACCCTGTAGTATCTATTGCTCTATTCGTATCAAACCAACCAACCTGCACGTCCCCCAGGTCCTACTCATCAAAGAACTGTAGGTTGCTGATATCCTCCTCAAGGTCGGCTAGGTCATCAAGCCCTTAACTCGGCCTGTCCTCCCGGACAACATTTACCTCTTCCCCAGTTGGCAACTCCCCCATTGGCTTGGCTTGATCTGTTGGCACAATATAACCGCACGGGTTGTATGCTTCCTCAGTTAAGCTTGCAGAGCCCTCAGGCGTTCTCTCTTTCATAATGGCCACCACCATGGGTTCAGGTTGGGATATTGACGTGCTCATCATCCATAATTCTGTGAATTCCGGGATGAACAATGCCGGCTTAGGCAGGTGGAAGGGAGTGATGTATATGCTGGAGTCGTACAGGATGGCCATTGTTTGGATCAGGTTCACTTGCCTAGGTGAAGGATGGGGTTGATTATGTGGTGGGCGGGGGTTTATGGTGACATTTGGTTTGTCAGGAGGTGCAATTACTTTATTGTCAATGAGATCCTGGATCTCATGACATAGTCTGAAGCACTGGTCAGTATCATGCCCATGCTATTGATGGAAGGCACAATACTTAGCTGGGTTGTGTGTGGGAGGGAGGGGATTTGGCAGTGGACGGGGTTCCAAGGGCTTCAGATGCCCTTTTCTAATCAGGGCCCTCAAGGCCGCAGACAAAGACATATAAAGTGGAGTAAAGGTCCTCTGGCCCCGAGGTGGGTATTTTTCGGGTGGTGGGGTGGTTCCGAATGTACCAATAAAGGGTGTGGCTATTTTTGGTGCGGTGGTGAGCATGCCAACGTCAGAAGTTCTTATGGCTGCATTGCTACTTGTAGCTGCATTCGTACCACGTGTAAATGCCCTCTTGGGCTGCTCCTTCTCCTGGTCAATCAGACCCTGTTTCATGGCATCCTCAATCTGTACTCCAATCTCGTGAAGATCAACAAAGGTGGGGAGGGGTAAGACAATCATTCTCTGCATTAGCTTCGGTTGTAGATTCCGAACGACCATCCTTATCTGGTCTTTCTCAGCTGGCCTGGTTGACATCATGGAGGCCTTAGCCCTCCACCGAGTAACAAAGTCAGATAAGCCCTCCTTCGGCTCTTGTCTAGTTGCCTCGAGATCACAAGTTGTGACCTCGATTTGAGTATTGTAAGAATATTCAACGACGAAGGGCTCGGCCAACTCTTCCTAACTTCTCTTCACTGAAGCCTCCAGTTTGGCATACCAGATAGCCGCAATACCCGATAAGGTCCGGCCAAAGAGGGATAGTTTTTGTAATCTAGTCAGGCCCATCGGCCGCAGGATGTCTGAAAAGTGCCTCAAATGGACCATAGGATCGCCTGAACCGTCGAAGTGATCTATGTGAGGCATTTTAAATCTGTTCGGCAATGTCACCGCCGAATCTATGTAGCCATCCTCTATGTCGGGGATCGAGTTGACTGCCTAAGCTCGCTTGAACAGCTTCTCAAGCTTGCTCACTTTCAAGGCTGTGGGATCTACCTCAGATTAAACGGTGTATCTATTGGGTAGGCCGGCGCTTTGGAAGTCTGCTGTGGGACTGGCCCTGCCAAAACGTCCGTATTCTCTTGGACATTGGTTGTCTCCCCGGGTATTAGAACCACAGGTAGGGGTGGGTGCGAAGCAGAAGCTGCTGTTTGTGGTTGTTGTTGCTGTTGCTGTTGAAGCCTAGAAATGAGTTGAGTCTGCTGGGCCACAACCTCTGTTTGACGGGCGGTCACTTTCGCCTGGCGAGCGGCATCCCGCTGCATGGCCTCTATAGTTTGCTGGAGTTTAGGCATCATTTCTTCCATACTAACTAAGGGGTGTTGATCTGTCTGATCTGGTATAAACTCTGTTTCGGAAGTGGAAGCAAAAAATCAATTTTCACTAAGCACGGGTGACTGACGAACTGGTGAATTATGCCGAACTCTTCTCCGTCTTGTAACTGGGGGAAGAGAAGCAAACACGGGTTGTCCTCTCACAAGATCCCCAGATCGATACAACCTCCTTACTCGGGTCCAGAGTGCTTGGGGGGAAAATGC
This sequence comes from Camellia japonica, assembly GCA_030407325.1. Lineage (NCBI taxonomy): Eukaryota > Viridiplantae > Streptophyta > Magnoliopsida > Ericales > Theaceae > Camellia > Camellia japonica. Next base: position 108,966,240 of record JAPPVO010000017.1, on the reverse strand, counting down.
CTCGTCGGAAGCAATACTGAACTACTACCTTGCAAAAAAGAAAAAGAAAGCAAAAAGAAAGAAACATCAATCAGCAAAAGGACAGTATCTCGGCTTAGATAAAGACAACACACAGTTGAAATCATAAGCTGGACAAACTGCACTCAAACACTGATTTCTGCCCCCAAACATTCTGCCTAAAAACTGATACCTTCAAATGCTGATGTCCTCAGACTGATACCCAAACTTGCAACTGATACATGCATTCCTGTAGAGACACACCCTAACAGCACATAGCAAGCAAGTGAGAGCCAAAACACCCCTATGGTGGGGTAGGGTTTCCCTGTCCTAGTTTCGCCAGGAACTAGGGTACCACTACGCACGCATACGGTTTCAAACAACCTACATTCGAGTGAGCAACCTGTCCTAGTTTGGAATGGTATCTATGGCTTCCGATATGCAACTAGGTTGATTGGTCAAAAAGGGCGCCTTGGCGGTGATCTCGATCCAAGGTTTGTGTTCCCATCGTGGCAGAGACCGCAACCAGTCAGCCTTATGGCACGCTTTTCCAAACAAGCCTCCAACAAACCGTTCAGGAATAGCAAATGGCAAACACTGTGACTTAGGTGCACCAATGCAAATGCAATGCATAGAAACACATAAGTGTAAATAAAACAACATATCATGAGTTCGAGTCAAATTCTCTAAATCCCCAGCAGAGTCGCCAGAAACTGTAGACTCGACTTTCTTCGCGCGCCCTCATTTCGGAGAGGCGCAAATTGGTCTACTACAGTTCAGACTCCTGTCACGATTCTGAACCTAATCTCACAAAGTGCAATGTGAGACTGATAAACACCAAAGAGTCCAATCCGGCAAATCATTTTGGAAAATCGATTTTGAATCAAATAATGCCAAAACTGGACTACTTCGCCAGATTACAGAATCACCACCTAAATATTTTATTTTTGGGAAATTTAGGAAACCCTGACTCGTGCCAAAGGCCACGTGTCCGTCATCACCAAAGTTGCCTCGGCTCGGGAACTTGGGTACGAGAGGGGAAGGTCATGAAATGAGCACCCCCGCTTGCCCGATCAAAGGATCGGCCTCTAATAAGCATGATATGTTGTTTTATAAACCTCATGTGTTCTTTTCTAGTTATTAGACTAACTTTACTATGTGGCGCACACATACAAGTATAGACTAAATCGCGAGAATTGGAACAAAACAACTCATGTTTGTTTTTCGAAAATGGTTTGGAATTGCCACTCGCAAGTGGGCTAAAGCGCGGATTTGCCACCCTTAAGTGGGCTTAAAACATGATTTGCCACTTCACAAAGTGGGCTTAAAACTCACATTTATCGAATTGTTCCAATTCAAGCAACAAAGCATTCATCCACAGGCACTCATGCAGTTAATCAAGTAAGCAAATAGCGTCATGGCAAGCATGCTATCATGGCAACACTCACACTCATGTAGGTATGCTAAAGCGTAAAAACTTACAGTGTACTCCTAGCCAAAACAAAAGCTAATTAGAAATATGCATGATCCTAACTATATAGATGCCTAATGCAACACATGCAATAATGTAACTAAATAGGCTCGTCTAAGATGGCATATGAATGCGACAATTTGATAACATGCTTTTAAACACGTATTCAAATAGGTATTGAAATACGATGCAGTTTGAATGATGCGCCGAGCTCGGCGCATGCAAGACAAATGAATGATGCACACATGCGAGCATAAGGTATACTAATCGAGATATGCCTTAAACTAACCATCAAAAGCTGATCAGTAAAAGGCAGAAAGACGTGGGGTTGGAAAACATGCACACACGCACGCACGCACGCTTATTGCAAATTGCGCCCACTCGAAGGAGGGCCCTAATAAATAAGCTAAGCTACTTATTACAAAACAAAACTAATTAACTATTCTAGCTAATTAATTATTACAACACAAATGAATTTGAATAACTAGCTATTCTAAGCTACTAAATACAATACTCGAATCAAATAATTAGCTAACAACTAACTAGTTAAAGCAAGTAAAGCAGCCTCGCGGGCGAGGGAGATATGCATGCTCGGTTGTGTCCTCCCGAAAATTTGTCACTTTGCCGTCGGTTGCCTCTGTTTACACTTGCCTCGGTCTTTGAACATCGAACCAACATTTCAAACTTTTCTGCTCCAAAACAGAATCATTTTTGCACAAAAATGGGCTGGTGGCCGGTCTGCCACAAAAAGTGGCTGCCTGCCACAAAAAGTGGCTGCCGGCCACCTCAACTGGCCAGCCAGCCAGTGAGAGTGGTTGGTCGGCTACCTCAAGTGGCCGGTCAGCTACATACTTCTCCAAGCTCCTGGTTTTGCTGCAACAGAGGCATAACAATGTATTCTTCAAGGAATGTGTGTACTACCACCCTCCTTATCATATCTTAAGCTCACAGGAGTGCGGCACTCGGCTCTCAAGCCATCAATCACGCATTTTCATGCATGATAGCCAAAGAACCAAGTTTGCACAACCTTAGTAAATGCGCACATAAGACACAAAGAGCCTCCACCCTATCATGCATGATCAAGGGTGTCAGCGACCAAGAAACGTGACACGTTTCATCACTTTGAGTATGAAACGTGTCACATTTCTTGTGTTTGGATTAACGTCCGATCCAAACACCTGCAATGCAACACACATGTTATCTTGGCATGTTTTACTTAATTCAATTCTTGTTTACTCATTATAACTTTACCAAACCATTCTTTAATTGGTTTGTCCAATGTGAAAGTCCTCTAAGGAGAAAGATGGCTTAAGCCACAAGTGCTTTGAGCATGAAAGAGGTCTCACGCTTTTGACTAGTAGAAATCCTCAAAGGAGGATTAAAGCCATTAGGCATGAGAACCTCAAATTCACACTCAGACCAACAAGGGCTCAAGTCCATTTTCAAAGAAAATTGAAAAGTGAAGAAGAGAGGGAGGTGGCAGACTTTTTGGTGCTGAAATGACGTGCTAAAGACATTAAATTATGCAAGGAAAGCATGCAAGGCATGTTCAAAAGGCCTAATCATCAAGACTAGCAAAGAGCATCACTCTAGAAGCATGCAATATCAAGCATAAATAACCAAACCAACTCTGGACAGAGCTTAATCATACCAAATCAGAGGCTACAACATGCTGAAATTGAAGCTCAAATAGCAAGAAAAACATGTTCGCATGTAGGCTTGCAAGCAAGACATAGAGCACAAAGTTTAAAGCGATGAAAGAGTGGAAAATGTGAGAGTGTGACTACACTATATACTCTGAAATTACATGCAACATGAGGCTATAGCATGCAAACATCACAAGAAAAGCATGTTAAGGGGCCTAAAACTCAAAGCTAGTAAGGGTCAACTAAACTATAGCTATACAAAGCAAAGCATATATGACCAAGACCACCCAAAACAGAGCTAAAGCATAGCAAATCAGTAGCAAAATGGTGATGGAGTTAAGGTAACTCAAGCTAGAATGATGAACCAACCCATTAGACATTCAAGGCTAGTAAGCATGATTGCACTACAAGTATAAAAAGCAAGCAACAAATGACTCAACAAACTAAAAACAGAGCTAAAGCAGGTCAAAAATTTCACAAAAACATGAGGAGATGAAGCCATGAGATGGTAAAAAAGCATGCACAACTATTAAGCCATCTATGCATACGAACAAGATACAAGGAGAGGGGACCACCCCCTCCTATTTTAGACCACAAAACCAACTTTCCACCATCGAAATTCCTCTGAGTTTCAGTGGTAGAAAGGACAAACAAAGGGTGTTCCAAAGGCTAAGAAAGGTGGCTCAAAAGGCTTTACAAGCCAAAGAGCCAAGGGAGGAAACCACCCCCTAACCAAACAAGACTCAAACCAACATTTTAAAGCCTTAAAATCAAAGTTTTTAAGAGGTTCAAACCAGCCTCAAAATAGCATGCAAAGTTGGTCAAGCACTTAATCAAAACAAAGCTTGAAAGGGACAAGCTCTTACCCTTGAAGCACAGCAACAATTTTGGACCAAAACCAAGCCTTAGACCTCAAACCAAGCTTCAAGGGTCCTCAGCTCCAAAGTGAAGGTGTTTGACTAGGTGTCTTAGTGCAAATATGTGAAGAAAACTCACTTTTATGCACAATATAGCACAATATAGAGAGAGATAGAGGATTCTAGAGAGAGAGTAAAACTTTGACAAGCACAGTACAATAGGAATGCATGTTCTATGCGAGACGAATAACCATGATACAATACTTAGCGAGGCAAGCTGTATGCACATCATGCGAGGAACGAAACAGGAGCACATCTTATGCAACAAAACATGGAGCATGTTCTATGCAACACCGAATGCATGCACAATGCAATAGGTGCAAGGTGAGAGCATACGCAATGCAATACAACATGACATGCATATTCTATGTAATATAAAAACTTGGGTAATGCAATACAATGCATCATGCATATTTTGTGCTCAATGATAATGCATATGCAATGCAACATCAATAGCATATGTAACGCAAAACTCTGAATAAAGAAATGCGCATCTGAGAAGGACGAATGCAATTGCAACCTCTGAGTTACCTCTCGGAGGAGTCTCAATGTATTTCAAAAGGATACACCCCGTTCATGCCGGCTGACGATGAGACACGCATCGAAGGCCTGAGTTGAACCTTCGCAAAGACCCTTTGATCTGAAAAGTGGACTTCTCTTGCACTTCTCAAGAACCAAGGACTCAAAACAACCTGAAAACACATAGGGGGGTACTGGGCACCTGCCGGCCACCCTGGATGCTTGTCGGCCACTTGCCAAAGCTGTCGGCCGCTTAAGTGGCCGGTCGGCCACAAAAACTGGCCAGTCGGCCAGTTGCAATAGATTCGGGGCAATTCAGTCCATTTACATGGGGGACTTTAAAAACACAACTCCAAATCACTTTTTCTCACACCCACAGTGCCGAAATCCTTTCTCCTTTGTCTCTAGACCCTTTTTCTTCTCAGATCTGTGCTCCACACGCGTTTTCCAACGCCCCTCGCAAAGTTGATTCATGAAAACCTTTCGATTCTCTTTGTTTTGAACCGATCAAAAGTTGTTTTCGGAGCTTTTTTCTCCATTTTCACCATTTGAGGTTTGTTTCCTTCAACTTTGTCTTGAGTTTGGCGCCCTTTTCCTGGGCTTTGACTTTCTTTGACTTTTCTCTTTCCGAGAGTTGACTTTTGTTGACTTCTTGGCACTTTTGCCCATTTTACTGATTTTCGCCTACTTTTCACCCTTTTTTTAGATGGCAGACGATGTTCCACACAGTGAGGGTTCTTCGAGGATGGAGGAGCAGCCCGAGCACATTCCGCTGCCACCCCGAGTCTGGCCATTCGATCCAACAACATACCATCCCGAGGCATATGTGCTGCCACCTAGCACAGTGCGCCACTTTACCGGATTTACACGGCGCGCACCTGCAAACCTGCAGCTACGGGAGCTTGAGTCTCATCTGTCTCATGATGCCCCGGAGGTACACACTGCACTCTTATATTTTTTGCGATGCACTTTACAGTTCGCACTTTTGTACTATATTTTCATCTGCTCATTCTAAACACATATACACACTGTACTTTTGCTCACTCTGAACACATTCACACACAACATTCCTGCTTCTTCTGAACACATTCACACACTGTACTTCTGCTCATCCACACAGGTTGACTCCCGTTTCACCTGCGGGTACGGGTCTACCGCGGTAAGGGAGTGGTACTTGGAGCTCTCTGACGAGGCGGGGTTTGGCCTATTCTGAACGGGGCTCTCGCATCTTTTTGCGAGTAGGACCGTCTTAGGCGCATTGGTAGAGAGATGGTGGGACACCACCAACTCCTTCCATTTCTCTACCACGAGGGATATGACCGTGACCCCGTACGACTTCGCCATGCTGACGGACCTTGAGGTAGGAGGCCAGCCGATCCCATATGATTCTGACATGGGCGAGTGGGAGGCTGCTTGGACCTATCTATTGGGAGTACACCCACCTATTTTTCGATCATCAAGCTTGATCCGGTACACCTGGTTCGCTGACCATGTCAGGGGGAGAGAGCCTACGACGATCGAGGAGACAGAGCAGTACGCTCGAGGCTTCCTCATGTTCCTCTTCGGCACTACATTGTTTGTCGACAGAGGGAACACAGTTGGGCTATATCTTCTAAGCGCCTTAGTGGACCTATCCCAGGTGCAACACTATGATTAGGGGGGCGCCGACCTCGCTACCCTCTACTGCTATATGAGCTCGACCTCCCGCAGGAGCGAGAACATATTGGGCGGCTACTAGAGAGCCTGGGAGGTATGCTTTACTATTCAGCTTTACATTTCCTGCCATGCTTTTTGCTTTACATTTCTGTATACTGCACACTGCACACACGGTCTCATTTATGCTCTACAATTGTACTTTCTATACACTATGCCACACTTTGCTTTCTACACTTTCCGTATTCTGTACTTTCTGCATTCTGCACATTGCACACATACTCTACTTTTCGCATTATCTGTGTTTATCTGTATTCTCATTGCCACCCTCTTGCTTTTCACAGCTATGGGTATACACCTATTTCCCAAGGCTTGCTCCTGAGCCGAAGGTTGAGACACCCTTCGAGGTACCCTACTCGCGTCGATATGACGGCTGGTGCCAGCCTAGGGCCTGGGAGACCCTCCCCTACCTGTGCCAGTACTTTGACATAGTGAGGACGACAGGGGTAAGTCAAAACTCACAGTTTTTCCTGCTTTCATTTTCAATTCACTTTGCATATCTAATGGCAACTTATCAGTCTATTCACTTGTTATCTACAGATCACATGGCAGCCTTGAGTGGCGATGCTAGAGTTTTCCAATTTCATTTTGCCGGAGCTCGGGGTGCCTCCTGATATCGACTCCTGCTCGAGGGACCTGTGGACCGAGCCTGGTTCTTAGGTGAGCGCTTCATGCGCCAGACATTGGGCTTGCCATTACAGTCAATTCCTTTGCCACCTCCACCGTCTATGCGGACTACAGAGAGTTTCTCCCCTCAGGAGCTCACTGACATCATACGAGGCACAGATACGGACCGGTTCATTGGGGAGGGGGACTACACGACCTACATCCAGGCGTACCTCATGCCTCTATTAGCTGGGGTTCGTGCTCCCACGGGGAGGACAGCTAATATTGCTTCATCGAGTAGGGCTTGGGCAGCAGATGCCCCCTCGACGAGTAGGGCTCGAGCACCGAAGGGTGAGACTAGAGGGATGCCTTCTACTAGGCAGTGTGTTAGATGGCCGGATCCCCCGACCGAGCTGACAGGTTGGCAGTATGGTGGGGTACCTTATCAGATTCCACTTGAACCTCCATTGCCAGGTCACAGATATGCCAGGACACCTGACTCACCACCGGTACGCGTTACAGTCTTTCATTTATTTCAGTTTCACTCAGATCCTTATTCATTCATGCGCTCATGATTTCAACTTGCATTTGCAGCCCTCCGTAGAGTATGTCGAGGGGTTACTCCAAGTGATGGCCTCATTTGAGGGTATGATCTTGAGAAGAGAGACGATGCTGAGCTCTCACGGCATTCCGGTACTCTTCAGTTTTCTTGCATTTATCATACTCCTGCTGATATACTGAATCTGACATCTCAGCTGCACATTTTCCCATGATGCACATTGCATGTATAGAGCACATCTAACACATTGCATCCACACACTGTATCTGATTTCTGCATACACTTGCTCCGCACACCATACTTGCATCTGATACTGTAACAAGCCCGCGGGGGACCTTGCTACAGTTCGGACTCCCTTTTGTGTTGCGGTTCTAAATCTGAACCAAAGAGTCCAACTCTGGCAAATCGTTTTGAAGAAAAACAGATTTTTGAAAAGTAGTGCCAAACATGGACTGCTTTGCCAGATTACAGAGTCGCCACCTAAATATTTTTAAAATGGGAAATTTAGGAAACCCTGACTCGGTGCCGAAGGCCACGTGTCCGTCATCACCAAATGTCTTGGCTCGGGAGCTTGGGTACGATCGGGGAAAGTCAGCTATGAGCACCCCCTTTCGCCCGGTCCGAAGACCGGCCTCTACTAACCGTGATATCCGTTTTTGAAAACGTTACGTGTTCTTATTCCAGTTATTAGCCTAGAATTACTATGTTATGCGCGCAGCAAACAAGTATAGGCTAGATCGCCTAATTTGGAAATAAACATTGCATATCCATTTTTGTCTCGAAAAACGTGTTGGTTTTTGCTACTCGCAAGTAGGCTAAAATACGGATTTCAATGAGTTGTTCCAACTCACGCAATCCAACCTCCACCCACAGGCATTCAAACAGTTTATAACACGTAAGCACTTAGCTGCATGGTAAGCATACTGTCATGGCAACATTCACACGCATGTGGCATGCTAAAGCGTAAGGTACTTACATCGTACTCCGTGCCAAAACAAGGAACTAGTTAGCGAACATGCATGACCTAGTTCATGTTAAGATGACTAATGCAACGTATACGGAATGTAATCTAGACAGGCTCGGCTATCCTAAGCATGGCATGTGAAATGCGCAAGTAGCACGTATTCAATTTTGGAATTGAAAATTGCAATGCAGTTTGTATGATGTACCGAGCCCGGTGCATGTAAACAAATGCATGAATGCACGCATGCATTGCATAAGGTATGCTAATTTAAACGTGCCCTAATCTACTATCGTAAGCAGGTAAATAAAAGGGAAGAAAGAAGAGGGGGTTGGAAGACATACACCCACTCACACACACTTATTACAGATTTGCCCTCACTCGGAGGGACCGAAAGAATATACAAATTAACTAACTACGCAAACTAATTAAATATTACAAATTAATCAAATAAATTAATTAATCTAATTAAACAGTAAACCGCCTCGGGATGAGGACCGGATGCAACACGCGCTTGGGACTGGCTTGGAACCGCACTGCCATGCACGGATTGCCTCTGTTTCTTCTGCTCTCCTCCTCAGAAAATTAACAAAGTCCCAGGAGTGCCTCTCAGGGCACTAGGGATCACCACCGGCTGGGATAGGACACCACGGCTGAAGGAGGAGGCCACCGGCACTAGACTCATCCATCGGCTGCCAATTGACTGCCGACCGCACTAAATAGTGCCGGTCGGCAGAAAATGCCTGCAAAACCTGCAACTCACAGCAGCAGAGGACAACAACATGCATGGCAATGTAATTCAAAGCATGTATGCACCAAACACACTCCTTATCATGTTTTTGACTCAAAGGCAGATGTGCCTCGGTTCTCGGACCACCAATCGCGCATCTCCATGCATGATGGCCCTAAGAACCAAGGATGCAACTTTGATTTCAAATGCATGCAATGCAAACAAGTAAATAAGGGTGCTCAACCTCCATCATACTTCACTTCAAGAGGCCAAACATGCACAATACAAATGCAACCCTAGACATGTCAACTAGACATGCAACATGGACTATGCAATATGTTCATGCAAAGGGTTTAAGCAAGCATGCAAGATAAGCATGCAAACCAATGGAAGGATGGTCTTATACATGAATTAGGCAACTCAAATAGTCCTAAAATCAGTGGCCAAAATGCTAAGTTAAGGGGGCCAAACACACATGCACACATGCACAAGTTAAGGCACCAACACTTAAGCACAATCATACAATCCTTAAGCACACTTAAAGGGGCACAACAACGGACAACTAGCATGCAATTTAGGCTCTAAAAATCATGCTATGAAATGATGCCAAATCATGTTAGGCAAGATAAACAAATGCATGCAACATAGGTTCAACACTTGAGGCAAGTCATGGAAGCATTAAACTACACTTATGCAAAACAACTATGGCATGTATTGAACAACCTAAAACAGAGTTTTAGCATGTTAAAACAAAGCCAAATGGCTACTTAGATGGCATCTAAGAGGCTTAAGCACAAAGGCATGCAACATGACCAATACATGGAGCATTTAACACATACTCTTGAAGCATTAAAGAGGCATGCTAGGCAATCAAACAAACATGTATGAAGGACTGAAATAGCATGCAAAATGGTTCCAAACCACCAAAAATAATGCAAGCAAGGCATGCTACACACTCATGCTCTTAAGGCCAACAAGCCAAATACCAAGAGGCTATGAGATATAAGTCATGGTCGACCAAAACAAGTATGGACAGACCTAAAGCATGACAAAATAAGCACACAAGCTTCATGGATCTAAGCCTAGAACATGTTAAAAACAAAGGCATACAACCTAGGCATGTTAAGGCAACATTAAGGCATTACAAAGCAACTATGCAAATCATGCAAAGAGTACTAAAACCAACTTAGAAACATGTTGTATCATGGCAATATAAGCATGAAAAACAACCAAGACATGCTCAACAAACAATCAAACATGGTGCTCCTTTGGAGGCCAAAACTTGCCCTTTTCAAGGACAACAAGGAGAGGGGGTGGCCCTCTCCTTCTTGGGACTTCAAGGCACCATCTTCACCACTGAAATCCCTCAAGATTTTAGTGGTGAAGAGGCCCCAAACACCAAAGTCTCGGATCTCAACAAAATAGCACAAAAATGAGCCTTTTCAAGGCCTAAGGGTGGCCAAACCTACCCAAAGCACAAAGTACCCTTAATAAACTATCAAGAGGACTAAAAAACAGAACTTTTATGTGTTGATCACCAAGCACAAAAATAGTTCTAAGCTATGTAAAAAAAGAGTGCAAAAATGGGGTAAATAAAGTAAGTTTCTCACCCTTGTTGATCACCCTCACAAAGGTTGATGTTGTGGCTTCCTTGAGCTCCAAACCAGTCAAGAACACCAAGAACCAGCCCTTAGGACCTTAGTAACCAAAGGAAGGTGAAACACTAGGTGTTGATGAGCAATAGTAAGTCACAAACACCTAGTGTACAAATAAGAGGGAAGAAGAGAAATAGGATAGATACAAAACTTCTAACCTAAAACCAGAGCTTCTTCTCTGTCTAAAATGTCTAAAAAAAATGTAACCTTAAGCCAAGAAGAGGAGTGGTCCTCTTATAGGCAAGCAAAGCTTGCAAAGCTTACAAGCTAAGCTAACTAAGAGGTCATCCCTCCATACACGTGTATGGAGGGGAACCAAAACTATACAGCTGTCTGAAAATATCTCATAAAGCAACTGCACAGTGTCCGGCCGGCAAAGAGTGTCATTTTGACAAAACTTAGTGCCGGTCGGCACAATAAAGTGCCGATGGCAACACTAGCCAGCCGGTGGCCTCTAGCCACAGCCGGTGGTATGTGGGGGTGCCTCACAAAGCATTCCCTGCCCTTCCAAGGCAAAACACAAGTGTTTGGTGCAAAACCAGACACAAAACGGTCGAGTTCGGAAGTCCTGAGGCAAGGCGCGCGAGCCGAGAACTCCGGGAACTCCAAACGAACACAAACATAGATAATCACCGAGTGTTCAATTGGTGACGTCCAGGTCTTGAGGACGGTCAAAAATGGGGTGTCTACAGATACATATACTGTAGCTAACATATGCAAAACTGCCTTTTCAGGTCACACCTCTTCAGACAAGACCAGCAGAGCCTTCTCCTTACCAGAAAAGGTGTACTTTTGGGTTTAAAATTGAGGCTCCTAGTATTTTTGCAGTCTGTCTGAGATTTTAATGTGACAACTTACCTCAATTCTAAACCCAAAAGTACAAAGTGTCACATTATTCGCACTCTGGGGCTATAAAAATTCAATCCGGACATCTATAGGGGCAACTCCTTATTCTCTCGTCTATGGGATGGAAGCTGTTTTGCCAATTGAAATAGAAGTCTCATCGCTGCGAGTTATGACTGAGTATCATATAGCAGAGGCAGACTGGCAACAGAGCAGATTTAAGGAGTTAATGCTATTTGATAAGAGAAGACTGAAAACATTGTATCATGTTCAGGGCTACTAGCGTAGGATTGTCAAGGCTTTTAACAAGAAAGTTAAGTCCTGGAATCTCAAGGAGAGAGACATGGTGCTGAAAGACAACCGAGCTCTCATTCATGACCCTAAGGGCAAGTTCAGACCCAGTTGGACTGGTCCTTACATCATCAAAGCTATCTGGTCGGGTGGAGTGGTTATTCTCATGGACTTAGATGGCCTAGAATTTTCACAATCATGGACAAGTTGAAGAAATACTATCCCTGAGAGGCTCGCTAGGCCGAAAACCTGAAAGGGCGATCTAGGAAAAAGTTAGAGCATGAAAAATTAGAAATAAAGAAGAACTGAGCTCGCAAGGTTGAAAACCCTAAAGGGCGACTTTGGCAAAAGTTAGAGTGCAAAAGGAAAGACTTAATACTCGAGTGAACCTGAACCAAACTACATAACACCTGATTTCCATCTTCGGGATACGTAGGCAACTTCATCCTGAAGTTCAGCCATAATCACCTCCAACTCAACTGTCTTGTCCATGTGTCTGGTCAAGTCATCTCTGTTTGTTCTTTACCTGGGAGTTCGGTTATGATCTTTACTCTAAGAGAAGAGTTGGTTACAATGAAGAGCAGTGGTGTTCAATCAGGGGCATTTCTAATCTTTTGATCCGGGGTTGTACATCTTGAGGATTGATTCCGTGCGTGTCAAGTGGTGATCCTTTCCAAAAATGGTTTTGAAAAGTTTTGATAAAAGTTGATTTTGTTCAAAATTTTGCCTTTTACAACTTAGACCATTTTTGGACCAAAAGAAAAAATTTCAGTGCTCACAACTTTAATTTCATTGATTTCAACATAAAGTTTTCCAACTCTCTGATACAAATCAAAGTTGCTTTTATTACATCGAAAAAAACTTGAAAAGAAAGGTCAAAGCAATAAACTAGGGGCATAGGTGAGTCAAGTGCTCCTGTGTCCTTTGCTCGTGCTTGTCGAAGCTTCTGAAGCCAAAGTGGGCTTGGTTTATGCCTCATCCTCAAGCCAAGCCAAGCATTCGCCAGAAAGGGCATAACTGAAACTAGGGGTCGGGACCAGGAGCTCTCTTATCCTCCAAGCAATGAGGTACCTAGGTAAGTGTGAACCATGGATGGGGAATGAAACCGGGTACTCTACCCCCTCCTCTAGGCGGATCTGATCATGCCCAAACTGACGTCTGAACTGGAAAGGGAAGTAGAACACACAGTGAGTGAGGCCGATCAACTATATGCTAGACTGTCGGGCCATACGGTAACTCATCTCGGTCAAATTAAGCCAGAGACAACGCCAAGCTATGTCAGCAGTAGACTTGTTACACATCCAGTTGCACCACCATCCCTCATTGGGGAAATCCATTAGTCGGTGGTGGAAGAAATAACCTCGAGCTGAGTACTCAGGGCAAGAGTCCACTACCTTCAGCTTATCCATAAGCCACACCTGGGAAGGAATGAAAGAAAATAGAGATTAAAGAATAGAGAGATGTATGTTGAGAGAAAAGTGAGAAAAGGGCTTTGAGAGAAAAATAGAGCATGAGTGCCGAGTGATGTGAGAAACACATATGAGAAATGATGGGAAACAATACCTGAAGAAGTAGTGGACTCCCCGTGAATCTGGTAGTCTCTCGCTGATGAAAGGCATCTAAGCCCATCAAGGTCTCGGCTAGTGCCAAACCAGTGCAACTCTTGCCTTCTTTCAAACCTTGGGCCACTTCGATCAACCGAATGCTGGATCCGCCGAAACTAGGGGCAAGAAGGAAATGTGCAAGCATACATAAGCAGAGGGCATGTTGTTGAAAACCCCACCAGAGAGTGTCGCCTCTATCACCGATATCAGAAAATTGATAAATCAAGCTGGGTATGTCCAGCTCTCTGTTGTGGGCTAAAGATCGAGCCTCGTGCAGAGTGAGCCAATACATCCGTCCCAAAGCTTGGGCGTGGCCAAAACGAGGCTGAGTCATGATTTTCTCATTGCGCTAGGATTCCAATAGCACCTAAAATTCTTCAATTTTCAGGCATATTTCTTGTCCCCCGAAGTGAAAGACATGTGTAATTGGGTCCCAACATCGGGTCGCGGCATGGAGGAACGGAAAACAAAGTGGAGTATGGCTCAACGAAAAAAGTGCATTTATGTCAAAACCCTAGAAATTTACCTTTTTCGCACCGTCTAAAGTAGCTATCCAATCCGAGAGCCTTTCGATAAAAAATGGCTCCCTTTGTGGAAGAAATTGCAGCTGAAATGAAGTTCTGGAGAAGAAATCATAAAGCTAAACCTTTTGTAGAAGATAAGGCTATGAGTGGAAGCCAAATGTCAACAATCTGGAGGTTCCTCACACTAGTGGCCGGCAGGCCACCTTCTTTGGCCGGCAATCTCTAACTCTGACTGACAGTCTCTTTTTCTGGTCTACCATCCATCTGTGTGTTGGGCGGTGCTGGAAGCATGTGTTTTGTCTTGATCTTTGTGTGTTTTAAGGTCTTGTTTTGAGTCTTCTTGGTTTGAGCAAGTTTGTTTATTTGTATTTGAGTAGTTTTTGCTTTTTTTATTGAGTTGTATGTTGTATTTTGGTTGTTGGTCGGCTCATTACCTGATTAAGAACATTGTTTCAATCAAGCGCTCTCTTGGCCAGTTCAATTCCATGTCCATTTCATGCAAATATGGTGCTCATGATGCAAAAATAACAACACTTTCCATAAAAATTGCGAGGTTTTATTCCCATCATGGTTTTTACAAAAGAGGTGTACAAGTTTCAAAAGCAAAAATAAAACCTATCTGAGGCTATACATGTGCTGGTGCTACCAAACAAAAAGAAACTAAGCAAAAAAGTACAAAAAAAAAAAAATTAGCGCCAGTCGCCTCAAGCCCGAGAAGCCCTCTTCGTCCTCTTCCTTGAAGGGGAGGACTCGGGGGCACTATCTCCGTCAGCACCGCTGTCTGAATCAGTCACTGAACCAAAGTCGGTATCATCTCTGCTCTCTGCCTCTGACCCCGAGCCAGTATCATCGTTTCCACTCTCGGATGACTCAGAATGCCGACTCATTACCTCCTTAGAGTCACTAGTCTCAGCATCGTCATCACTCAAGATGGGCTCTAAAGGACTACTCTGGCCTCGGGTGCCCCTATCTCTGCCTTGGCCGTGGCTCGCATCTCAAAAACGAGCTAGGGTCTGTCTCTCTCTCCTCCCTGCTGCTGGAGGAGGTGTTGTCTGTGTCGGTGCTACTGCTGCCGTTGGTGCCATCGGTGTAGACGGAATCTGAAAAGAAACAGTTGTCAACATATCAGCTACAGTGTGTGTATCAGATACATGCATAGTATCCAGAATAAGTATCATGCAGAGATCAGATACAGTATGAGTACAGTGTATGAGTACAGTGTGCCAATGCATTGTACCAGTGCAATTTGGGAAAGATTACAGTTGAAATGCCAGTGTATCAGTGGAAATATGATAGCATAAAGCGCAAACTAAAAGAAATTACCTGGAAACCGTGGAGACCAAGCAGAGTCTCCCTACTCTGCACCATACCCATCAGAGAAGCCACTAACTCGAGAGCACTCCCGATATACTCTATGGATGCCTACAAGTGCATTGTAGTGATCAATGTCTGGAATAAACATATCTGAAATGGAAATGTGGGGTGAAAATGATAAAGTGTAGTCCATACCTGGGACGAGCCTCAAACTCCAACAAGTTCGTGTCCAACCTCTGCCAGCTCAATCGGGATTTGATAAGTAGTCCCAATAGGCCACCAGCATGTGAGCATAGTAGGAAGCTCTGGCCAACAAATAGCCTTCTCAACGATGGGAGCCCCTCTAGCATGGGCCCTAGTTGTCCAAACCACCTCGCCTGCCATAGGAGCCCCTGCCCCCTCGCCTGCGTGAGCACCTGTCAGAGGTGATATAAGGTGGATCTGAATGAAGGTCATGTAATCGCCCTCTACTCTGAAGAAATCAGCATCCAAGCCCACCATAAACTGAATGGCTGCGTCAACAGATAGGCTATCCGCTGACGTCATAAACTCTGGAGGTGGCATCAGAACGACCAAATCAGGCAAGCCCACAGTCTAGCAGACGAATCTCTCGCTCAAGAACCATGCCTGGCAGACTGGGCCCTCCAGCAGAATTCGGAAGCGCGATGTGCCCCACGCTTCCACATACTGGTCCCGCGTACCCCGGCCGGTATCATAGCCCAGGGCTGCTACGCAATCTGCAAACAAAGAGTGTACAGATTGTTAGTTGCTATTAGTTGCTAAAATGTGAATCAGAGCAGTTGTAAAGCAAAAATGATTGAGTTTCAGGTTACCTCGTGAGCGGCCACAGTATCGAAGTAATGACAAAATAAGGCAGAGGACTCGCGGCTCTGGCGCTGACACCGGCCATCATACCGTCTCGAGTAAGAAACCATCAGGGGAAACTCCTCCATAGGCTATGGAGCGAGGGCTGGAAAATATGCATAAACTTATAGCTGCAAGGAAAGTGCAGTGATATGTGATCAACACAGCATAAACAGATATAGAAAGTGCAAAGCAGAAAGCACACAGCATGAACAGATATAGAAAGTGTAAAGTAGAAAGCACACAGTGTGAACAGTTATAGAAAGTGCAAAGCAGAAAACACACAGCATGAACAGATATAGAAAGTACAAAGTAGAAAGCACAGGTGTTGAACAGATATAAAGTAGAACATGTGAAGTAGAAAATGTAAAGTGCAAAGAAGGAACTGAAATGTATACCTCCCAGGCTCGCCAGTAGCCTCCGATCCGCTCTCCCCTTAGGCGGGAGGTAGAGCTCATATAGCCATATAGGGTGGCGAGGCCAGCTCTGCCCCAGTCGTAAAAACGTACTTGGGGAAAGGTCACCAGGGCACTCAACAGATTTAAACCCACGGTGTTTCACCTATTCGAAAACAAGGTGGTACCGAGGACAAACATCAGGAAGCCCCAGGCATACTGCTCCATCTCCTCCAGCATCTCGGGCTCACTCCTGCAGAACTGTTCAGTGAAACAACTGTATCTCACCATAGCTGGCCGGTACAGAGGTGGACGTGCTCCCAACAAGTCAATTCAGGCAGCCTCCCACTCCCCCATATCGGTGTCAAAAGGGATCAGGTCGCCCCTTACTCCAAAGCCTATGATTATGGCAAAGTCGTAGGGAGTCATCGTCATCTCCCCGGCAGTAGAGAAGTGGAAGGAGTTTGTGGTGTCCCATCACCTTTCTACTAGCGCTCCTAAAAAGGGGCAGTTCACTATGACGCGCGTCAAGCCAGAGCAGAAAAGGCCGAAGCCAGTCTCATCGACGATTTCGCGGACCCTAGCAGGGAGCTCATCATACCAATCCCTTGCTGTCGTCGCTTCGTACCCCCTATAGGCACGGGAGTCTCCCTATGGCAAAGAATAGATGAATCAAATAAAAAGCAGATGAAAGTACAATCAGATGAAAGGTAGTGCAAGAAATGTAGTTAAAAGAAAGGCAGTAATGCATGAAAATATAATTCATACCTCAGTAGTGCTAGATGAAAGGTGGAAAGCCAGCTCCCTCAGCAGGAGGTCCTCTGATGCGCCGTAAGAAAATTCGATGAAACAGCTAATGCCTCCGCGTGGCAATATGTGCGTGCGGAGATGATATCTCGCCAGATCAAAAGGCCGTACTCTCAATAGTAGCGGCTCAGGCTCAAACTCAGGCACAAACTCCGCCTCAAGGTCGGCCTCAACGCCCTCAACCACCTCGCCAGCCTCAGTAACTATCGGCTCCTCTACCTCGGTAGCAGATGGAAACAAAGGTGGAACCTCTGGAGGAGCCCCGTCGTGTGGAATCTCATCTGACATCTAGAAAATGGGTGAAAAGTAGATGAAAAATGAAGAAAAATGGAGAAAGAGGGTAAACTTGGAAAAAGTCAACCCTATGAGAGAGAAAATGGGAGAAAAAGTCAAAATCCAGGAAAGTTCACAAAACCTGAGAGAAACTCTAGGGAAACGAGCCTAAAGTGGTGAAAATCCAAGAAAAAGTGTCGAAATCAAAATCTGATCAATTCAAAATGTTGAGAGTCAAGAGGGTTTTACGAAAAAAAATTGCATGGGTGTTGGAAAACGCGTAAAAAGCGCAACACTAGAGAGAAGAAGCACCTAGAGAGAGAGGGAGAGGGATTTCGGAAGTGTAGGTGTGTGGAAATGAGGAGTCTTGGTCTATACTTAAAGACCCGAAGCAAAAAGTCTAAATTGCCCCAAATCTACCATCGGTGGCCAGCAGGCCACCATTGTTGGCCGGCAAGGTGTTTTGATGGCCGGCAAGTGGCTGGCAAGAAGCCAGCGACTCTCAGGTGGGTCCTGGTGTTGTCCTGTTCTTTTACTTTCTGAGTAGTGTATGGAAGGTTCGATTTTGGAAGCTTACAGTTGTGTTCCGGTGCGAACGTGTCCCACTTGCTACTCTGAACGAGGTGTATCCTTTTGAGCATGTTGTAATTCCTCCGAGAGGTAAATCGGAAGGTCCCATCGAATATCATTTTATTCGTTTTGTCAAATTACGCTTTTGTTCTTTTTCATTGCATAGAATATGCATTTCACATATATATGTGTTGCGCGCATGTATTGCATCAATTATGCTTCATGTATAGAACATGTTGTCAATTGTGCATAGAATATGCTCTTATTTTGTGCGTAGAATATGCTCTTATTTTATGCATAGAATATGCTTTTGTTTCTTGCATAGAACTTGCTTTCAATTAACATCATATGTCGGCTGTCTATTTTGCACGGACTAAGCTTTGTGCATCTATCGCACTTTTTCATTTTGTGCATCTATTGCACACGATCACTTTGTGCATCTATCGCGTTTGTTCATTTTGTGCATCTATCGCGCACCTTTTTCTTGTGTCTCGGGAAGCGTGAAGTGCCAGCCCGAGTGATTTTTCTAGTTTCTTAGGACACGTAACACGTGGCCCTGGGCGTGTTTTCTCTCGGGACGTGTGAAGTGCGAGCCCAAGAAGTTTTTCTGGTTTCTCAGGATGCGTGACGCGTGGCCCTTGGCGTGTTTTATTTCGGGACGCATAAAGCGCGAGCCCGAGCGACTTTCTTGTATCTCAGGACACGTTAAGCGTGGCCTTGGGCATCTTTATCTTAGGACGTGTGAAGCGCGAGCCCGAGTGGTTTTTCTTGTATCTCAGGATGCATAAAGCGTGGCCTTAGGTGTGTTTTATCTTGGGATGCGTGAAGCGCAAGCCCAAGCAAATTTTCTTGTATCTCAGGACGCATGAAACGTGGCCCTGGACATGTTTTACCTCGGGACATGTGAAGCGCGAGCTCGAGCAGCTTTCTTGTATCTCAAGATGCGTGAAGTGCAAGCCCGAGCAGTTTTTCTTATATCTCAGGACACATGAAGCGTGGTCCTGGGTGTGTTTTATCTCGAGACGCGTGAAGCGCGAGCTCGAGTGGCTTTCTTGTATCTCAAGATACGTGAAGCGTGGAATTGGGCATGTTTTATCTCGGGACGCGTGAAGCGCGAGCCCGAGCTATTTTTTGTGTATCTCAAGATGTGTGAAGTGCGGCCCAGGGCGTGTTTTATCTTAGGACACGTGAAGCGTGAGCCCGAGCGGTTTTTCTTGTATCTCAGAACTCATGAAGCGCGGCTCTGGGCATGTTTTATCTTGGGACGCGTGAAGCGCGAGCCCAAGCAATTTTTCTTGTATCTAAGGATGTGTGAAGCGCGGCACTAGGTGTGTTTTATCTCGAGACACGTGAAGCATGAGCCCGAGTAGTTTTTCTTGTTTCTCAAGATGCGTGAAGCACGACCTTGAGTGGCTTTTATCTCAGGATGCGTGAAGCACGGCTCTGGGCGTGTTTTATCTCAAGACGCGTAAAGCACGAGCCCAAGCGATTTTTCTTGTATCTCAAGACAGGTGAAGCGCGGCCCTGGGCGTGTTTTATCTCAAGACGCGTGAAACGTGAGCCCAAGCAATTTTTCTTATTTCTCAGGACGCGTGAAGAGCGACCTTGAGTGGCTTTTATCTCGGGACACGTGAAACGCGAGCCTGAGCATTTTTTTTCTTATTTCTCGGGATGCATGAAACGCCACCCGAGTGGTTTTCGTTCCTCTGTTTCTCAAGATGCGTGAAATGCGACCTTGAGTGGTTTTCATCTCGAGACGTGACCCCGAACGGTTTTTGTTTCTCAATTTCTCAAGATGCGTGAAACGCAACCCTGAGCGTTGTTTTCTTTCCTCGTCTCATGTTTTGGCGTGGTTAGAGTGTGTTTTAGATCTTTTTGCGTGCAACTTGTGTTGGTTTTAAGCTCGAAGCTGCATTCATATGTTGTTATCTTATGTTTGCTTATTGCATTCTTGCTTATTGCATCATCTTGCATGATCATAAGTTTTCAAAATAGCCGGCTTCGCGAAGTATGTAAGTCTAGCTTTCAAAGTTTTTGTGCATATCATTTGCATCTTGCCCCAGAACTATGCTGGTTTGATTCCTTGCAAAGGGATACGTAGGCAGCCTACGGGTGCAATCATTTATTTTTGTCTTGATTGTTTGTTTAAGTCTTACGGCCTTTGTCAAAATGGGTCGTCTTCGGGCTTGGACATTCATTCATGTCATTTCATGACTCCGAGTTCTATCAAAGAGGGGCAACTGAAGACACCCCATTTTTTATAGCCCTTACGACTTAGACGTCATCACTTGCACACCCGATGATGAGTGTATATGCTTGTCAAATGGTCGAAGTCCTCAGCGGAATGCCACAGCTTTGAGCCTTTCAAACCCTACACCCCTGTTGCCTTTGTTTTGGACCCAAAACCTTGGATCTTCAACCCTGTAACCTCTGGTGGCATGCCGGCCACTTCTATGGGCTGCCGGCCATCACTTCTAGTTGCCGGCCACCAGTGATGGCCGGCCAGCCACCAGTGTGTTTTGCAGATATTTTGTGACAGTTGTGCCAACTATTTGCACAAATGCTTGCATCTGCTCCCACATGTATGGCTGGATATTTTTGAGGAGTGGCTTGGTTTTCTATATATAGATGACCTCCCTCTCATGTTTGGAGGTTAGAAAAATTTTGGAGCAAAATTTTTCCTCTCTCTACAATCCTCTCTATCTCTCTCTCTCTCTCTCTCTCTCTCTCTCTCTCTTGCAAATTTCTTAACCTTTGCCTATACACTCTTAACCAAACCTCTCCATCTTTGAGTTGAGGTATCTTTGAGCCTTGTTTGAGCTCTTGAGGGTTTGTTTGCCTTGTTTTATTGCTTGAAAGTGATCTCCTTTTCAAGAGATATAAAGCTTTGTCTCTTTACTTGTTGTATCTACTCTTTTTCTTACTATTTTCCAATTGTTTTTGGGCTATAAAAACTCTGTATTTTTGGGCTGAAACTTGGGTTTTAAGGCCAATAAAAGTTGAGGGGTGGTTCACCCTTCTTTACACCTTGCTCTCAAGGCCTTTACCCTTGTGTTTCCCACCTTTACATTATCTTTTTTTGAGATTTTAAACACTGATTTTCAGAGTTATTTTAGTGGCTAAAATCATGGTTTGAAGTCCAAAATTGGAGGGGTTAGCCTCCCCTTCTTGTGTTTTGCTTGCTAGCCTGGCATGATCCTTGTTTTAGCTTATTATTCTAGCTATTTTTGTCTTAATTCCAGCATGTTTTAGGACTTATTTAGGACTGTTTTAGGACTGTTTTTAAGTGATTGTTGCATTTGAGCTTTGTTTTGCATGCTTGTAGTGTAATTGTCCTCATGAGTTTGGCGTTTTAGGCCTTGGACACCATCTTATTTGAGTTGATAGTGTTTATTTATGGCTTTCCATACTTGTGATCACTCTTAATCACCTCTGCAACCTCTCTCCTTTCTTGGCTTTTGTTTTGCTTTGAAAATGGTTCCAAACCACTTGTTTGTTTAAGTTTGAGATTGAGATGTCATGCTTAATGGATTAATCCCCTTGGGGTTCATTACCAACGGTATAATGTCTCTTTCATCCCCAAAGCAACTCTTGGTTTGAGCCCTCTTTCCATTAGAGGACTTAAATTCACCTTTGGACTCAATTGATTAAAGAATGGATAGTAATCTAAAATGGAGTAATAAAATTGGGACTAAAAGTGAAGCAAGATAAATAACTTGTTTGGGTTCAATTGGACGTTAATTGAACCCTTGAGTCTTGAGTCATTTCATACTCATTAGTGATGAAAACGGTTCAAGATTTATTGTCAACTACTTCCCTTGATCTTTCATGATAGGGAGGTGGTTTTGAGAGTCTTTTTTTTATTGCATTCATTGAATTTGCACACTTGGTTCATAAACCATCATGCAATAAAATTGCATTCATTGGTGGCTTGTGGATCAAACTTACTACTCCTTTGAGCTGTTCAAATGATAAGGAGGGGTAAATTTTGCAAACAAATCCTTGAGAATACACTGTCTTTGCTCTATTTGCTCTCTGTTGCAATAGGACAACCCAATCACTAGTGGCCGGCAGGCCCTCTGCCAGCCACCAATGAAAAATCTAGTAGTGTACTCCTCCAGCTGAACTGAGTTGGTCTGGAGGTGGAAATCAATTCAAATGTTCTACTGTGTAACAGAGGCATTCAACAGCAAAAATGGTGGCTTTTTCAGGTAGAAATCGCATTCATACATGAGCCCTCCCATCGATCCTCAGGATCTGTGTTATAAGTATATTAGTGTTGTGATTAAAATAATGGTTTTGTAATTAATTAGTTAGAATAGCTAATTCATCTCGTGTTGTAATTATTTTAATTAGCTAGATTAGTTAATTAATTAGTTCATTCGTTAATTCATTCGGTTTGTAATAATTAATTAGCTAGCTTAGTTGGTTATTTCATGTGTTGTTGTAATAGCTAATTAGTTTAGTTAACTAGTTAGTTCATTCGAACTCTCCTTCGTGAGAGCGCAATGTTGTAATAACGTGTATGTCTTCCAACCCCACGTCTTTCTCCCTTTTATTTAACTACTTACGATGGTTAGATTAGAGCATCATGTTTTGTTTAGCATATCTCATATTTACATCTACTTGTATTGCATGCACCGAGGCTCGATTCATCATTCTAACTTGCATTGTTAGTTAAATATTCTTTGAATACGTGCTTAAACCGCATGCTATCAAATTGATTCATATGCCATATTAGTAGCCGAGCCTATTAAATTGCATATCGCATGTGTTGCATTAGTCATATTGCCTAGTTAGGATCATGCATCTTTCTAACTTTATCATCTTTTTTGGCTTGAAGTACTAGGTGAGCCTTTACTCGTTTTACCATATTGCATTGAATGTGATTGTTGCCATATCAAAGCATGTTCACAATGAGGCTAATTGCTTAATTGATAAATTGCTTGAATGCCTGTGGATGAAGGCTAGTTGCTTGAATTGAAATAATTTGAGTAATGTTCATATGCGATCACTTTTTCAAGTGGTACATATTCGAAGTAATTTTGCAAACAAACATGAATCAAGATGTTCCAATTCTTGTAAATTAGTCTATACTTGTGTGTGTGCGCATCACATAGTAATACTATCCTAATAAATCGAAACAAGAAAATATAATGTAAATAAGATTCATATCATGATTAGTAGAGGCCAATCTTTGATCGGGCAAGCAAAGGTGCTTAATTCATGGCCTTCCCCTCTCGTACCTAAGTTCCCGAGCCGAGACAATCTTGGTGGTGATGGACAAGTGGCCTTTGGCATGAGTTATGGGTTTCCTAAATTTTTCCAAAAAAAAATATTTAGGTGGCAACTTTGTATCTGGAAAAGCAGTCCATTTTTGGCATTTTGATTCAAAATCGATTTTCTAAAAGATTTTCCGGATTTAGACTCTTTTGTGTTTATCTATTTCACATTGCACTTGTGAGATCAGATTCAAAACCATGGGAGTCCGAACTATAGGGATAGTTGTATCCGAAAGGAGTACGAAAAGTCGAGCTACAGTGCAAGGCCTTCAGACGGGACAGACTCTTGGGATCGGCCGTAAACATGGACGTCTTTATGAGCTCATTCATCTTCTTGTTCCAAACTCCACACAGTTAGCTGCTTCTGTATCTGATTCTTCTTTGTCTCCTTTTCATCTTTGACATTGTCGCTTAGGGGATATTTCTATTAGTAGATTAAAGTCTTTGGTTTCTAGTGGCCAGTTGGGTAATGTACTTCCCAATCATTTTGATTGTTTGCCTTATCAACTTGCAAAACGACCTGCTTTATCCTTTAATAAAAGTACTTTTGTTTTCCCTGCACCTTTTGATCTCATACATTCTGATATTTGGAACCCATCACCTACTACTACAATGGGGGGATCTCATTATTTTTTTATCTTTGTTGATGATTTTTCACAGTTTACTTGGTTGTTTCTCATGAAAAATTGATCTGAACTTAAACAAATTTATTATACCTTTGCAACAATGGTCCAAACCTAATTTTCAAAGAACATTAAAAATTTTTGCTCTGACAATCCTATGGAGTATCGGGATACGGATTCCTCTCTTTTCTTCAGCGTCATGGAACTCAGCCTCATCGTTCCTGTGCTGGCACGTCCAAGCAAAATGGACATGTTGAACGGAAATATCGACATATTCTCAACACTACTCGAGCTGCACTTACTGTTGTGTATACTATTAATTGTATTCTTACTCCTATCATCCATAATCAAACTCCCTTTGAATGTCAATATGGCACTAGCCCTCCATACACACATCTTCGGGTTTTTGGGTCTGCTTGTTTTGTCCTCCTCCAACCTCATGAACAAACCAAACTTGAACCTTGTTCTCGTCTTTGTTGTTTTATTAGGTATGGCATTGAACATAAAGGCTATCGCTGTTCGGATCCTATCTCTAAGCGTCTTCGTGTATCCCGTCATGTGGTTTTTGAGGAGCATAAAATGTTTTCATCCCTAGCCTCGTTTCACTTACCCTCACCATCTACCTCCATCTTGTTTACTAATCCTTCCATAGATTTCTTCTCTGATGTATTTGATGCAAGTTCCTCATTTGTAGAGACGCCTTTGCTGACCCCTAATCTCGACCAAACTGCTCTCCCTGATGGTCCACTACCCATTGCGTCTTCTAGCTCGTCTTCTACCTCTCCATCAAACCTTCTCCCCACCGGTCGTCCACATTGGGAAACTCAATCACCTGTTCATCTTCGTGATTATATTATCGGGTCTACTGCCTTTTCTATTTATGAACTTACCTCCTATTTTGAGGCTTGTACTAATCCTCTTTGGCAACAAGCTATGACTGATGAACTACAAGCTTTAGAGAAAACTCATACCTAGGATGTTGTTGATCTTCCTCCTAGAAAGACTGCGATTGGCTGCAAATGGGTCTACAAAATCAAGACCCATTCTGATGGCTCTATTGAGAGCTACAAAGCCCGTCTTCTTGAAAAGGGCTTCACCTTGGAATATGGCATTGATTATGAGGAGACTTTCGCTCCGGTTGCTCGGCTTACCTCTTTGCGTAGCTTTCTTACTGTTGCCATTGCTCGCCACTGGGATCTCTTTCAAATGGATGTCAAAAATGTCTTCCTTGATGGTGATCTTCTTGAGGAAGTCTACATGCAACCTCTCCCTGGGTCTGCTTATCCGGTTCATAAGGTTTGCAAACTCCAGCGTGCTCTCTATGGTCTCAAGCAAGCCCCATGAGCTTGGTTTGCTAAATTCAGTTCCACCATCCATGACTTCGGCTTCACCTCTAGCTCATATGACTCTGCTCTATTTGTTTGGACCACTCCTCATGGCACCACTCTTCTTCTTCTTTACGTGGATGATATGATTATCACCAGGTGATGATGTGGTTAGTATTCTTAGCCTTAAACAATTTCTCAATCGTCAGTTTGATATGAAGGACCTTGGTACTCTCAATTATTTCTTAGGGCTTGAAACCTCTCATGATTCCACTGGTTATTATTTGTCACAAGCCAAATATGCATCCGATATTCTGGCATGTGCTGGTCTTACCGATTGCAAGACTACCTACACTCCCATTAATCCTTAAACTCATCTCACTCCTCTAGACGGGGATCTTCTCTCTGATGCTACTCTTTATCGCCAACCGGTAGGTAGTCTTGTTTATCTCACTGTGACTCGTTGCTATCCATCTTATTAGTCAGTACATGTTGGCTCCCCACACCCCACATTATACGGCTCTACTTCACATACTTCGCTACCTCAAAGGCACTATGTTCTATGGACTCCCCTACTCTGCTCACTCTTCTTTCGAGCTTCGTACCTTTTCTGATCTTGATTGGGTTGGGAATCCTACTGATTGACGCTCCACCACGGGTTTCTGTTTCCTCTTAGGGGATTCTTTTCTTACTTGGCACACCAAGAAATAGTCCCTCACTGCTCGCTCTAGTACTGAAGCTGAATACCGCGCTCTTGCTTACACTACTCAAGAACTTTTGTTGCTTCACTGGCTTGAATACCAAGGTCCTTCATAGGGCTTGAATACCGCGTTTCACAAAAGTTCTTCCCCTGTTGAACGCGGTATTCACCCATATCAAATAAGCCAAATATTCTTTTCTTGCTGATATGGGTGTTTCTTCCCCTGTTGCTACATCTCTCTATTGTGACAATCAGAGTGCCATTCAGATTGCTCACAATGATGTCTTCCATGATCGCACCAAACATATTGAGATTGATTGTCATTTCATTCAACAGCATGTTACTCGTGACACTGTTCATCTTCTTCCTATTTTTTCTGCTGATCAACCTACTGATATTTTCACCAAGGCTCATCCTCCTGGTCGTTTCAGTGATCTAGTTTCCAAACTTAAGTTGGTTGATGCTTACCCACCTTGAGTTTGAAGGGAGCTATTAATGTATATTAGCTTTATATTGTAGATATATCTCATCTCTATCTCCTTGTATCTCTATCTCTACCTCCTTCTCCTTGTATCTCTATCTCTATCTCCTTCTATACTTATCTAGGTTTCCCTTCAGCCTATAAATACAGGCTTCTCCTATTGTATGATTTATTCAATTCAATAATATAGATACACAATTTTCCCTTTCTTTCAACCATTCTAACAGCCCTAAATTTTTTTATGAATAATATATATTGAGAGTTTTACAAAATAAATTATTTGGATCATCGAAATGAGATATGTGGTGGGCCTTCTGGGCCCTCAAATTCTCTCATGTTGGGATCCCAACATGAGAGAATCCCAACCCAAAAGAAAAAATGATATACATATCATTTGATCACATGACATGTCATTAAATCATTTAATTATTTTTAAAATTTTCAAAAGAATCAACCTATATTTTCTAATTAACAAAATTAACACAACACATTCCATCAAATAAGAGAAAATTATATAATATAAAGAAGTTTTCATCTAATCACACGAAGTTCTTTATATTATATAATTAATCAAGTTGTGTTAATTATAATTAAAAAACACTGTAATAAAAAATAAAAAATAGAAAAAACTATTACTTTTTGTTATAACACTCCTAAAGTCAAATTGGGGGAAGTTAGTCGATCCACCTAAACCGTCGAACTTTCACTTTAGTAGTAGGGGATTCGAACCCTGGTCAATAAGGAGAGGAGCAAACTCCCTTACCAATTAGGATGGCCCCTTGGTGGTTAATTTTTACTCTTTCATGACATTAGTTTCAACTTCAAGTCAATTCATTTGTACTCTTAATCACAAAGTCTTTGTAGCAAAAATTCGAAAAAGTTAGAATTTCTAAACCCATACGTAGAGATGTAAAAATGGCCTACCGACTCACGGTTCTCCTGAAGCCTACCCCAGCTCGACTAAGCTTCAACTTCAAATCAATTCATTTCACAAAGTCTTTGCAGCAAAAATTCGAGAAGTTAGAATTTGTAAACCCATACGTAGAGATGTAAAAATGGCCTACCGACTCGCGGTTCTCCTAAAGCACACCCGAACTCGACTAAGTCCTGTAAGAGAAACTAATTTGAGCCCACTAAATTAATTAGGCCTAATAGTCCAAGGTTGGTGGGCCTAAATTTATCTCAAGTCCAAGATTGATGGGCCCAAATTTATCGCCATCAAACGGCCCGAATCGCTCTAAGCCTCGAAAGGGTTCAGATCCATGAACTTGGAGACTTACTCGGGCTCGGACTCGAAAGGGTTCGGATCCACGATCCTAGAGATCCGAAGCACGTGGTTTCGAACGGATTCAGACGCAATCTAGAAGCCGCTCCATTAATGAGTCCCAGAACACTTGTGGACTCGGAGCTTTCCGGGATCTGCGTACCAGAACCATGGGCGTAATGGAGTCCGAACAAAGGACCAGATCCCGAGGACAGTGAGTGAAGATAAATTCACTCTTCAGTTAAACTAGCCTATACCCGGGTCGAGGTGGCACGATCTAGGAGGTCCTTGAGACTCGGTAATATTTGCGGCAGGGCGTTCTCTTGAACTACCCCTGACCCTTCCGCGGCAGGCCGTCCTCTGGGACTACCCCTGACCCTTTGGGATGATTGGGAATCATTGGTTAGGTGTGGCTAAGAAGAAGGGTTCGCCGAGAGGTTGATCTCCTCTTCGAGGGTTTTTCTCATCCTCAGAGAGGTCACCTCCTCGGATAAGGTGGTTAGAGAGAATATTCTCCATGTGCCTTGCACATGGACTCCATCCTACATCATGAGGTGTCTTTAAATAGCACCACCCATAGCTTTACAAGGGATGGATTTTGAAGAGATAACTCTTGGAAAAGAACTAATTTCCCTTCTCCATTATCTACCTTGAGAGTGAAAGTGGGAGATCTATGGGAGAGCCTTGTCATTATTCTCTCTCTAACTGTTTTGCCTTCTTCTTCACCCAATCTCTTATCTCCATCATCTCCTTTCTTTTGTGTTCTTAGTTGAGATTATTGAAGAATCTAAGTCTCTCATCATATCTAGAGAATTTGAATTTTCTCTTCAAAGATCTTTGAATTTTCCAACGACGTTCTTGAACCCTCTCATACAAGTCCAAACCTAGCGTGGCCCAAGACCCCATTCTAACCGATGGCCCAGCCCGGCACCTCCCAATGACGCTTTGTCCTCTATGCCACCAAACGGTCAAATTTTTTACCGTTTCAAATAAATTATTAATATTATTTGTTTAGCCCTTAAGTTTTGAAATCTATAAATACCCCACTCATTTCATTTTCTTTCACAACAAACTCTCTCAATTTTCAAGGCTCATTTATAAATGCAATTGCAAGAGTACAAGAAGAAACTTTTATCAAAAAAGTTAATTTTTGTATTAAATTCGCCATTCAGTGACATAAATTATTTTTAATTGATAATTATTACTTAATTATTTTTTTAATTAATTATTAGTTACTTTCTTGTTTTAATTGATAATTATTAATTATTGATTTTTTAATTAATTAATTTTAATTTATTTATTTCAGATAATTAATCAATATGGATCGTACTAATATTAATGTTGATGACTTTGTTAGTTTTGATCAGCATGAATCAGTTGGTTCTTCTAACCCTACTCCTACTGTTACATCGTCATCATCTACATCTAAATCTTCTGTTTGGGAATATTTTCAAGGAATAAGTATACCTCTTCCTGATGGTAGCGGCATTGAATTAAAAGCAAAATATAAAATTTGTGCAAAAAAATTTAATAGTTCATTTAAAAAGCATTATATGAAACATGTTAATAATCAACAACAATAGGATATTATAACTCAAATGCAATTAGGAATTACATCATCTAATAATTTAACTACATTTTCATATGATCCTATATGTACACAATGACAGACACAAAAATTTGTTAAGAGAAATATGCCTTTTTTTTTTATATTCTGGAAAAAAAAAAATTAGAGAATTGACTCACTTTTCAAATTATTTGGGAAACTAACCTGCTTTTTAAAATCGCATTTTGAAAATGTGATTTTGAAATTGAAATTGCATTTTCATCATGCAATTTCACATTAAAATCGCATGTTGAAAATGTAATATATCTTAGTAAAATCCATGTCATCATAAATTACATTTTCAACATGCGATTTCAAGGTAAAATTGTATGTTGAAAATACAATTTCAATTTAAAATTGTATTTTCAAAATGCGATTTTAAAAAATAAGTTAATTTCCAAATAGTTTAAAAAGTTGGTCAATTCTCTAAATTATTTTTTTTATAGAATATTTAAAAAAAAAAAAAAAAACTCGCCAAACTACGTACAATAAAAATTGACTACAAAATTTATTTTATCACATTATTACTAAAGTTTTGCACGTATGTTGTACTATGTATACAAATTAAGGCCAAGTTTGGCATGTCCATAAAAAGTCAAAAAGTCAAAAAATTACTCAAAAAGTTAAAAGTTATCACTATTCACCAAAAGTCAAAAATTACGGCTGCACAACTCTCAATCCTAATTTTCCCCTACACACTAATTTATACAATTTTTTAATACACATTTTTCCGTAAAAAGTCAAAAAAGTAACCCAAACATTCATATTTTTTTCTCCAAACATCCATATTTTTTTCCTCAATTTTTTAATCCAAAAAGACAAAAAGTATACTTCTTTAAGACACCCCTATCATTCTTAAATTTGCCAATAATGTTTTCAGTCAATAAACATTTACAAAACAGAAAGTACCTAAACATGATTATAAATTTCTGCTACACCATATACAAATTATAAGATCAAAAAAATAATAACATATAAATACTTTCCACATTGATAGAAATCGCATTGCGTGGTAACTACCAGTAATTAAGGCCATAATTGAAGGTCATTTTGGTCATAACAAAAATCACCACAATGAGTTATATCGAATACCACTTTGAAACATAATCAAATATCAGAATAAGATGTAACTAATTTTGATTTCAAAATTTGTTAACCCTATCACTATAATGGCTTATAATCAAACACCATAATAATTTGTAATTAATATTCATTTAAATCATAAATTATATGTGATATATATTGGGTAAACTACCAATAGGTCCTACTTTGGAGACTTATTACCCAATAGGTCCTACTTTGAAGACTTATTATCCATTAAGTCCTATTGATAAATTTATTAAGTGATAAAGATAAATTTATCAGTCTTTTATTTTTATGAATAAATTTATAGTGATAAATTTATTAGTCTCTTTGTTTTTATGAATAAATTTTTAGTGATAAATTTATCACTCTCTTATTTTTATAGTATTAAATTTATTAGTTAGGACCTGTAGGTAAATAAGTCTAGTTAATAGGACTAATTGGTAAGTACCCCATATATATTATGTATTATAAAATGCCCCTAACCTAATTCAATGCTTCAAAGAAATTGACAAAGTGGAGACCTGGGTGGAGGGACCAACTCTTTACAACTTATAAATCTAATAACAAATCTACTTATAGTAGTTGAGGTTTTACATATGGATGCAGGGGTGATGGCCCCCTCTTAACGGCTCCCTACGTCCGCTATATGTGTGCACAAGATATACTAGTTAATTATATTATTAAATAAGAATAATTTTTTATTATTAGTGAATGTCTCAATTATATTGAATTAGTTTAAGGAGTTTATGCACCGTAATTTCAACATTTTTGAAAAATATTACTAGAAACAAAATATGAAAAAAAATATGAAATATAAAATTGATTTATTGAATGTTTTTCAAAATTAGAATGGAAGAATTTGTTTAATATCTGATTTGTGGAAATCAAAACAAAGTTTAGAATATCAATGTATTACTGCACATTATATAGATAATGATTGAAAATTACGTAAAAGAATAACATTTAAATTAGTAGAACTTTCATATAATGGCGTGTAATTGGTAGTGAGTTATCTGGATGGACTATACAAAATAAAATATTTATAATTAATTTCGATAATGTAAAATATTATAAACAGACTGTATCTATTCTCAAGTCAATTTTACCATTACCTCTTGATGGTATTGTATTTTATGTTTATTGTTATGTACATATTTTAAATTTGATTGTTAAAGAAGTTTTGAGCCAATGTGATGATTATGTACAAGTAATAAAACGAATTTATACATATCGAAAATTATGTCAACAAGAATCTTTGAAAGAAAGAAAATTACTTTTAGACATAGAAATTAGATGGAATGCAACATATAATGTGTTAAATATAATTTTAATACAAAGAAGAGTTATAGCTTTACTTTTCAAACAGTGCCGATTAGATGTGCAGTCCCACGTCAAGACCATTATTGGGCCCGTGTAGCCCTATATAAAGATTTTTAAATTTTTTTTGATCAATCCACAAAATTATTTTCATTAATGTATATACCTTCTTTTATATTTGTTTTACATCAACTAACAAAAATAATAGCGGCTTTCACGAACTATTGTTCAAATGAAATATATTATGATGTTGTTGTTGCAATGAAAGATAAATTTAATAAATATTTTTATTCATTATCCACATTTTTTGGTTTAGCCATCTTAATGGATTACAAACTTGTTTACAACTTATTTACGCTAACAAAAAACAATTTGCCTCTATCATTGAAACACTCAAACGGCTGTTTGACCAATATAAGAGTGTTATAGTTGTAAACACACCATATGCACCTATTACAACAACCACGACTCGTGGTGGAGGCCTAAATATTTGGCCACATATAAAAATCAGACGACTTTTTCAAAATGTTATCATGTCTAATTCTGAGTTACAACGATACTTGAATCAACCTTGCATTGATAAAAGTGAATTAGAAGATTTTGATATTTTAAATTGGTGAAAACAACATGAACAGGCATAGCATGTGCTTACATCAAAGGCCCATGATATACTAATTGTTCATGTTTTCACAGTGGTTTCTAAAACAATTTTTAGTGCAAATGGACGAGTGTTGAGTGATTACTGTTGCAGATTGACACCTGAAATGGTTAAAGCAAAGATGATAACGAGAGATTCTTTGACAAGATGTTGATGAGAAAATAAGGATTCAAGCTGATTTGAATGATATCACAATGGGCAATCTGGATTAATTGTCCAACTCCTCTAATGATTAATTAATAATTTTTCTTGAATATGTAATTTTGTAATATTTTTATTTTTATTTTTACTTTGAGTTGGAGTATGATGCTAATGATTGGTAGACATGTAGGTGTCAATCTAATTGTGATGTACATGACCTATAGTAATATAATTACCCCACCATAATTTACTTAATGAGATGATATAAATTTATAATATTTTATTTCATTTATAAAAATTATTATTTTACATTCAATAATTTTTTTGTCCACCGTATTCAAAAAATTTTAAAAAAATGGGTCTAAACTCATCGCAGGCCGAACCACAAGTCCAAGCCCAAAGGCCTAGCCCATACCCTAAGACCCCGCGCCCCTTGAAATTTTCAGATTATACTGGCCGAATTTTCGGTGGCAGCCCAACTGTTTCTGGGCCGGATTTACACTCCTTCATGCTAAGGGTGTTCGCAGTTCAGATTTGGAGGATTTGCAGATCGGTTTGGACCCGCCCGCATCTATGTAGTTTGGGAAAAAGACAACCCGCAACTGCCCGCAGTGCGTTTTGCGGTTTGTGCAGATAGGGTTCGCGGATGTGCGGGCAGTCGGGGGTGATTTGCGGATTAGACTTTTTTCTTCAAAAATTTATTTTTGAGCCTTATTTTTTTCCTATTTTGTAAATATTTATTTTGGGCACTTTTCTCCCCATTTTCTAAAATGCTCCAACATTAATAATTAATAAATTAAAACTTATAAAATTAAAAACACAACAAAATCAATTCATAATACAAATAAAATCATTCAAAATCTTAAATCAAATCATAAACTAACACAAGCACATATTTCAAAATCCTAAACTAGAACTCCATATTCATTAAGGAATTTAAAATTCCAAATCACATTTCATCCAGGACAAGTTCAGTTATGTAACAATAATAATATGACCAGTATTTATTCAGTTTCAGTTGATATAATACTATTAGTGAATGTAATACTAGAGTAAGTTCAAAGAATAAATGATGTTTTGTTTTGGGCAAAAATATCTATGTGGGATATAGGAATGAAATCAACGGTTAAGATTAAAAATAAAAATAAAAAGTACGGACAGGTTCTTGCGGGTGCGGGTTAAATCCGCAATCCGCTCGCAACCTGCAAACATGTTATATTTCAAACCGCATCTGTCCGCATTGTGTTTGCGAAACTGTCCATTTATATACAGGTTTAACTGTTTTTGCAGATCGGATAAACCGTTACCCACCCATACTTCATGCAACATAGAAAAAATATGCACCAGGTGGTGCAGGATTGTGATTATGCCCCCCAAATCTACATCATTGTTCGAAGAATAAACCCAATTTAGAATTCAATAGAAGTGTATTGTGGTGTTTTTGGTGGTGTTCGTTTGGTCCCCAAAAATAATTAAAAATTAAAATATCAATGGTCTTAAAAAATAAATTTATGACCTCAACTCCACTAAAAAAAGAGAGCTATCTCCAGGATAAGTTTTTAAAGAGAAATAATGAGATGAATTTTTTAAGATGTTAACGTTTTTGTTTTCTGTGTTTGTTTATATTTTTTTGAAAATAAAATCCTATTCATTATATTGTTTTCGTTTTAAAAAATATATAATTAATTTTAAAATTTTCAACATTTTTAAAAACACAAAAAAAAATATTTTCACGTATTTTTAACACTGATTATCAGTCCTAGATTTTCATTTTCGTTTTCCTTCCCTTAAAATTTCTCTTACTAGATCTAAGTAAGTGGTAAGAGTAGTGACATGGTGGGATGGACGTTTTTGTTTTTTTAAAAAAAGGTCAAAATTGTTAAAAAATTACTAGAAAAAAATATCACCAAGGTCAAAGGTAATTGTCAGCAATTGGAGACGACTGCCAAAGGTGGTCGTCGTTGGTGGTCGGAGGTCGTTTGCAAGGGTAGAGAGGAAGTCCTGACAGTGTTAATGATAGAAATGAAGAAGGTAAGGAGGGAGCATATTAAGGATATTGATCAGAGAAAAAAATAGTATTGTAAGTAAATAAGTCTGATTAATAGGATCAACCTCTTTTATTATTTTATTTAGAGAAAGTGATAATACATTTTATAGAAAAGGAACAAAACATTGATATTTTGAGAGAGAGAGAGAGAGAGAGAGAAAAGCCAAGTCATTGAGGTGGTTTCCAAATGAAAAATAGGAAAGGAGGAAGAGTCAAATAATGGTGGCAACTCACACAGCCATTTTGACTATCTTTGGTATTCCCCACACCCAACTATCCTAAGGAAGAATATACAAATGAAAGAGTAGATTCAGCTTCATTAACTAAAGAGCACCCCCACAACCAACATCCAACAACCCCTTCTTCATCTTCAAACAAATTACAGATAGCTGGTAAGACTGGAAGTCCATCAAATTTGAAACAACATTTCTAGGAATACTTAATTACATCAATTTGTTTCTAAATTTTTTTTAGAAAAAATTAGTGAAACATTATTCTCTAACTTTGGGTAGTAGGAAAAGTCTAATTTTCTCAATATAATTATTAGAGAAATTCCAACTCATCACAAATAAATTTCTCTGTAAAGAGTTAAACATTTTCTGTGAAAATATTAAGGAATCTTAACTATTATAAAAATATTACATGTTTTTTATCTTATAAAATCTTAATATTAAAAATCTTAAATTAAAAACATTTTTTTTATTATAATATTATAAGAATTTTTTTAAAAATTATGGGTGCTCCTAATTTTTATTTTTATTATATTATACACATTCCCCAACCATTAAATTTTGACCCACTTGCACGTAATTCATGTTTATCCCATTCTAACCATCACTTACATTCTACCAAACAATTCATAAGAATAACTAGGCCAGTTTAAATAACTAAACAAGTGAATTAATTCAAATTGATATTTATTTTTATTTTATTTTTAAATTTGAGATCGTTTTGATTTACTAATAAATGAAGTCTCATTACTTGACAACTCATTGATATTTTCTCCTTGATAGATTTTGAATGAGGACCATTAAATGTTCTTATCTTTTTACTTTGGATCTCTCACTTCTTTGGACATCTACTTATCTAATTGAATATCTTACATCTTCTCTTTAAACCCCCACCTTAATACCAACTATACCCTTATTCTTTACATCCCCAACTCTTTTTCTTCTGGCAACCCCTCCGCCCGTTGGCAGCCTTCATCGTCGACGACCATTCTTCGATCGCCCTCCACCCTCATTCCCGCTACCGCTCACCCTTCCTCGAACCAGAAAAGTAGCAAATATGCATAACTTTTAACTTTTATATAGAATAGCACATAAGGTGATGATAAACATGATATAAGATTCAATTCAAAACTTTCTATGCCCGGTGCTAATAATCCATTATCAATCCTCACAATCAAACGTTTCAAATTTTAATGTAAATAACGCATAGCCACTTAAACCATGCGAGAATCAATAACACACAAAGACACCCTCATCGCTCTCTCTTTCTCTCTCTCTCGATCGAGATCGCAACTCCCTTCATTATTAGAACTCATCACAGCACAACAGACCAAGAGCAATACATACAGAGAGAAGAGACAATGACGTACTATCCCTGCGACGACTTCGACGACATTGACGAGTACGATCCCACTCCTTATGGCGGTGGATACGACATATCCCTCACCTATGGCTGCCCTCTTCCTCCCTCATCAGGATCTATTATCTCACCACCAACTCCTCCTCCTCCTTCGACTCTGATCGCCCCCACTACACCTCCTCCACCAAGCCCCCCACTTACGCCGACGAAGCTCTCGACACTTAGTACAAGAGCTATAGTCGACGGCGACTGGAGTTGATGGGAATGGTTGGTTAGGGTTTGGGAAATTAGGGTTAGAACGCCCTAGACGAGAATAAAAATGAAATGGACAAAAATAGAATTAAAAATAAAATAAAATAAAAGAAATGGGGAGGAAAAATTATATTTTCATACACCCACTTATCTCACATTATTTTTCAATGCACACAATTATACATTTAATAAGATATTATTTGTCTCATTCTACAAACCACACATTTCAATTATAATCTTAAACTCAAATATTTTACCCACACTTTCATCGCAACAAGTGATGTCATCACCCATGGTATTGGAGAATCAACTAATGCAGATCAGAATCATGTCATTGAGCAAAATCATCACAATCAGGTTCTGGACACTACAGATGTTCAAAATAATGTGCCAAAAACTGATGTGGATCCGGATAGACGTTGCGCAAATGGCACCAAAGATGTAAGTTTAGTTTCAACTGGAATAACTTTTTGGCCTGCACTCTGGAGGTTAATTAAGAGCTTATTTGGTATGCATTAAAAAAATATATTTTTTTTTTTATATATACACTTATTTGGATCACATCAATCAACATCTATTAATATTTCCTCTCTACTTTTTTATTCACTTTCTTTACTTTTCTATATATTTTTTGTATAAAAAGTCAAAAAATACACTTACTTAAAACATTCCAAACAACCCTACCTATGGTCTGTCTTGTACATATTGAAAACATTCGGACGTAGTTGCAGCTCGTAAAAGTTTATAGTGTCTTGATTACTATCAAGTAATTTGTCCTCTAGGCTCTAGGAAACTTGCAACTGCTTTTCAATTATTTTATAATAATAAAGTTCCTTTGCCCATGCATTAGATGTAAATCAAATATTAGACTTGTATACAGAAAGTTGGCAGTTTTGCAGCAACGGCGAAGGTGATGATGATGAGGAAGAAGATTGTCTGATTGTTGTTGACGATGAACCATTTAATATCGTCTTCCTCTATGCTATTCTCCATTGAATTCGTAACCGAAATAAATTAAATGGATTCTAAAAAAAGAGAGAGAACAAAAAAGTTTGTGAATTTGTATGTTGTTGGCGGGAGAGAGAGAGAGAGAGAGAGAGAGAGAGAGAGAGAATAAATAGATGAAATGGGCTACCTAAGGTTTTGATATCCATTATGGTCATTTTACTTTAAGATATAATTGTCATTAAAATAAAATTTCATTAAATGTTTACACTAAGATAAATAGATATTTAGAAATATAATTTTTCCAATGAAGGGTGCTAAGAAAAAAGGTAGGCGTAAATAGACCTACTCTTTTGAATTGCCTATTAATTTTTGATAATCAATAAATAAGAGGGGGAAAAAACGATGTAATAAATAAGAT
This sequence comes from Camellia japonica, assembly GCA_030407325.1. Taxonomy (NCBI): domain Eukaryota; kingdom Viridiplantae; phylum Streptophyta; class Magnoliopsida; order Ericales; family Theaceae; genus Camellia; species Camellia japonica. The sequence goes on along the minus strand of JAPPVO010000017.1, from coordinate 108,928,243 downwards.
TAAAGTGATCAACAACCTTAGGGTATTATATTGAGCTAGATTATATTCCAATGGTAACATTTGTGGAGAATATTTACTCTGAAAGTTGTTTGTACTTTTAAAAAGTCATGTAAATTACTAATATAACACCGTGTAAACTTATATATGTGCAACTTTAATAGAGTAACAGTATACTTCTTACATCTATCATTTTCCTAGTTCTAATACTTACTTGGTTAAAAAAGGTATGTAGAAATCGCAAATTGTAATTCCCTTCCTTCGATTTTTGTTCCTTCTATTTAAATTTGATGACAAAACTTCGCCAGCAAAACTAGTTTCACAGGTAATAAACAGTTTTTCTTGTACTTCAAAAGAGCTTCAATAAATTTACCCCTATAACAAGTAGCAAAATAATAGAATCTACAATTTTAGAAGACACTAAATTTTTAGATCAATTATATATTCAGTTTAGTTGATGCTTTTAAAGTTTAAACAAAACCATTTTCCCCCAATACCCCACCACTCCACTCCCTACTCAACTACAAGGAGAGATTTACTTACCTGCTTGGGCTCTATTACGAATTGGCTAAAATTCACATTCATTTTCACTTATTTATTTCTAATGAAATTTTTTTAGATGAAACAAAAACAAAAACAAAAACAATTACAATTTTTCGAGGTCCCCTTCAATCCAATCTAAAAGAGAAACGAAAAATTCAAACTAAGTCTACTGGAAAAAAAATCTACTATTTTAGTTTTCATTTATAGGTCTTCAATAAACTTCTAATTTTTTTAAAGCATCTTCACATTTCCAACTTCATTAAAGACCCCACAAAAAATACCAACAAAAAACTGCTAAAAAAATACAATTTCCAAACACCACCCAAGTAAACTTGAAAACAGCAGAGTAATTTTGCGGTCAGAATAAAAGACCCTACCCTGATTTGGGTATGTTCTCAATAAGATCCCATTTGGATGAGATCTTCCTGCTGCTGAGACCAGTTCAAAAATCCTTTCTAATTAAATAGGAAAACAAGCAAACAAAAATAAACTATATACAAAGTAATGCGACTACCACTATTGAAATAATAAGCCAGTTTAATGAATCTTCTTCTGACTTTAAATGAATGGACACACAACTATCACATTATACTATACAAATTTCATACACTTTCTTTGTGTAGATCATTACTCATTGATAATATGCTATAAATAGTTTGTCATGAATGGTTTTGCAAATCCAAATAGACTCAAAAGACCAAAAGCAGGCAAACCAGTCAGTTGATTATGAAGCCACAAAATTTAGGAAGTCCCAAAAGCAGACTGAAAATGTCATGATACCCACAAATAATATATACTAAAAGCGCCATGCAAACCAGATTATTTTAGCAGTAGCTCACACGGCAGAATCAAAAAAGAATTAAGATGCCACTTTACATCGTAGCCATATTGGTTAACCCCAGCATACCCAAAAAAAATACTCTATAAATATAAAAACAATACCATGAAGAGAAGGGAAAAAAAATGAAGACGAGCTCGAAGGAAGCAATGCAATGACGCTTGAAGGAATCTCAAGTCAGCTTTTTGAGATCTTGGTCAAAGGCAATCAACGAAGTTCTTCGGGTAAAGACCAACTGGCATTGATCCTCTAAATTTGGAGAGCACTTATCGCAAGTGGGAGTAACACCATTTACTTAGACAAGGTCATCGGACCAAAAGATGCAATCACAACTCCAAAAAGTGGTTTTAATAGAAAAAATCTCTATATATATAAAACAAAAACTTTATGGGACCTAAAGCTCAGTACACTACACAAACTCCATTCATTTCCAAGCCTTTTTATGCACTTGCTTGCAAAGAGATAGGAGAATATGAGAATAATTTGGAGATTTCATGACAGTAATTTCCTGTCCAATGAAGTTTTAATGACATAAAAATCCCTTCCTCCTTTCTCCTATCTTCTAGGCAAGCCGAAAATGTTTACACAGCAAGGGGGTTGAAAAATTATTTTGTTTTGAGAAAGCAAGACACTACGTTTTGAGAGTAAAACATGAACCATGCCCTTCATACCCCACCTCACTACCCATAAGTCAACACTTAAATTATTTTTTAAATACCCTTGTCCAGGAGTAAAGTTCCAATAAACTCAAATCCCTTTTTAGTATAAGGAGAACCAAGAACGCCTAATCCCCAACTTCTGTAGAACAGATTAAATACCTGCCAGAAGAACAGATTGAAGCAGCTCCTCAATCCTTACAAGTATCTAAAAGAAATGCCACTACAGTTTTGAGGGAGGCGCATCACTGCCGCAGAAATTCAATCACAGAGAAGCATGCATCTAGTAACGTAGCCAGCTGGGACCCACAATCATTCAAAATTGAAGATCCCAGAGCAGGGCAGGGCAGCAAGGAACGAAGAAACCACAGAGAGTAGTAGGTGCACAAAACCAATGAAGCAGAACCAGGAAGACACCTCGACACAAAAACAAAAAAGCATAAACATTTTAGCAGAGTTCTTTCAATTTTTTATCTTTTATAAATTTATAGTAGCTACCTTAAGATCCATTGCCTATAAAAGAACAACTATGGTGCATAGGTAGAAGGAAAAGAAAATTAACAAACTTAATAATAAAAGTAAGAAAGAAACTTAACCAAATCCATGAGTCGAATCTGAGGGCGTCACCCCACTTAAACAAAGTCCAAGCATAGTAGTAAACACACACAATCATCTGAAAGCCCTCAATAAAGTGAAATTCCCAGTCTGCAATTTAGCTCCTGCTTCGGCGGCGATCCCTAAGACCATTTCTGCATTAAATTGAAGTTCAATGAATGATATTGATCATGCCAATATATCTTTCTTAAGAGTAAAAAGATGTGAACAAGACAATCGTTTATCCTTGGGAGGCCAATACAGCAAGCTATGTGGTCTACAGTATCCTACCTACCCATGTGTCTGTTGCAAACCATTCAAGCAACCCAACAGAGGGTGTAGTGTCGACTGTCATGCCAAATTAGAATGCTTGGACGCAGGCAGAAGCATAAACTCTTTTCCGTGGGTGTGTGGAGGCTTAGAAGGGGAGGGAAGAGAGAGTACAGTTTGCAGAATCACATTGAGAGATGTAAAATATTAAGGTTCGGGATTAGTAAGATGAATTTTTCTGCATGCAACACATAGTTAAGGAAGAAAACCTGAACTTACACACCCATCCAGCAACTGAACGGTGGGTGTAAGTGTCAACCGTTGTACACCAAATGAATAAAGCTTTTTGGAAAACTTGGAATTTTGACAACCTCCTCACACACCCCTTTTTCTTCTAAAGGAAAAGAAGAAGGAAAACATTTCATACAGCAATAACTGTACCAAAATGTTTCACGTGATAAACAACTGAGTTTCCACCAACATTGGGGAAAAAGGTTGATGTATGTCACAAAGATTATTGTTATCTGAATTCATCCCAACACAAGTCATGCAAACTCCAATTTCAAAACATTTTATACTCAATTTAAGAAAAAACTCAAGTTAAAGGAACTTCACCCGTTGGCAGATGGCAACTCCTCACGTCCACGATATGGTGGTGGTGACCTGCTATAGCTGCGACCACGAGGTGACAAACTGCGACGTCTAGGAGATCGCCCATGTGGACTGTAACTCCTGGTCCAATGTACCAAAGCAGTAAAAGAGTAAGTACATCAGTTCCAATCAAGTTCAAAAACTAATCTGTACATCTGTCAGATCACCGAGTCCAACACAGATGTATCACTCAGATACCAATACAGCCAAACCAAAGTAAATTAAAAAAATGGGGGGGGGGGATTAAAAAAAAATCAACTAAACTGAAAATTTATTGTTCAATGACCTCACCTACGTCCATAACTTGGGCTCCTGCGATACCTTTGGGGGCTGCGACTACGTCGTCTTCCAGAAGCCCCACGCATGCGGCATTCACGAGCAAAATGACCAGGCTCACCACACTCATAGCACTTCAAGTCAGAACCACCAGAGCGACCCCGACCCCCTCCACGACCGCCACCACCTCCACCTCCACCTCCACCTCCACCTCTAGAGTTGTGAGACAGCTCAACTCTCCAGCCATTCTTACCTGTTGCATGAATGATATGCAACTACTTACAAAGAAATTTAGGAAACAAACATAAAAAAATCTAACTAAACCATGCCTTTTGAAGAGGGGAGAAAACATAGAAGCAAATGATTGTTAAATTTGAAAATTAAACAAAAGGAAAAAGGTGAATTTGTAACTTGGCTACAAATATGGAAGAGGTTTCTTAAACAAAATGGGAATTTTACAAATTGACTACTTAAATGAGTGAAAAATATGGAGCCTAGGCAACTAAGAAGAGTATACATGTACACGATACAGGCATGCGCCAACACAACAATTTACAAAAAAATGCAAGACGTGAAATGGACAAGAGGGATGAATCGTAACATAGTGTAACATAGTCAATAGCACTACCATGAAATGTAACCACTTTATTAAGTGAATTGAAGAAGCCAAAAAGATTTACGGCAAGGAATCCTATTAGAACATCTAAGCACCTCTCATTATTGAAAATGGACAATTTTTAATGAAGTAAGCAAAGGCCAAAACATAAAAATAAAAAATAAAAAAAGAAAATAAGAAGAAGAAGAAAGATCTTTAAAAAGGCTAGAAAAAACAGGCAAAACCTTCTGATGATCATCTTAAAGAAAGGATGGCAAAGGAAGATGTAAGAAGATGACTTCCTGTTGGTCAGAAGTGTCATGAAGAAATGCATATAAAATTGAAACTTCATAGACATTACTTCTCCTTTAAAAAGTGAAATGAACACCTCTCATAATACATACCATCCAGTTCACGAATTGCATCCGTCGCATCCCTACGATCGTCAAAGTCGATAAAAGCATAACCTGGTGGCCTTCTAGCTACCCAAACACTGCATGTAAAATATTCAAAAAAAACACCAAAGTTATAAGCCAATTCATCAATGTCATCTCATCAGAAGTGTTGTTGAGAACACTAGGGTTTTGTTTTCAAAATTTACTTCTTGGAAAACACTAAAAATTAATTTGGTGAAAAAATAATGAAAATTCAAAGCCACTCTATTATTTTCATATTATTTTCTTTTTTGTACAAAAAATTGTTTTGTATAAATTCAAAGACATCTTTTGGTGGTGTATTTTCAACAAATTACTCTTAATATTTTTCAGAATACAGCTTCTGAAAATGAAACAAAACATTCTCTTGAACAAGAATTGACAGCAAGACATATTGGCTTGATCATCCTGGTAGTTAAACATGCCAATTCATTTTCTTGGAAGTTACACCATATTCTTAGAAGTTTTTGTTTTCTTTCAACCATAATGGAGGTTTGATAATATTAAAAATTTGGCACTGAATTTGTTTGCTGAATATGAACATAAGATTTGAAGTTGAAAATTAAAATTTAACAGTAATTTGTCAATTCAAATATATTTTTAATGAAATCTTCAATTTCGCTAACAAGTTGAAAAGACTAATCCATTTCAACATTTAAAACAGAATGTATTGAGTGAAAATCAACGAAGTTTGTTTGATAACCACAATTCGTATCACTTACAAATTCAAGCAACTGCTAGAATGTAGGCTAAAAGTTGAGAATGTTTTAAGTAGCGGGATTTTACACTTAATGTTGATTGCATTTAAAATTGCTTATGCATAAGCATTGATGTTCACCGTTATGACTTCACCACCACTACTGCACTCCCACCGCCGGCCCCGCCATCGCCATCGCAACCGCCACCGCCACCGCCATCGCAACCATCACGCCACCACAACTACTACTACACCTCCACTACCACTACCACCACCATTGTCATCGTCAGCACATTTACCACCACCACCATGATTGTTGCTACCATTACAACCACCTCTCCACAAGCCGCCGCCACCACCACGACGCCTCTACCTACAGCATAACCACAACCAATATCCATCCATCTCCACCACTATTGCCATTGGCACCACTGGTGCAGCCACCTCCACCACCACAATTTAAGAATTGGAAGAGAAATTCAAAATTAATAATTTTCAAATTTCATCTTGTACATATCAAACAATTTGTTTTAGTTCATTAATAAATTAAAATATAAAATAAATAAATAATAAAGAACTAATCTCAAATATAATTAAGGTCTCGTTTGGCAACAATACTTTTTAGCCTGAAAGCCAACAAGTCACTAAACAAACCAAAAAGCCAACAACCTATACCAAAAAATCAAAGATCCCCTTTTCTCTCTACTTTTCGCACATCTTTTCGTAAAAATTCAAAAAATCATTCCAAACATATTAATTATTTTACATCATATTTTAGTCAAAAAACCAAAAAGTTACTAAAAAACATGTTCCCAAACGAGGCCTAAATTAGAATTAAATTGAGATGTTACGAATTACAATAAATAATTAAAGATTTAAGATTAATTGTGATCTAAAGTATAATTAAATTAAAATTAGATTAAAAAGTTAAAATTACAAAAAATAATTAAGGATTTTTGTTTAATTTAATTGAATTACTGTTTTGTTTTGTTTTTTTTTTTTTTTTTGATACCCAGAACACTCCCAAGGCAGGACCCTTAGGATCCACCTTACAAGCCAAACTGGGAGAAGCTAGCCGATCCACCTAAACCGTCGGACTTCTACTTGAGTAGTAGGGGATTCGAACCCTGGTCAGTAAGGAGAGGAGCATACTCCCTTACCAACTAGGATGGCTCCTTGGTGGTAATTGAATTATTGTTAAAAATTATAATTTATGTTATTTATCAAAAAAAAAAAAAAGAATTATAACTTATGTGTATGAGGGAGAGGAAAAATAAAAAAATAACAAAAAAAGGCATCGGACTTGAGAGTATTACAATCATTTCACAACTGTAATTAACGGAATTAACAATTACAATTTAGTCCAAAACCACATGGGAATAAAATGAATTTTTCTCTACTCAATGTTTAGTTTATCAACCACCACCTTACTAGTGATGATAAGCACCTGATGAGTTGTAAAAAATTGTCACAACATGTCTAAAATATAGCAAATACATGAAATTCTTAGCAAATAAGCAGGTTCAGGAGGGTTCCAGCAGGTCAAAACAGGTTACGTATTAAAATAACTTTATCCAAACCCCCATAAACTAGTTTAAGCGGGCTGTGTTAATTTGGGTACGGGGTGGACAAATCAACCCAACCAACCCGTTTACTTTATTGAACTCATTGTGTAATAGATGAAAATTTTCCTCAAAGATATTTTTTCGGTGGTAACCAAAGAAAAATGTCAAATAATTTTTAGAGAATTATATACACGTGTATAGTTATGTATTTCAAAAAAAAAAATATTGAACCTTATGATCCGGGTCAACATCACATCACCCATATTTATAGAAACTTGAATATTATGTTTTTGTGTGTTCATAAATAGATACTAGATGGTGTGCACACCAATGTGGGTGTGCTTGAAATCTGCAGTTACAAATTTGCAATTACAAAGGGCCCATGGGTGTGTATTTGAATTGGATAGTTATGGAAGAAGGGTAGTTTAGGAATTAAAAAAATTGTGACAATTATACCAACTCAAGTGTTTGCATTATAGATATATAGATATAGATGTGCATGAGTGTGTGTGTGTGTGTGTGTGTGTATATGCTAACAGAGAAAAATCCAGGATTAAAAAAGCAAGAAAGATTTTAAAGGTAAAACATTGTGTTTGAAGTTTTTATATAAATATTAAATATACTAAAATATTAGTGTCAACTTCATAATATTTTAACTTTGTAAAGCGCATTTTCTATTATTGCAAGATAATTGTAAATAAAAAATACATAGATGATTGATTATGATTAAAAAAACAACACGCTGAAGCAGAATTGTATAATTATAGACTAACATTTAATCATTCACTATAAGGCCAACTGAATGATAAGTTAAAGGGAATACAGTAACTCAAAATCGTTTTACCTTCGTATAACTCCAAATGCACGAAACTCATCCTCAAGTTCTCGCTCAGTGACTCGTGGATCCAAATTTCCAACATACACACGAGACATCTTCTAATGTACCTAAAAACACACTCAAAACAGTTTACACAAAGAAGAAAAGACATGGGGGGAAAAGGAGACCCAAATACCACAAAGAATAATTTCAAATGTCACCCATAAGCTAGCAAGCATGGTCAATATTTCCACAATGCAAATAAACAAATATAAAGTGTATAAATGTGCATATATTGCACTTCATCAAGACATAAGTGACACAAAAATTAGAGCTTTACACTAGCTTTAGCAAACTACCAAAAAACAGTTTTTTAGCAGATTTTGTTCCTAAAAACCAGCTAGAAAAGAAAGGTTTTTTTGGGTTTGTGCCTTAAAAAATAAATTTTCCAAACAAGATTTTAGTTGTGAGACCCAAATACCACAAAGAATAATTTCAAATGTTACCCATAAGCTAGCAGGCTCGGTCAAAATTTCCATAATGCAAATAAACAAATACAAAGTATGTGTGCATATATTGCTCTTCAAGACATAAATGACACAAAGATTGCTTTATGATACCTTAGGCAAACTACCAAAAACAGTTTTTTAACAGATTTTGTTCCTACAAAGCAACTAGAAAAGACAGATCTTTCGGGTTTGTGCGTTAAACAATAAATTTTCCAAACAAGATTTTATTTGTAAATTGTAATTTGATAACATAGAATATTTTAGGCCAAAGAAAGCACGCCTAATCGTGACAATCGACAAAATTGAGCTAATATGTAATCATGAGAGCACAAAGTATAATTAAAATCAGAACGACCGTCATGTGAAAATCAAATACATAGTACAAGGGACTAATCGCGTAATAAATTGGCAATGTCCATGCCCTAAGGAAGTAAAAACTCGAAACATACGAAACCAAAACAAAATACATGAAAAATATGTGATTCCGCCATGTTTGACCAGGATCTAGATATGAATTCCTAAAAAGAACAAATCTTGTAGCGTTTAAAACCTAAAAGAAACAATACAGAACATCTCACCACAAAGAAGATAGAGAAACAAAAAAAAAAACGAGCAACAGAGAGAGAGTTGAGGGGAGGAACCTGAAACCCTAGAGGTAAATCAAGAAAACCCTAATTCCTCTTTTTCGCCGTTTCAATGCTGTTTTGCTCGAGAGAGAAAAGAGCGCTGTCTTGAAAAGGCGAATGGGTAATTAGGGCAGGAGGGGCATTAGGGCTTGGCTATTTATAGGCGTTGGAAAATTACCATCAAGGGCCAGTAAAGTTGTAAAATTAAAAATTCGCCCAATATTGAGCCTGTAGTAGTGGACAAAGATCGGAGTGGGTCAGCCCAACATTACAAAGAGTATACCCATCCTTCCAAGTCCCAGTTCAGCCTGAAATTAGGCCTAATTTAACCATTTCATGTTCGATGTTATAAAAATGTCTAAATTTTAAACTTGGCTATTTAAATTAATATATATATATAAGTTTTTATTTTTCATTATGAAGGGCTATTAAATTATTTAAATTTTTTTTATCAATTAAAAAAAAAAACTTCATTGATGAACACATGTATGGATATAATAAATGTAATTTATCAATAAATAAAAAGTTAAAGCAAAAAGCAACATAGTGAATGTCAACCCAATTAGGTTGGAAGTGAACATGTTCGTCCAATCATATACTAGCATTCAGCCTAGACAAAACAAAACAAACATAAACGAACAAACAAAGAGATTTAAAAATCAAAGTAGAGCAAAATACAAACACAATCATAGAAGCAAATGTACTTCAATTGGCTACCATGAACACCATCCAAACATATTCTGACCAACACCAAAACATATTTAGACTCTTTTAATAAATATTTAAATTTAGAATATTAATAAAATTCAATTATAAAATAAATATGATTTTTTAAGGAATGTTTTAATTTAAGCTCTATAAAGAATATATATATATATATATATATATATATGTTTTTATTTTTTTAATCTTTTATTATTTTTCTAGTTTATTTTGTAACTAAATATTATAAAATCTAAAATTAATATTTTATAAATGACCGGGCCAGTCTGGGCTAAGACTCTTTATTTGAAGTCCAGACCTAAAATAAAATAGACTGAAAATTTTAGTCCAGCCAAGCTTTATGAATATCTTCCCAAGCTCTGAAATATTAAGTTGGGTTAGGTGTGTTATCAAGCCCATGGACACCCCAAATAGTATAACTAAAAACATCATACCCCTAACTTTTAGATAACTATTTTTTTTATAAATTTTTAAGTCATTGTTGTCTAATAAAAATTGTAAGCAAGACTATCTTTGTGACAACAGAAATAGGTCCCCAAATATTTTTTGCAACACAAATTTCACTTTTGAAGATAAAAAAAGTATAGTCCCCAAAAAAACTCTTACTTGTTATAGTGTCTATATATCATAAACTTTAACTTTACCCTTATGAACTATTATGAAGTATCACTTTACCCCATAAACTATAAAAATGTACAATTAAACCCTTTAACTATCAAACTATCACATACTCCTTAATGTTATCAACGTAAATAGTGAAATGACCAAATTGTCCTATCTTTTTACATTTCATACACCCGTTCTCACTTTAGAGTCCATCAATCACCATTAATGGTAATAGTGAAATTGACCAATTTTTTTGCAATGGGATAGAGAGGTGAGGGGATAGAATTAGGGTTTATGCTAGATTTTTTCTGGGGTAAATTACACTTACCTCTCCTGATATTTTACATAGTTACAGGGGGCCTTTCATGTAGTTTCAATAATTACACTAATCTCCCCTTACTTCTAAAACTATTGTCAAAATTTTCCCTCCGTCGCATATCTGATAAAATACCTAATGGAATAAGATGATGTCAGCTATCTTAATTATAAAAATATCAAAATTGCCCTTGACCATCTATTTGTAGCAATGCATAAGTTAAGGGGTAAATTACATTGGCCTCCCTTGAGGTTTTACATGATTGCAAAGGCATTCCCTATATATTATCTCCATAGACAAATTAATTTCTTATAAATTTATAAATAAATTAAGTTTTGGGGCATTTACTAATAAATCTTATGCCCCTGACTTATGAACCATTTAGTCCCATAAATATTCTTATGAATCCATAAGTCTTATTTCACATTATAATCTCACAAATGAAGCATACCTACATTTGAAAACGTAAGAGGACAATAATGCACATATTAAAATAATGTCACATTATCACATTTTAATAATAACATATTTGACAAAATTTTAATAAGATTTCAATCTCAAACTCCGCCTTTCCAAAAAGAAAGAAAGCAAGTTTTCATACTTAGGTTTACATTGATCTCTAAATCAAATTTGTTAAACATCTACTTCATATATTTAAGGCCGGTTTGGGGAGTGTAATTTTTAGCCAAAAAGTTAAAAAGTCACTATAAATTACCACATCATTTTCTCTACTTTTATGCATATTTTTTTGTAAAAAGTCAAAAAATAAATAAAAATATTTAATTTCCAAATAGGGCCTAGAGAGAGAGAGAATTACTTGATGATCATGTCAAGATACCTCTTTCTAAACTTATTACACAAAATAAAAGTTTTAGTCATAGAAATTTTGATTATTTTATGTATAATAAAATATATGTATATTTTAATGACTCCTCTTTCTAAACTTATTACACAAAATAAAAGTTTTAGTCATAGAAATTTTGATTATTTTATGTATAATAAAATATATGTATATTTTAAATGACTTAAAAAGTGATTTTGTTAAAATTTGGAAGTGTTAATATTTTGAGAGGAAATACTTGAAAATATATTAGACTAAAATATGAATTGAGTAGTTTAGTCAAACAACTATCAACCTTTAAAAAGATTATTTTTTTAATTTTAATAACTTTTACGGTTACATTTGAATTCCATACAATTATTTAAACCAAGTTGTCTAACTGTACATACATGTGGTTAGAGCCCCTAGCTTAATTGCTATATATTTTTAATTTCAAAATAGAAAAATATTAAAAATCACAATCACTTATTTAGTAACAAAGTTTACAATCAAACTGAAGATTCTATTTTCTATAATATAAATGAATAGCATTTAGAATTGTCATACCAATATTTATTTAAGCTTCAATTTCATAAATGATTCGGCTAATGTTTTTTTAAAAAAAAATTATTTCAAACGATAAATGTATTAATTAAAATGATCAATTTTAAGTTGTTTGTGCATTGTAAAATAAGTCTTATGTGAATTTATTAATGTGTATTTGTTTTCAGTGCAACAGTCTTATGGTCCGAGGGGTGAGTAGGTAGATTAGAGGCCAATGGGGCGTGTATGCTGTTACTGCGCCAGATCTTGTACCGGCTCTATCTGTTGTGAGAGATACCTTTTTGTTTTGTGACTCGGTTGCTAATATGTTAATTAACACGGGTGCATCCCATTCATTTATTTCATCTGCATTTGCATCTGTTTTGGGGTTGGAGTTAGCACAACTAGCATCTCCTATTTGTGTAGAGTCACCTATTAGTAGTGAGGTTATTCTGAAACAGGGGTGTCAGGGTTGTGACATAGAGGTCGCTGGTCGCCGATTACCTTTTGCATTTGTTTTGCTTGATATGACTAGTTTCGATGTTATTTTGGGTATGAATTGGCTATCGTCATACCGGACTGTTATAGATTGCTACCGTCAGAGGGTTACTATATGTACCTTGAGCGGTGATTGCTTTTATTTCTTGGGGAACCGGGTGGATAGAGTCTTATCACCAGTGTATGATCCATGTGAGTGAAGTGAACTTAGCTGCCTTCTCACTAGCTTTTTGAGTAGTGAGTGTGATGAAGTCTGGGTTAAGTTGCCAAGAGTGGTTTGTGAGTACTCGGATGTCTTTCCCGAGGATCTTGTTAGTTTACCACCTCACCGAGAGATCGAGTTCTCTATTGATCTAGTGCCCATCACGGCACCAATTTCCATGGTACTGTATCGTTTTGCACCAGCTGAGTTGAGTGAGTTGAAGATTCAACTCTAGGAATTACTAGATAAGGGTTTTATTCTCCCTAGTACTTCGCCTTGGGGAGCACCGGCCCTCTTTGCTAAAATGAAAGATGGAGCCTTGCGACTTTGTATTGACTACCGAAAGTTGAACCAAGTTACGATTAAGAACAAGTATCCAATGCCACGTATAGATGACATGTTTGATCAGTTGAAAGGGTCTCGTTGTTTCTCTAAGATAGACCTAAGATCAGGCTATCATCAGTTGAGAGTAAGGGAGGAGGATATCCCAAAGACAGCATTCCGTACGCGGTATGGCCATTATGAGTTTCTTGTGATGCCTTTTGGGCTAACCAATGCCCTAGCTGTGTTTATGGACTTGATGAACTGAATCTTCCGAGAATTCTTAGACCGTTTTGTGGTTGTCTTTGTGGACGATATTCTGATTTACTCACCCTCTGAGGAGGAGCACGAGGAACACTTGCGAGTGGTGCTTGAGTTGCTTAGAGCCCATAAGTTGTATGCTAAGTTCGAGAAATGTGAGTTTTCGCTGAAGGAGGTTAAGTTCTTAGGCCATGTGGTATCCGGAGAAGGGGTAACTATAGACTCACCCAAAATAGAGGTAGTGCAAGATTGGGCACAGCCTAAGAATGCTTTCGAGATCCGTAGTTTCTTGGCGTTGGCCGAGTATTACCATCGGTTTGTGAAGGATTTCTCCAAATTAGCTTCGCCTTTGATTAGATTAACGAGAAAATGGGTCAAATTTGTGTAGAATGAGACTTGTGAAAAATCGTTCCAAGAGCTTAAGTTAGACTTACCACTGCTCCAGTCTTGATTATTCTGGAGAGGGGTTCGGGCTATTTAGTATATTGTGACACCTCACAAGAAGGTTTAGGTTGTGTGTTGATGCAAAAGGGGAAGGTAGTGGCCTATGGCTCACGGCAGTTGAAAACCCACGAGAGGAATTACCTTACCCACGACTTAGAGTTGGCAGCAGTGATTTTTGCCTTGAAGATTTGGAGACACTATCTGTATGGTGAGAGATTTAAGGTGTTTTCCGATCATAAGAGTCTGAAATATCTGTTTACACAGAAAGACTTGAATTTGAGGCAGAGAAGGTGGATGGAATTCATAGAAGATTATGATTTTGAGTTGCATTATCATCCCGGGAAGGTTAACGTTGTAGTCGACGCTCTGAGTAGGAAGTTTGTTAGTAGTGTGGCTTGTATTGCCATCCGGGAATGGGAGATGTTGGGTACTCTTGGGGAGTTCGACTTGCACCTGGGCGAGTCTGTTGAATCTGCGGCCTTGTTTTCCATAGTTGTACAACCTACACTTGTGAACCGAGTGTTAAAGGCACAGAAGAGAGACCTTGAAGTAAAATTCCTCCGGGAGAAGATCTCCAGTGGGGAAGGTGGAGAAGGGTTTGACTGTGTATCCTGACGTGAGTGTGAGATGCCATGACCATGTGTTTGTGCCGGAGTCTTGCCGAGAGGATGTACTCCGAGAGTTTCACCATTCACGCCTTGCGGTGCATCCGGGAGGCACAAAGATGTATCATGATCTGAGTCGCCAGTTTTGGTGGAGGGGTATGAAGAAGGATGTGGCCGTATTTGTATCGAAGTGCCTTACTTGTCAGCAAGTGAAAGCCGAACATAGAGGCCAGCGGGTTTGTTGCAACCCTTGCCTATAGCTGAATGGAAGTGGGAGCATGTTACGATGAATTTTGTTGTGGGCCTTCCGAGGACTCAACGGGGCAGTAATGCCATTTGGGTGGTAGTTGACTGGTTGACTAAATCAGCGTATTTTATTCCTATGTGCGTGAGTGACTCGGTAGATTTTCTTGCCAACTTGTATATCAGGGACATAGTGAGGTTACACGGGGTCCCAGTGACGATTGTCTCAGATAGAGATCCACGTTTCACAGCCTGATTGTAGCAGAGTTTACAGAGTGCCTTGGGTATTAGATTGACCTTTAGTACTGCGTATCATCCTCAAACTGACGGGCAATCCGAGCACACTATTCTGATCGTTAAGGATATACTTCGAGGTTATGTGCTTGATTTCAAGGGGTCGTGAGAGAGACACCTACCCTTAGTGGAGTTTGTCTATAACAACAGTTTCCAGTCGAGTATCGGCATGGCACCAGTTAAGGCCTTGTATGGCCAGCCGTGTAGATCTCCAATGTGTTGGGCCGAGGTGGGTGATGCACCTTTGTTGGGTCCAGAGTTAGTTCGGGAGACGACGAAGAAGGTGGTACTTATTCGTAAGAGGTTGGTTACAACCCAAAGTTGCCAGAAGAGTTATGCCGACCGTAGGAGGAGACCTTTGTCCTTTGAAGTAGGTGATCATGTCTTTTTAATGATATCACCTAGGCGAGGTCTTATGAGGTTCGGGAAGAGTGGGAAATTATCCCCTCGATTTATTGGCCCCCTTTAAGGTCCTTGAGCAGATTGAGAAGGCTGCCTATCGTTTGGCATTGCTGCCACAACTTTCCGGAGTTCATGACGTGTTTCATATTAGTATGCTTCGGAAGAATGAGCCGGATCCATCGCATGTGTTGGATTGGACCGACTTAGAGGTAGACGAGGATGCCTTATATGAGTAGAGACCGGTGAGGGCCTTGGATAGACGGGACCAAGTCTTGCGAGGCAAGACGATTCCCTTGGTTAAAGTTTTGTGGAAACATCACGGAGCTGAGGAAGCGACTTGGGAACATGAATTGGAAGTCCGAGAGAAATATTCGGATTTGTTTGCTAATGTATAACTTTGTATTGAGATTTTAATAGTTGTTGATGAAAAGTATAAAAACATTGTATATGTTTTACGTTATGGGAACATTGTATATGTTATTGATGTTTTGAAAAAATGGATTCTATATAAGCATTATATATGCCATGTAAATTTCTTGAAAATTTGGATTTTGGCCAAGCATTGTGAATGTTTTGGGAAATCGGAAATTTCATATTAATATGGGACTTGTGTATTGAGTCAATGAGGATGGATGACCGGGAGTGGGTCATGGTGATTAACTTGTAAGGATAACTTTGTTTTGAAAGATCTAAGGTTGAATTTGAACTTAATTTGTAATTTCAGGGATGGAATTCTTTAAGGGGGAGAGGTTATAGCGATCCTTGATTTAACCCGGCTTTTATGGTGTTCTGGACTCGGGTCTTGTGATTTAATGCCATTATTTATGCCTTTTCCCCGTCCCACTCTTTGAATTTGAATTTTGGAATGTCTTGGGCATATTTAGAACATGTTGGTTGCTAGTTGGTCTAGAACCTTGTTACCCAGAATTTTGGTCTTCCGCTTGAGCGGGGTTTGCAAACATTCAGTACTTGTGCGCCTGCAAAGAATGTTGGGGAAGTGTTTTTCACGCTCGAGCGGCGTTTCTTACGCTCGAGAGGGTCTGCGCTCAAGCGGCTGTCTGAAGTTTGTAAAAATTCTGGAAGTGTGTATTCTACGCTCAAGCGGGTCTTCTTGCGCTCGAGCGAGTAGTGCCTTGTTGTTGTGTCTTAACGCTCGAGCGGCCTTTCTTGCGCTCGAGTAGGACAAATTGATGTGTCTTATGCTCGAGCGTCAAACTCTCCGCTCGAGCGGACTGCGCGTATATCAGATCGTAAAAGTGACTTTTTACATAACTTTTTCATCTCTTTTCACCCAAAACCCAAAAATTGAGAGCCTCTCACTCTAAAATTCACCTTCTCTCTACATTTTGACCTAAATCTAGTGATCTCCTCACCCTCTTCCTTTGATAAAAAGATTGAACTCCTCAAGATCTTCATTTTCATCCGATTGGAAGTTGGTTTCGTCATTTCGAAGTTCCATTCTTGCTTGACTCATCTCCTTCGAGCTTCTACACTTGAGGTAGGGATATTCTACACCTTAATATGGTTTTTAACCTAGGCATTTGTTGTTATGTATAAATGGTGAAATTTTGGAGGATTTGAGTAAAGCTAGGGTTTGAGTTCAAATTGAAAGAGGGGTTTTCCATGGTGGTTTTACAAAATGGCTAAGGGGCTTGTCTATGGGATTCTCTAGTGTTAGTATGGTGAAAATTTAGCCTTTGGGTTGGTATTTGAAAAAAGGAAAAAAATTGTCCTAATTTGTGTTAAATAATTATTTTGTATAAATAATGAAATTGATATGAGAAATATGAAATTGGGAAGATGTGTGAATGGATGGTGTAGTTGGATTTGATTAATCACTCACCTATGGAAATTTGATAAATTATCTGTTATATAGATTGTACGTTTGTTTAGAAATATCTATTTTTGGGCTATCGGTGGCTATAATTGTTGTAGAAATTGCATGAGGACCAGGTAAATTGAAACCTGTCATTTAAATTATGTCATTGAATATAACGGTATGGTTGAGACATTGAATATGTGTTGTGGATAGTCATTGTATATGACGATGCTTTTAATACATTGTATATGTATAATTGTTTGGCAAGAGAAATGGGATGTACTCCATTGTTTGGGAGGAGATAGGGATGAACTCCATTTAAAATCAAGTTAGCCGGAGTGTCTAGGGTGAAAGTCTCGAAATCTTGTATATATATACGGGTGTCGATTCCCTCGGATAAGAATTCCGTAAAATGGCAAAATAGAAGTGTTGGAGTGATGAATGTATTGAATTGCGAATCATTGAGTTGTAGTCTCATTTCGGTTGAGTAGATAATAATGAGCTTGGTTAATGGATTAACCCAAAATGAATGAATGGAAATGGATTGAGATATGCTTATCTATATTGAATGGTCATGGAAAGAATGTAAGTTGGTTATGAATATTGAACATTTATCTGACACTTATGTCTTAATTAAACCTCATATACTGTGTTAGTTTATCTGTACTGGGCTTTGGCTCACCCTACTTGGGAAACCATTTTCAAGTACTGGTGACATGCCACCTCCAAGGACATAGCTTAGGAGGACTAAGGGCTGAAGGCTCTATTTTTATTTTATTTGTACTTAAGTGTTCATTCAAGTCGAGGGCTTTACATGTATAGAGCTTAGGGCTCTTTCTTTTGTTGTAACCAAGTGATATCTTGGAAAATTGTAAGCCCGTAGAGCATTTATCTTGTTATTATTAACTTGTATTACATGCTGTAGATTCAGAATGAATGTTTATGAATGTATAACACATGTAATATCTTTTTGTAATAAAAACTCTGATGAATGAAGTGTATCATTTTATTGTGTTCATAGATCTTATTTAATGGATTATTTGTATTACATTTTGGGGGGCGTGACAGGATTCATCATTTTAATAATGAACTGATACCCATGCATAGGTTGGACTTGCACTTTACTTTCCACACAATTGAATTTGCACCTAGCATAGATCGAACTTACACTGCAGACAGATCAGATTTGCACTCTACACATGTTGGACTTGCACTCCACACTTGACTTGCATCTTGCATAGATCTAATTTGCACCCCTACATAGCTTTAATTTGCACCCCCCAAAAATTAGATCCATATGAAAATGACATTGAAAAAAGTGTCTTGAAAATATATAAAAATGTTAAAAATTGTATTAATTTCAATAAAAATTCATAATTTAGTAAAATATGTCTTGTGTTCTTCAAAATTTTTTTTTTTTTGTCATTTACTTGTGCCTTAGGGTACTTGTTAGCAAGACCCATTTTGTTTTACCAAAGTATTTTTTTTTTTATTATAGAAAAATAGAAGACAATATTTAACCAAATGTGGAAAATTGAATTTCTCATATCCTACTTTTTCAAACTATTTTTAATGCTAAAATATATATGACTATTTTTTTAGTGACCTTTCTTATTTGTATGGTTTGGGTTAATATTTGTATTAATTTTTATTGTATGATTTGAGATAATAAAAATAAAAAATAATATTTGTATGGTTTAATTATTATATTTATTGTTTAGTTTGACTACTATTTGTATGGTTGAATATTATTATTTTCATTCGTATGATTTTAGTTAATATTGTACAATTTGAATATTATTATTTTTTATTTATAAAGTTTCAATTAATATTTGTATGATTTGAATATTATTATATTTTATTTTTATTATTAAATACTATTGTTATTTTTTATTCATACAGTTTCAATTAATATTTGTGTTTGTTTTCATCATACTAATTTGTAGTTTTTGAAAAACATAATTTGAAAGCTTAATAAACAGATTGACTATTAGTGTTTACATACTAAAAATAGTATTTTTTTAAGTAAAAATTAATTTGAGATAATTTTATTATTTATATTAATTTGAACTATACATCTCAATATTGTACAGTTTGAATATTATTATTTTTTATTTATGAAGTTTCAATTAATATTTGTATGATTTGAATATTATTATATTTTATTTTTATTATTGAATACTATTGTTATTTTTATTCATACAGTTTCAATTAATATTTGTGTTTGTTTTCAATCATACTAATTTGTAGTTTTTGAAAAACATAATTTGAAAGCTTAATAAACAGATTGACTATTAGTGTTTACATACTAAAAATAGTATTTTTTTAAGTAAAAATTAATTTGAGATAATTTTTTATTTATATTAATTTGAACTATACATCTCAATATTGTACAGTTTGAATATTATTATTTTTTATTTATGAAGTTTCAATTAATATTTGTATGATTTGAATATTATTATATTTTATTTTTATTATTGAATACTATTGTTATTTTTTATACATACAGTTTCAATTAATATTTGTGTTTGTTTTCATTATACTAATTTGTAGTTTGTGAAAAAAATAATTTGAAAATCTAGCGGATTGACTATTAGTTTACATCTTAATTTGGAGACTAAAAATAGTATTGTTTTAGGTAAAAATTAATTTGAGATAATTTTATTATTTATATTAATTTGAACCATACATCTTAATATAATTATAAAAGTTTTTCAATTTAAAATATTAATAGAAATTACATTTGTATCGAATACATGTTAAACTTACACCTTATACAGAAAATACTAGCATCAGACAAAGGTTAAACTTACGCCCAGACATCTTTATATATTTTTTTCAATTGAAAAGTGAAAAATAATATATTCTATTTAAATAGTTTTATTATTTACATTTGTACAAACTTTAATACATTTTATTTTAATTGTTTAAATATTTTAAAATAATGAATTTTTTAAAGTCATTTTAATTTATTTTTAAATTTTTTTACAAAATGTATTTAATAGTAGTCTCAGTTGAAAGAAATAATTTATACAAAAATTAAATTTATACTTTATAAGATATAAATATTTTATCTAAATAAAATAAAATAAAGTAAAAAAGGAGAGTGAGAAGAGCATGTGTGAGTTAAAGCATTCATAGTGGAGCTGTTAAGGGGTGTGTTATTGTCAGCTGTTAATATTTTGGCTAGTGAAAAGCTCAAATGATGCTCTAATGGAACCGTTAAGGGGTGTGTTAGTGTCAGCCATTAGTGTCAGCTATTAATTTGTTTGTTAACTGCAGCGAGCCTTCTAGCCACAGAGAGAGAGAGAGAGAGAGAGAGGGAACACTGGGAAGTGTAGTGGGGTCGTTCGGCCGGACGTCCAGACCCTTACTGTTCTGTTGCTGTTTTGCTAGGTTGTTATGGATTTAGATTTTGGGTTTCGTGGTGAGGAATGTAGCGATGATAGTCAACAGGTGCAACAGCAACAACCAATGAGGAATTCTGGATTGGTGAGGTATCGATCTGCGCTGAGTTCCTATCTTGCAAGGCTCGTCAACACTAGTGGTGGTGGAGAAAATTGTGATCAATTTGTTAATCCTCGACCTCAAAGTCCAGAAACAGACCAAATGTTTGCTAGATTTATGTCGTGTGGTGGTACACAAGACTCAACTCCACACAATCTATGTGATATTGGGCAAAATTCTTTAGCAAATGAAGCTTTCCAACCACAATTTGTTGCAAATTTGAAGCAAGAAACTGACAATGTTCATCATCATCATCATTATGAGCAGCAACAGTAGCAGCAACACAACAGTGGTTATTTCATCTATTATATATATATTCTTAACACGAAAATTGCTTCTTCACTCGAACGAGGTTTCTTGCGCCCGAGCGAGCCTTCTGAAATTTGCTTCTTAACTTGAGCGAGATTTCTTGCGCTCGAGCGAGGTTTCTTGCGCCCGAACGAGCCTTCTGAAATTTGCTTCTTAACTCGAGCGAGATTTTTTGCGTTCGAGCGAGCTTTGAGTGCTCTCAGTATTTTGCCCAGACGCAGAATTTCTGGGAAGGTTGAGATCTTTGCTCGAGCGAGGCTTCTTGCGCTCGAGCGAGGGTGTGCGTTTGTAAAACTTCTGAAGGTATGTATTCTGTGCTCGAGCGACGCTTCTTGCACTCGAGCGAGGTCACTTGTTGTATCTGGTCGCTCGAGCGACAACTCCTTTGCTCGAGTGTCGCTCGAGCGAGCCTTGCGTATATCAGTTCGCAGTAACATTTTTTTTATATCACTTTTTGATGCCTTTTCACTCCAAAACCCTAATCTGATTCTCTCTCTCTTTAAAATCCACCTTCTCTCTACATTTTGACCAAGATCCTTTGATCTCTTCATCTAGTGTCTTTGGAAAAAGGGTAGAGCATCTTGAGGACTCCATTTTCATCCGATTAGAAGTTGATTTTGTCACTTTCGAAGTTTTTCCTCTTTTCCTTTGGACTTCTACTCTTGAGGTAAGGATATTCTACGCTTTAATATGGTTTTTAACCTAGGTATTTGTCATTTTGTTTAAATGGTGGAATTTTGGAAGGATTTAGGTGAAGCTAGGGTTTGGGTTTAAAATTTGAAAGAGGGGTTTTCTACATTGGGTTCCATAAATGTATATGGGGTATTGAATATAAGGTTACTTGAGTTTAAATGGTAAAATTTGACCTTGGGGTTGATATTTGAAAAAGGGGAAAGTTGCCCTAAATTGTGTTGAATAATTATTTGGTACAAATAATGAAATTGGTATGGGAAATATGAAATTTGAATGGATGTATAAATGAATGGTGTGGTTAGAATTTGTTAAACCACTCACCAATGGAAATTTGATAAATTATCTATTATAAAGATTATATATCTGTTTAGAAATATCTGTTTTGGGCTATCGGTGGAGGATAGCTATGATTGTTGTAGAAATTGCATGATGATTAGGTGAATTGAAACTAATCACTTAAATTATGTCATTGAATATGACGGTATGATTGAAACATTGAATATATGTTGTGGATAGTCATTGTATATGATGATACTTTTAATACATTGTATATGTTTAATTGTTTGGGAGAAGAGAGGGGATATACTCTATTGTTTGGGAGGAGATAGGGGATGGACTCCATTTAAAATTAAGTTGGCCGGAGTGTTCGGGGTGAAAGTCCTGAAATCTTGTGTATATATATATGGGTGCCGATTCCCTTGGATAAGAATTTCGTAAAATGGCATATTAGAAGTGTTTGAGTAATGATTGTATTGAATTGTGAACCACTGAGTTATAGTCTCATTTTGGTTGTTAGATAACAATGAATTTGGTTAATGGATTTACTTGAAAAGAATGAATAGAAATGGATTGAGATGTGGTTATCTACATTGAGTAATCATGGGAAGAATGTATGTTGGTCATGAATGTTGAACATTTATCTGACACTTATATCTTAGTTAAACCTCATATACTGTGTTAGTTTATCTCTACTGGGCTTTGGCTCATCCTACTTGGGAAACCATTTTCAGGTACTGGTGATATGCTTCCTCCAAAGACATAGTTTGGGAGGACTGAGGGCTGAAGGCTCTATTTTTGTTATTTATGTTTAGATGTTTATTCAAGTCGAGGGCTTTATACGTATAGAGCTTAGGACTCTTTCTCTTGGTTGTAACCAAGTGATATCTTGGAAAGATGTAAGCCCGTAGGACATTTATTTTGTTGTCATTAACTTGTATTACATGCTGTAGATTTAGAATGAATGTTTATGAATGTATAATTCATGTGATATCCTTTTTGTAATAGAAACTCTGATGAATGAAGTATATCACTTTATCATGTTCATAGATCTTATGGAATGGATTATTTGTATTATATTTTGGGGGCGTGACACACATCTTAACACACACTTTAACACATCCGTTACACCACCACTCAATCTCTAAAATTAACAAACTCTTAACACACCCTAACACACTTTTTTGGGCCCCACTTTTATCATTTTCTGTCATATAATACACACTTTAGCATATTTTTTTAGTTATCCTATTGTGGATGCTCTTAGTGAGGAAGGAGGGAGGGAGGAAGGGAGGAAGAGAGTGACGTGGAGAGAGAGACAAAGTAGTGGCAATGGGTGACATGAGGAAAAGAGGAAAAAATAAGAAAGAAAAACCAAAAGAGGGATGTATTGGTCCATTAACAAAAAAAAAAATCATGTCCTCGTAATTAATTTTGTACTTGCCATAGCTGTTGTAATTTCAGAAATTTATCCACTATCTGATAAAAAAATTTGTCTGTCCCACTGCTCCCTAATTGCCCTTTGGCCCCGTTTGTTTTCAAAGGTAGAATAGAGGAGATTGTTAGTGAGGAGACTGATAGTGAGGGGATTAAGAAAAATTGTGTTTGTTTGATAACCAATGGTCTAGTAATAGTTCATGTTTGTTTTGAGATGTAGGGATGAGATTAACCATGTGAAATTCCACAAATAACCTTTTTGCATTATTATCAAATTTGGACTTATACCAACTAAAGAATAAATAAATTTTTACTCAATATTATTCTTTTTTATTTTTTTATTTTTTTTATTTCTAATATTAAAGAATCCAACTATCAAAAAATTTTAAGTCAATGTTATTTATTTATTTATTTATTTTAATATTAATGAATCCAACTATTAATAAATTTTTAGTCAATGTTATTCTCTCTCTCTCTCTCTCTCTCTCTCTCTCTCTCTCTCTCTCTCTGTAAATATTAAAGAATCCAACTATCAATAAACCCGTACTCAAATATTTGTATTTAATAATTATATGAGCCATATTATAAGCCTCATTCCAAGTATTATGAGTCATATTTTTCATAAATAGTCCCAAAGAATCTAATAACCTTTTTTTGGGTAATAAGTCATAAATTAAAAGACAAAATATATAACGATTAGAAGGGGTATATGTTGGGTCGGTGGATCTTGATAAGTACTGTTCACTTAACACTACTGTTCATTCAAACACTAGGTCTAATGGGGGTTTTGAGGGGGCATCTGGTCCAGGCCGAATTTTTTTTTGGGTATTTTCACTATGGCAGCCTAACTGTTCAAGCACCAAATAACAAAATTGTTACCTAAAAAGATCTATCACTGCTTGGCCAGAAACTGTCTAGCCGGCCAATAGACCTGCACGGCTGGCCAACATATTTGTCGGCTGGCCAAAAGAGCTGTTCAGCCAACCAAAATCCTCTACAGCCTGCCAACTTTTTTCTAGCAGTTCTGGATAAACATAATATTGGATAAAACATAACAAATTACTCAATTTAATTTATCAAGAATCAAAACATAATCAAATAATCATCAAAATACAATATGGCTAACAAAAATTGTAATAACCCACATTCTTGTCTTAGTCATGTTCATGAGCATTTATATGATTTTGCCCTGTTAAGTTTGTACATGTAGACTTTGACTTGTTTTGCCTAGGTAAAGGTTCTTGTCTTGTGATGATGCGATCATGTTTTGCCTAAGTGTTGTGTGCATGCTTTGTTCCTTCCTTGTTGTCTCAAGCCTAGGTCATGCCAAGCCTAGGTCATGTTAAGCCTAGGTCAAGCCAAGCCTAGGTCATGTTAAGCCTAGGTCATGTCAAGCCTATGTCATGCCAAGCCTAGGTCATGCCAAGCCTAGGTTATGTTAAGCCTAGGTCACACCTTTGAACCTCTTACACCTAGGACCATCTTGGAACCCCTTTGGTTAACCTCCACCTTCACCCTGGCATATTGGCCGAGATGTCATCATCTAGGGCGAGGTGTGCATCACCAGGGCCGAGATGTGCATCATCTAGGCCGAGATGTTGTCATCTAGGCGTCCTAGATCTTTGATCCTTGCACCTAGTGATCTTGTTCCGAGACTGGAATGACCTAGACCGAGGTGTGGCACATCTAGGCCGAGGTGTGGCACAGCTAGGCCAAGTGTTATCCTTCCTAGCTGAGATCATTGAGACCTTACTTGCCGAAGCCTATGTCCTAATCCAAGATCATTACCTGCAGGAGTGCCCATGTTATCTTACTTGTTGTACACCCTTTGTCATGCTCTTGTCTTGTCAGTCAGTCACCTTTTGAGGAGAGCCAACCAGTCGTTGCCACGTGTCCTAATAGAGGGTTAAGTCAGCCAGCAGAGAGAGAAAACATATCATTTTGTCATATCTTTGCCTTTGAAGAGAGAGAAGCTCTAGGAAGAGGAAGAGAAGTTCTTAGAGAGAGAGAGCTAGATTCCAAGCTTGATCTTCACACCTTGAACCGTTAGATCCATGTTTTGAGGTTAGATTCTTGATCTACTCTTGTTATTCTTTATGTTGATCCAATCACATTGCATGATCTAGCATGATTCATGAGTCATGCATTGATTTAAATCTTGTTTTAGAAAGAGAAAATGATGTTCTTATGTTCTTGAAATAAAACCATGTTTTGATTCGAAAGTTTGTATCAAGATCCATGTTTTTGTGTTTGTTTTCATAAGATCTTCAAGTATGGGTACCCAGGTCCATGTTTTCGAACTCATCTCATGAAATCTCAGATTTTGAGTAAAGAAGTTATGATTTTAGCATTCATGTTCTTCATGTTCTTCAAGGGAGGAAACCCAGATTTCCAGACTTCACCTTTCCTTAGGTGTGGTCACCAAGACCACTCTTGCCTAGATTTCACACCTAGGCCAAACATCGTATCTCACCTTGGCCTACCTTACATGATCACTTGCACCTTAGCCTATCTTGCATGCACACGTAGGCCAACCTCTGCACACCTAGGCCGACCATGGTACACCCTTGCTGGCACCTTGTAACACCTCGGCAGGCAGCTGCACGTCGAAGCCTAGGTAACCACACCTCGGCCAAGAGGTGTGGGACCTCGGCCAAGACCTCCCGGGTTCACCCAGCTAAGTCATTTTTGCCTAGATCATTTCTGTGCATCCATTCCAAGACCTGGTTAGTACCGAGCATGTTTTCCCTAGATGAAAAACAGTGATTTAACCCCCAGCATGTTTTACTTTGTCTTGACTTGGTTTTGGAAAGACATGCCAAGATCATTTTCATTCATGTAAAGCTTGTTTTAAGGATGCATTGCACAACCATCTTTGAGCATTCCTTCTTGTCTTATTAAAGTGCATTCAGTGGACTTTTATTATGTATTTGTAGGTCTTGGATCCTTGCCTTAATCCCTACACCCGAAGAGCTATGTGAGTGGTATTTTTAATAAAGCTATGTTATAAAGTCTTGATAAAGCTTTGCTTCGTTTTGTAAAAGTATTTGATCAAGCATGAATGATTATCCCTAGTTTTTGTATCAAGTATTATCTTGTTTTGATGACATTCTTGGAAAGTCCTCCCATGCTAGGGGACTTTAAGCCCATGTAGCACCATGTTTGAGAGATCTCTGCCATCGACGATCTTGTATAGATGGCCCCACCGACGGCCGTGTGCGGGTGGATTTGTCTAATCGATTCTGGGTCGATTATTCCCTTGTTTTGTCCGGAATGTCATCCTCCATGTATTATGTAGATGTTATTAAACATCCCAAGAAGATTTGAAAGATTTGATTGATGAACTTGATTCATCCCATGTTTTGTTACAAGCTATGATATGTATTGTTTTGACAAAGATCTCGGATATCATTCATTCAAACAATTATTAATTATATCATTCACTGAGTATCCAAGCTCACCCTCCCCTTTATATATATGTAGGTGGCGGGCAAGAAGGCGGTGATGCCTATATGTTATTTGCAAGTTGTTTTGGATTCATTTTGCTAACCCCTTGAAGATTATATTTCTTAGTTTTAACTCACTTCTTTTGTATATGTCGGCTTGAGAAGCCTTTTGATCAAGATGTAATATGTACTTTATTTTATTTGTATCCAAGTTGTAAACCATGTTAAGATGTATGTCATTTCATTTAATCTATGCACAGCTCTTATGGACTACTTAGATTTAAATTTATTGCTTCCGCACATGTAAGCCCCATATCTATACTCTGATTGTATGTGAATCTTTGTAAGTTGGCCTTTGGTAATCTCGGACTACTGGCCATCACGGCACCATTCTACTAGGGGCGGAATGGGGTTGTGACAAAAATGATGAGCCTAAACAAGGGAAATAACCTGCCAAAAACCCAAGAGAACAAAATCTAAGTCCAAATAACAATATCAACTTAACATCCTTAATTTAAAAAAAGTTCCAAGCTACAAAAACCAGTCTTAACCAGCCCAACACAGCAGCAGCATATAAATAGATTGCAGCAGTAATAAAGAGCAGCAGTAGCTCAACAGAAAGACCATCATACAGTATATTGCAGCAGACAAACATATTGTAGCAGCAGACAATACCTAAGCTATAATATTTATGCATTACATAATATATTACAAGTTATGTAGCAAACAAAAAGACCATCATACAATAGATGCCACATTTAAATATGACCTTCCAATAGCAAAGAAAACCACTCTATCTTGTCATTCTCATATAAACTGAAGAACAAGTCAACTTTGTCTTCATCTTTCACTATCATAGATGTTGCCATCAATCTTTGGGTATTACTCATTGATAACTTTAGAAATTCTACATTAATCAACCTCCTTTGTTGGAATAGGTCATGTGAATATCCTATCCTATAAGCAATCTCCACCATCATAGTATTAGCATTCTCAATGAATGATCCAATATTTTTTGCCATCTCTGATAGTTCAGTAGGAATCCCTGCAGCAGGTCGAGCGCACTTTTTCCCAATTTTACTAGCGTCAGCACAGTTGGGAACATTACTTGCAGTAGACATTGAGTAGTCCGTATCACCCATGTTCATACTAAACTGTTCAATAGGAGACTGTTCTCCTTCTTTTGTAGTTGTATTTGCATCCTCCTTTTCCATGGCTGCAACTGCATCAGTAGGATCCTTAGCCAGTTCACCAGTCGCTCTATCCTTCCCAAATAGAATAAGCCAATCTTCATAGAATAGGAATGGCCTGTTTCGTATCTCTTTTGTATTCGGATTAGTCTAGATAGGTTTGACTGGATTGGGCTTTTTTAGAATGGGCCTTTTGGCATTGGATGGATCTTTTCTGAGTTGGCCTTTGGGGATCAGATAGACTGGATCTTTGCTAAGTGGGTTTTTTTTTTTTTTTTTTGGGATTGGATGGGCTGGGCCTTTGCTGAGTTTAGTATGGCTCCTTCTTTGGCTTAGTCAAACCTAGGATTAAAAACAAATGCCCCATCAGATCGGGATATCGGGTATGTTAATCAAAACAAAGCAAGATACAATTTTGGGCCTTGGTTCTAGTTTTACTGAAAATTCACCCATATCAAACACAAACCCCTAGATTTTGACCCAAATTCTGATTTTGATATGACCCTCAAGTTTGAAAAGAAGCGCCTCAAGATTAAGTGTCACACCCCAAACTTGCCCCTAAAAGTTTGGGCATGACCTATTCAGAAATGGACACTTAACTTGTTATACATAACATATGGGGCCTGAACGGAAGCATTAAATATTATAAAATAACATGAAATAAAAAGAAGCTACATCCATTGAGCGACCACTATCATGCCAGGATCATAAACAGTATATCAGATGGTAAATATTTACACACACATATACAAACCCCGCCCCCTTATTTAGGCGTATAACAAAAACATTGGAACTTCAACTTATATAAATCAGAGTACAAGCCAAACTTTAGCAAAACTCCACAAAAATGGGCAGGCTTCATCCAAATGCCTGGACACACAGAGGTTGACAAAAGAGAGACGAACATCGGGGTTAAGGTTGACCTCCAGATTTATTACCTACAGAATCAGACAAAGTACAGAGTGAGACAATCTCAATGAATAATAGTACTTTAATAAGTCGATGATCAACTTGAATTATAATGCACACCAATGCGTATATAAATGCAAAAGACATGTAATTAATCTGATACTGTAATTATTTCCAGAACGGCCTTGGGCCCCATCTTTATACAGAGTGGCTTTAAGCCCAGATAAACAGAGTGACATTAAGCCCAGACAAATTTCACATATTGGCCATAGGCCTAACAGATGTCACAGATTGGCCATGGGCCTAACAGATGTCACAGATTGGCCATGGGCCCAGATGTCATCAGAACGGATTAGTTTCAGAGTCATACAGAAGTTCGAAATCATACGGAAGTACACCCATTCGTTTCATCATTCGTATGAGCAACATAGTTACTTTGCAATTAACAGAATGCTATGGTAATCATTAGCTGTAAGTGAGGTGTAATATGATAGTACTACTACTTACAGTGTTGTGGTGGAGTGGCAGATGCTTCCGGTATGTGCCCTACATATACATAATTCAAGTATTAGTTCATTTTCCTTTTTAACTCAGTTTTGGATTCGTTTCGTTTCAAATGAATTTACGAACACTTTAAGGGTATCAAATAATTATTTTAATAATATCCGAGGGTCGAACATGCAAAACGGAGCAGACAAACTTTTTCAGCTTGGGCCGCACGTGCGGCTGTGAGCCCCGCACGTGCGGCGGTTGGTCTCGCACGTGCGGCTGGGAAGTCCAGCACGTGCCTTTTTAGCAGTAGCTGCAACCCAAAAATTCACCATTTCCCGCACATGCGGCCATGACTCCCGCACGTGCGGCAGTGCCCCCGTACGTGCGGCCATGCCGCAGGTGCGGCGATTTCCTGTGTTGCACAGTCCGAAATTCACACAAAATCCAATTTTAGGTGCACATTCACAAGGCTCAAAATAGACTCTTTAATTGCTAAAACATGGGCCAAAAATCATGTAAATAGGCAACTCATACACATATCAAGTTCAATATGAATTGATTCCTCAATTCTTTGCAATTCATAACATAAGTTAAACACTTGAATCCCTACTATATAGTTCTCAAATATATATGTAATCATCCAAATCATTCAAATCCACAAATGAGTTGAAATAGGTAAAGATATGGCATAAAATGAGAGTTTTCTTCATATAACTCAACTTAACTCCCAACCAATCCAATGATAAAACATCTTTTTTTTAATTTAACCAATACACACTCTAATTTGCATAATCATCCAAGAAAATCTTACTCATATTCAAGAGAGAACTTAATTCAAGTAAAATACACATACCTTGAATTTTAAACCCTGCAATCCCTCACAATTTTCCAATCTTTCTTTTTGATGACTTCGTCCTCTTCTTTTCAACCCTCTTCTTCTCTAATTTTCTCTCAAGAGATATTTTGGAGTAGAGATTCTCAAGTCAACATATGAAGATTGATATATATATATATATATATAATGTGAATAGAGACAAAATTTAATCAATTTAATCGTTCCAAATCAAATTTTTACAGAAAATCATATTATGCTCTAAAAATTGTGCCGATCTCAAATATAAAGTCAATTTCAGATAATTAAGCTTCTAAGACTTCCAATTTCTGATTCAACCATTATAATTGTAACAGATATTTCTCTTATCAGACAGATATGCATCCATAATCATAGGGTTCACTTAAGTAAACGTAATTTCACATAACATTTCACAGTAAGCATTTAAATGCATAGAATAGAGGACTGAAAATATGCCAGAAACAGATATGAGGGTCGGGTTATTACATTAAGACTCTCCCACGATTGCATCACACATTGCCAAAGATTTCACATTTTGCATAAAAGCATTCAAAACACCCTTATGAGAGTTTAGGGTTTCCCTGTCCTAGATTTGACATGATCTAGGGTTTTACTACTTCAAGCAAGCAGTTTCACAAAATCCTGCATACGGGTGAGCATCATGTCCTTAGTTGGAATAGTCACTATAGCTTTACTATATGCAGCTAAGCTGAATGGGCAAAAGGGGTACCTCGGCAAGAGTACCTAATATACATCTCACACCTAACACCAAGAAGTGAAAGAAGGATCAAGCGGTACGACAGTAATCAAGATCCAAGGGTTGTGTTTCCAACATGGCAGAGCCCACGACTGGCCAGCCTTTTGGCAAGCTTTTAGCAGATGGAAAATACAGTGACTTAAAGTAACGATGCAAATGCAATGAAAAGAATATATATCTGTAAATAAAATTTCACATCATGAAGTTCAAGTCAAGTTCCCTAAGTCCCCAGTAGAGACGCCAGAAACTGTGGCTTGTTTTTCTTGCTTCTTTTGGATACAATTAGCTCTACAGTTTAGACTCCCGTGGTTCTAAATCTGATTTCACAAGTGCAATGTGAAATAGATAAACACTAATGAGTTCAAATCAAGCAAATCTTTTAGAAAATCGATTTTGAATCAAAATGCCAAAAATGGACTGCATTACCAGATACAGAGTCGCCACCTAAATATTTTTGGGAAATTAGGAAACCCGTGACTTGTGCCAAAGGCTATTAGTCCGTCATCACCAAAGTGTCTCGGCTCGGGAACTTAGGTATGAGCGGGGAAGGTCATGAATTGAGCACCCCACTCACCTAATCAAAGATTGGCCTCTACTAATCATGATGTGATTTTTATGTACATTATATGCTTTTGTTTCGGTTATTATGCAAATTTTTACTAAGTGAGCACACAAGTATAGACCAAGTTACAAAATTTTGAATGCTTTGATTTGATGTTTGTTTTGAAAAAGAGTTTTGAATACATGTCACTTGAAAAAGCGAGCTCGTATTTACATCTAATCAAATTATTCCAACTTAAGTAAAAGGCCTTCATCCACCGGCATTCAAACAAGTATATCACTTAAGCACTTAGCCTCATGGAATATGCTTGATATGGCAACACAAACAAACAATGCAATATGCTAAAGCAAGAAATGCTCACCTAGTACTCCAAGGCACGCCGAAAGAAATAAAATGGTTAAAAAAAAATGCATGAGCCTAATGATGCAAAATGACTGATGCAACACATACGAAATGCAACTAATAGGCTCGGCTACTAACATGGCATGTGATTCAATTCAAAGCGTGTGATAAAGCACATATTCGAGTGATGACTTTGAAAATGACATTGGTTAGTATGATGAGCCGAACCCGTATGTATGCAAAACGAGTGGATGTAAATCATAAAAGATGCTAAATAAAATATGGTGCTACCATTATTAGTGGGTAAATAAAAGGGAGAAAGAAACGAGGGTTGAAAGACATATACAATTATTAAATATTTTGCCCTCACGCAGGAGGGTCCGAATGTCCAAGTGTCCGAATTAAACTAATTATTACAAATCCAAATAACAAATAAGAAATAAACTAGCTATCTAATTTATTACAACAAGGATAATAATAAGCAATAAACTAGCTATCTAAGTTAACTAGCTATAACAATTACAAATAAACAATAATAATAATTACAACCATATATAATAATTAATTACAACAATAATGGGAACATCAATTTACAACATTGATATAAACAAAGATACACAAGGATCGCATACACGTGACGGTTTTCAGAAGTAGCTTTGTCTGCCTCCCTGGGAATCTGCCCTGTTTCATCTTTAGCTACCGCCCTTTGTTTTTGCAAAAAGCACTCTGCTTACCAAACATTGGAGGCCGGCCGATCCCTAATGAGTCTCGGCCGGGTCCAAACAAGTCCGGTCGTGCCCTATTTACTTGCAGAAAAAATCTTTTTGTGCTTTGAGGTGAAAATAGTGTAGACAGAGCAGCTTTAAACCATGTTTGTCCCTTCTGCTCTTCTCTATCATGGAGAAACTCAAGAGAAGAACGGATTCGGTTTTGAAACCATCAATAGGCGCAAGTTGATTGCTTGATGATTTTGCACACAATTGGACAAAAAAATTAATAAATGCAATGAAAGACACACCACCTATCCCTCCTATCATGAAGTTAGCTCAAGGAGGAAGGTAAACACGCCTCAAGAGTCATCAAACATCACAAATTAGTATGCGATGACTCTTCACGCGATGAACTTGGCATAAAGTCTGACCGAATTCAACCAATTTTATTAATCTTCTTCATGTTGGTTTAGTCAATTTTATGCCAATTTTATTAGTCCTTTTTGACTTACCTTTCCATTACTTAATCATTTTGTCCAAAAATGAGAATTAAGTCTACTAAAAGGAGGGAAGTGTCAAATAAGAAGTGATCCTTAGCATGAAAGAGAGACTATAGCCCTGTTTGGTGCAGCTTAAAAGCTGCTTATTTCAGCTTTCAGCTTAATTTAAGCTATTTTGATGTGTTTGGTTTAGCTAATAGCTTATAGCTTATAGCTTTTTGGAAGTCAGAAATCAGCTTATTCTTTGAGTGGGGCAGGAGATGCTTAATTTATAAGTCAGAAATCAGCTTATGTTCATAGTTATAAGCTATAAGCTGTTTAGGCATAAGCTATAAGCACTTTCCCACAGCTCTACCAAACAGGGCCTATGCCTTGACGATGAACCTCCGAAGAGATTAAGCCATTGAGCATAGGAGGTCTCTTTCTCATGCCTTGAATGACAATTAATCGCTTGAAACGACTCTCAAACAAAGAAAACCAAGAAAGGAGGGAGGGCGTAGAAATGATTATGCAAAGTTGATTATTACCAAAAATGGGACTCTTTACATAGAAACTAAGTAAAGAAAGCTATCGACTCAAATGACTCGGTGTCTAAGGCCTAAACAACCGAAGCCATAAGGACGTACAACACAACAAGCAAAGTATTCAAAGTATAAACTATTTGAATGAATTAAAACAGCCCTAAAACAGCCCCTAACATGCAAAAATAATTGCTAAAATGATGTTAAAAGAGCACAAAACAAAGACAAAAGCAAGAAGGCACAAAATTAGTAAGCAAGACTAAGGAGGTGTGGCTAACCCCTCTACTTTTGGACTTCTAAATCATTTTTTTCAGACCTTTAAAACTCTGAAATTTAGTATATAAAGACAAGAAAAATAAAGGAAAAGAGTAGAAGAAGATTAAAGAAGAAGGTGCAAAATTATACATTTTGAAAAGAGACGTAAGCTCTTAATTAACAAACTTGATTACAAACACTCTCAAGTTTCTGAAATTAGCTTTGAAAGTTCAACAAAAAGCTTCAACAACAAGCTCCAATGGTGTATGTATTGTGTATGTATAGCTAAAGAAGGTTTGAAGGTGAAGAATGGTGTTAAAGATGGATGGAGGTCTTTTAGCTCTTCAAAACTTTTTGGAAAATTTGCTAACCCTCAATTCTAAAGGGAGAGGTTGAATTTATAGAGTTTGAGCCAAATTGGTCAAAAGTATCTTCAAAAAACAACAGCTGGCGAATTCCCGCCAACTGTCCTGTTTGGCGCTAATGAGACCTGGCCGGGGCCCAAAACCCACGGCCAGACCAAATAATGCAAGGCCAATTCTAAAAAGGCACTCTGGAGAAGTTTTCATTGAAACCCGGCCGGGTCCAAAAATCTGCATTTCAGGCTCGACTTCAAACAGGTATATCTCCCTCATCCAGACTCGGTTTTAGGTGATTCTTGAGTCTAAATTGAAGCCCGAAAGTCTACTTTCCAATGGTGGTAGCTCACATCTAAATTATAAGTTTACAAAGAGATACGCCTAATTTAGAGATGGCTATTCATTTCTTTCTTAACGGTTTGATGCCCAACCTTTCCCCTAACTAGTTTTCTTGCATCCCCTCCTATTTCCTTCAACTCCAAACCTATAAATATGTTGTTTTTAAATATTTTTCAAAGAGTTTACCTCCCTTTCATTTATTTCTACTTTGTCTTTACTCGGTTTGCCGAAAAGTATAATATTTTAATCGAAATGCGAGCCTCGGAATATTGTAGAAACATTTGAAAAAATATTTTGAAAAATAGGGTTTTAAGGTCTAAAATAGTTTGGCCAAAATGGGGTGCAAGATTTAGAGCTTGAATCCAAATTCTTTTGCTGAGAATTCAAAAGATTGCACAGTGTAACTTTCATCATTGAGTGTTCGGATAAAGTGCCCAAGTCTTAGGGGCGGTCAAAATGGGGTGTCTATAGTCATATATTATATCACAATGAGTCAATAACTTATACTGAACATACATGATAAGTTGAATACTATACAAAATTCATTGCGGATCAAAAGACATTTCCCAAGCTGTTATCATAGTTATCGTCTCAAAAGGAACTCATTCATTCTTAAACAAATTCCATTTTTGAAAAGCTTATCATATCTTACTCATTCATTCCTAACAAAACCTCATTTTCGAAGACGTATCGTATCGTACATGTTTCAGAGTTTCAAAGTATAACTTAACGATTCCAAGGTTCTTGTTCACAAACATATCTTATCAACATTTCATAACAAAACATAGGTGGCCCAAATTATCAGATATCTAGTCATTCTCAAAGTAATTCAAATACGAAAACATCTTTACAAAGAAATTACTTACAGTGCTTGGTTGGATGACACTCCTCATGCAAGTGACCTACACAAACACATATTGCATGACCTACACAAACACATAACATATACGCATTGAAACACAAAATCATTTCCTTGATCAAACTTGACTTCTCTTGTCTTTTTCTGTCTGAGTAATCCGAAATTCTACTACGCGTTTTTTCTTATTTAAATGAACTGGGTTCTTATTTCACATATTCTTTTATTACTAAGTCCTTTTTCAATAGACTGATTTCTTACTTGGGATCTTAATCAATTATTATTAAATCAATGACTTATTTCTTAACAAATTAAGTTATGTTGATTGTTGGTTTATTAATCCTTATTGAGTAATAAATCATGTCTAGAATGCTTTGGGAGGAGATGAGATGAAAATATAAACAAAGTGTGAATTTTCAAAACATGTTGAAAATAGCCTGGCCGCTCAAGCCACCACTTGGTCGCTCGAGTGGACTGTACTGTCTGTAAAAATATTAGAAGCTCGTAATGTTCGCTCGAGCCACTAATTGGTTGCTCGTGCGGTCTATAAATTTTCTGAGTTCCAAAGCTGAAGATTTAGCTTCGAAATTTCATTTTAATTTAGATTCATGCATGACTCAATTTAAACATGTAATGTCATTAATAAAAATTGGCACATGACTAATTTCTAAATCTCAATACAAAACCTTCTTAATTTGTCCAAATTTGAATGTAATTCATTTCATCCATATCAAACCCAACTTCAAACTCATAAGTTCTAAAATATGAATTAAGCTTTCAAACTATAATTCCAAAACTTAGTTTAAACATGGTTTGTTTAGAAATATACAAACTCTTAAATAATTAAGAAAATATGATCAATTTTAAGCCATTGACATCAAAACTCCTTTAATATAAAATTAAAGCTTATTCTTTATAAACTCATACTTTTTAACCCAAAACTTAATTACAGATATTTCAAAATATGTTAAATTTGAATAAAACTTTTAAATTGAATTACATGCATGGATTCAAAATTAAAATTAAACCAATTCCTATCTTTCATAATAAAATCAAAACCTTCTCTAACTTTAGGATTAACCCCAAATTTCCATATACTTGATTTTCATAAAATTTCTTCTTCTTCTCTTCAAAACATGAAATTGATTATCTTAAATTCTTCAAATCCATGATGCATGTATAAAGTACTTATCAAAATCCAACCAATTCTACATTATCAAGCTCAAACTATAATTTGACTTCTTAATTTATATCACAACTTAATCCCAAACTCATAAACTTTAAAATATGAATTAAATTCTAAAGTCTTGAAAATCCACAATGCATGTTGTTGTTTAAATTATATAAATTAACCAAGATAAATAGATTCATGATTTATTAAATTAAATAATAGAATATCAAATAAATCCATGTCTAATAAATTTACATTCTAGAGCATGAAACATGAAACATGATTAACAGAAATACATATTTAATCGAAATATTGAAAACAAGGAATCTAACCAAATTCTGTGTGATACCACAGTGTCCTTAAAACAGATTAGCCCCCTCACCGTGGGTGCTGGAGGAACGTCGACTTCTGTCTCCAAGGATAAGATGGTTTAGACTAGCTAACGCAGAAGCATCTTTTGTTAGCTTTGGTGAACCGACACTAGCAGCACTCTCTCACACTTTCACACAGGAAGAATATATTATAGGAGAAGCAAACTGACTGATATATTCTGGAAGCAAAAAATCTGTACCAAAACCAAGGGAGAGGTCTCCTTTTATACACCATGGGGGAGAGAGGAGGAGCCTCCAGTCATGAAGGCTAGCCACTAATGCCCATAAAGGCTAATGGCCATTACTCCTACAAAACTGCTAGAGTAATCAAATATATATTCTGCATACACAAATGTGTATATTTGCAGCAGACTTGGCCCAAAAAGTTTAGGTTGCTGGACCACCAATCCGACCCAGCCCAAACGTAACCCATTGCCTCAAGCCCAAGCCTAAGCCTAAGCCCAAGCCCAATCCACGACCCACGGATCATAGACATGGCCCATTCTGGGCGGCGGGCGGCGCGTGCACACACGCTCGTGTGGTACTTTTTTTATAACCAACTTGGACCATAGTTGTAGCTCAACTTTTTGTGCTCCTTTCGGATACGATTAGCCCTACAGTTCAGACTTCTGTGGTTTTGAATCTAATATCACAAGTGTAATGTGAAATAGATAAACACAAAAGAGTCCAAATCTAGCAAATCTTTTGGAAAATCGATTTTGAATAAAAATGTCAAAAATGGACTGTTTTGCCAGATACTGAGTCGCCACCTAAATATTTTTGGAAAATTTAGAAAACCCATGACTCATGCCAAAGGCCACGTGTTCGTCATCACCAAGATTGTCTCGGCTCGGGAACTTAGGTACGAGAGGGGAAGGTCATGAATTGAGCACCCCACTCGTCCGATCAAAGATCGGCCTCTACTAATCATAATGTGATTCTTATCTATATTATATGCTATTGTTCCGGTTATTAGGCTATTATTACTATGTGATGTGCACACAAGTATAGACTGATTTGCAAAAATTGGAACATTTGATTCATGTTTGTTTTTTTGAAAAGTGTTTCGAATATGTACCACTTAAAAAAGTGATCTCATATGCACATTACTCAAATTATTCCAATTCAAGCAATTAGCCTTCATCCACAAGCATTCAAGCAATTTATCACTTAAGTACTTAGTCTCATGGATAAGCATGTTAGTCATGGCAACAATCACACTCACGCAATATGCTAAAGCACAAAAATGCTCACCTAGTACTCTGAGGTGAGCCAAAAGAAACAAAAGAGTTAGAAAACATGCATGCTCCTAACTAATGCAACATGACTAATGCAACACATGCGATATGTGACTAATAGGCTTGGCTACTAATTATGTCATGTGAGTCAATTTAATAGCATGCAATTTAAACATGTGTTCAGCGAAGTAATAAACGACAATGCTTTGTTAGAATGATGAACCGAGCCTCGATTCATACAAGACAAATGGATGCAAACATGGGGAATGCTAAAAGAAACATGATGTTTTAAACTACCCATTATAAGCAAGTAAATAAAAGGGAGAAAGACGTTGTGTTGGAAGACATACACATTATTACAAGTTTGGCCTCGCACAAGAGGGTCCGAATAAATGCCCTAGCTAATTACTACCTAATTAATTAATTATTACAAATCAAATGAAGTAAATTAACTACACTAGCTAATTATTACAACACCAAATTTAACTAACTATTCTACCTAATTAAAATAATTACAACACAAAACTAACTAGCTATTCTAACTAATTAGTTACAAGTCCGCTACTCCAAGCACAATACACTAATATTACAACATCACTTCACAGATCCTGAGAATCGAGGGATTCCATGCATGGATGTAGATTTCCACCCGATAATGCTCTCCGTTTTGCTACTGGAATGCCTATGTTGCACAGTTAGAAAATTGCACATGTTTTTCCCCCAGCCTCTGCTCTGCTAGAAAAAGGACACTGCCTGCCTGGAAAAAGTGGCCGACAACCCAGAAGTAGTGGCCGGCTGGCCACAAATAGTGGGTTGCCGTCCACTAAAAGTGGCTTGCCGGCCACTAATGTTGGTTCTTCCCTGCAGCAACAGAGGACAAACAGAGCACAAATCAGAATATTCTCAGGGGATGTTTGTCCACCATACCTCTCCTTATTAACAAACAGGTCAAATGAGGGGTAGGCTTGATTCGCAAGCTATCAATCGACGCAATTGCATTACATGATGACTTATGAATCAAGGGACACAATTTCAATAAATGGTAAGGAAAGACCAACAAAACCTCCTCTCTATCATGGATTGATCAAGGGAAGTGGTTGACCTTGGAAACTTTAACCATTTCATCATTAACAAGTATGAAATGCCTCAAGTCTCCATGTGTTCAATTAACGTCCAATTGAACACCAAATTATCTTATTATCTTGTTCCATTTTAGTCCAAGTTTTATTACTTCATTTTAATTACCTTCCATTCCTTAATTCATTTAGTCCAATAATGAGCTTTAAGTCCTCTAATGGAGAGAAGTACCCAACCAAATGTTGATTTAGGCATGAGAGAGATGTCATGCCACTGGTAATGAACCCCTAAAGAGATTAAACCATTAAGCATAACAACCTTAATCTCAATCTTAAACAAACAATCGGTTTGAAACCACCCTCAAAGCAAATAAAAAACCAAGAAATGTGGGAGGTTGTAGAGATGCTCAGAGGTGAACGCAAGTATGGAAAGTAAGAAATAGAGGCTATCAACTCAAATAGGTTGGTGGCTAAAGCCTAAACCACCAAGCCTATGAGGACCATTACACTACAAACACATTATACAAAGCATGAATGAAGCTAACACATAAAAATAGTCCTAAAACAGTCCAAAAAAGTGCAGGAATGAAGACAAAAACAACTACAACAACTAGCTAAAATATTGAGGAATTAAAACTAGCACACAAGCACAAGGAGGGGAGGCTAACCCCTCCACTTTTGGGACTTCAAAACATGATTTTAACCTCTGAAAAACCTCTGAAAATCAATGGTAAAAAGCTCAAAAAAAGTTGATGAAAAGGTGGGAAACACAAGGGCAAAGGCCTTAGAAGCAAGGTTCAAAGAAGGGTTATCAACCCCTTTACCTTTAATGGCCTTAAACCACAAGTTTCAACCCAAAAATACAGGTAATAAATAGCTCAAAAATAGCAAGAAAAGATAGAAAACAAGTAGTGTAAAGATGGTACAAAATCACTAGAATGTATACCTCTTGAAGATGAATGATCCTTTGAGTTACAAACCACTAATTTCACACTCTCAAGTGTCTCAAGAGCTAAAATTCAAGCCCAAATTACCTCAGCAAGGAACTCTCTAGGTTTGGTTTAGAGTGTTTGAGCAAAGGCTATGTAAGTTGCAAAAGAGAGAGAATTGTAGAGAGAGGATTTTTTCAAAATTTTGCTCTTTCAAAAATATTTTCTCTCTCCTAAAATTTTCAAACCTTTAAACCAAGAGGGGAGGTCATCTATATATAGAAAACCATGTGTCTATCTCGAAAATATCTGTATACATATAGCTGGAATGGTGCATGTACATGGGGGGATAGCTGGCAGAAAATATCTAATTTTTTGCACTAGTGGCCGGCTTAGTGGACGGCATGACACATTAGTGGGCGGCATGCCACACTAGTAGGTCTGTAGGTCCCTGGAAGATCAGGCTTGAAAAAACATTGTTTTGGTTATAAGTTCAACACTGAGGTTTCTTGCCTTGGAAGTCAAGCATTTGACAAGTGTACACATTCATCATTGAGTGATCAATCAGTGGTGCCCAAGTCTTAAGAGCCGTCAAAAATGGGGTGTCTACAATAGTCTTGGCCCAAGCCCATCCTTGAAGCATCCATAACTCCCTTCGAAAAATTTGAATGCCCCAAAAGGCTCATGCCCTTCTTATAATCTTGAGGTTTAAAAACCCATCAAAGTTTTCCTCTACAATTAATGTGGGATTCGTATTTATACACAATTCCCAAAACCTTATTCATGAGGCTGTCTTTATGAGACAATTTCTCATTCAATTCTCAATGGTTTTTGGTCACTCTTTTTGTGGTGTAAAGACATTGTTATAAAGAATCTAAACCCATTTCATCCTATCTCAACCGATGGTTGGGACCTACTTTAATTTCACATTAAAGTCACCAAAAAACTATTTTTTTCCAACAATCTCCCACATGAATAAAAATTGACGGAATAAAGAAAACGGACAACGTTTACAACAAAGACTCGGAGAGAGAGCACACAGACTGACCTTGCATCAGAAAAGGTAGCTGTTGGCCTTGAACCTTTCGGAACAAAAGCCTATCGGATTTACTGGCTGACTAGTGAACGTGATTGTAATACCCTGTTCCGTAATATGTTATTGGTCCTTAATATGATGTGATTATGTGTTTTGATATGATTTTGTGTTCCATTATGTGAAAATATTGTTTTGAAGTTCTACCTGTTCACTATAGGAATATCTGTTGAATAATCTGCTTTGCGAATTAAATGAGGGCCCTATCGGCCACAGAACCCAAAATTAACTACGCCTTTGTAATTAGCGTAATTTTTAGAGCACGGTGAAATTTAATTAGAAATTGATTCTGGTCAGATTAAATTGATTCATTTAATGGCATTGTGCTCAAATTGTTTAATATTCTTAAATTGGGACTTAGTGGGATTTGTTGGATAGGAGCATTACACCCCAATTCCCTCCTTTCTGTATTTTGACTGACCTTGGACTCAAAACCAGAGAAAGGGCCGGTTATAGAGAGAGAAAGGGAGAGACTTGTGTAATTTGGGCTCAAGACTTGGGGATTGGAAGTCTAATTCAAGATTTAATCATGGATTGTGAGAATCAGCTCCTATGTGATAATTCTTGGATTAGAGTTTCTAATTTTGTGTGCTCAAACTAATTTGGTGATCAAGAGTAAATTGAAATGAAATTGGGTTGTATTTGTTGAATTGAAGCTAAATATGTGCATGCATGTAGGAAATCACCTTGATATTGTATGTTTGAGCACAAATATGATAATCCATGTGAAATGTTAAAGGAAACCCATGTTTGATCACCCTTTGTGTTATCTAAGTAGAAAATGTGGCTAATCATCACATGCATGTACAATTTGAGAAGATATGAGCTTGAATGCATGAGTTTGTTATGTTGGTGTTGAGTTTAACACATTTTGGAACAATACATGTAGATAAATCAAGAAATTGAGCTCCATAATGTTATAATCTTGCATTGGTGCCATGTTAGTATGTTATATTGGGATTTGAGTCATTGCATGCAAGTATTGTGGCTGGAAAGTCGAAATGAAGCTCAAGAAACTATTTTGGGTTTTCTAGAATTTTGAGGTCCGCTCGAGCGGGGAACATGACGCTCAAGCGGGAAAATCGTGCCTCCCAGCACTTTTTGCAAAGTGGATGTGCGCTCGAGCGGGATATCTCATGCTCGAGCGGGAAGCTATGTAGACAGGAAGTACGCTCGAGCGGCCGAGTTCACGCTCGAGTGGGAATTTGAGTAACCAGCACTTTTGCAGGCTTAAGGGTCCGCTCGAGCGGGGACCCTGTTTTCTGAAATTTTGAAAATGCATCTGTGTTCTGTTTCCGTTCCCTTTCACTTCTAAACACTCTTAGGCATGCATTGAGCATTGTGATTGAATTAAAGAGATAAGAATAAAGCCTAAAGAGGAATATGTGAATTAAAGAACGGATTGACTATTTATGACCCATATGTGTTAGTGATATATTAGGGTCAAGCTCCAGGGCAAATCCACATGCCGACCACTGTGAGTAATATATAAATTATGTTATTGTCCCATTTGCTTACTCTTATGTAAGTTTTGTAAAGTTCATTAATTTGAATGGTGGACAAGTTTGATATAAAGGCCTATGTGCCAGTTTGATATGAAAGGCCTATGAGCCAGTTTGATATGAAAGGCCTATGAGCCAGTTTGAAATGGAAGGCCTATGAGCCAGATTGATATAAATATGGGCCGAAGGCCGTTTGATATAAATGTGGGCCGAAGGCCGTTTTGACAAGAAAGTGTATTGGGCATAAGAGCCGTTTGACAAGAAAGTGTATTTGGGGCCTAAGCGCCGTTTCGACACGAAAGTGTGATTGGGCCAAGGCCGTTTTGACAAGAACGAATGAGTGGGCCCAGAGGCCGTTTTGACATAAATGAAAGATAAAGAGTCCAAAGGCCAGTATGTTTAGAACCACAGTACTTGACTTACATTGTGTATATATATGTTAATTAGAAATATGAATGGCCTAAGCCGTTCGGAATATGTTGTTCTACATATGTGTGTATCTTCTTATTTTTGATATTATTCACTGGGCTTTCGCTCACGCTCATTCGTGTGTTTGTAGGTGAGCTATGAGAGGTCCGACCCAGCCCCTGTGAAGCTAGTGTGGAACAACCAAGTCTTTGAGAGTCAGCCCCTGCGTCTCACGTACGAGACCCGTCTTCGCCTTCTGCTTTGTATTATATTCTGTCATGTTGGCGAAGACTTTGTATCTGTTGTATATAGTTTTTGAC
Organism: Camellia japonica; assembly: GCA_030407325.1. Classification (NCBI taxonomy): domain Eukaryota; kingdom Viridiplantae; phylum Streptophyta; class Magnoliopsida; order Ericales; family Theaceae; genus Camellia; species Camellia japonica. The sequence continues at coordinate 108,884,657 of JAPPVO010000017.1, read as the reverse complement.
GGGGTGACTTATACTATTATGATCCTGTATGTACGGAGCTTTGTGTTAGTACATATTTTGAAGTGAGTTGATTAAATGTATCAGTATGGTTTGTCATGATGTGCCATGTAAGCACAGCTTATGGACAAGTTTTAAATTGCTTCCGTTTGGGCCCTCCATTAATTCTATCGAAATATGTTGGTTTGGTTTGGTTTGAGGCCATAGGTAATCTCATAATTGCTGGCCGGTTACGTCCTTAACCCACGGGGGCGGGTTCGGGTCGTGACAATGATGTCTTGAACTGTTCTGCCCTTTTTTGTAAACGAGACACTAGACCTCACATAGGAGTTAGTCCAACCATTGTTCTTGTTCTCACTTGTGTGTCTGGTATGGCCTTGGAACACTAGCCTAGTTCAGTGAGTGGCTTTAAAGAATTCGACCTTCCTAATTCTTAAAGAAGCGGCCCCACTTCACACTCACATAGGTGACCTATATAAGGTATCTCATTATACCATGGTTGATTATTCAAATCACTTAGGTCATTAAAAGTATTAGCTTAACCTTCCAACCCCATAGGGTATTATTGTACAAAGGAATGGGCTAGAGGATTTACCTCTTCAGTGACTCACCCGTTACTCGAAATTAGGTTGTCTCTTTGAACCTAGATCTTGGATCTCTAGTCAACTAGGTTGGGTTTGCTGTTCCGGTAACATTATTAAAGGCCTTAGCCCCATTCCTCTTGACGACGTTTCTACTAACTCTCGATTTAACCCTTTGGTTGGCAGATCTGCAATGTTGTCCTTAGATTTTACATAGTCTAGAGAGACAATTCCGTTAGAGAGTAGTTGTCGTATGGAATTTTGTCTATGATGGATATGTCTAGACTTTCCATTATACATATGACTCTATGCCTGTCCAATCGCTGATTGGCTATCACTATGAATACAGATAGTAGGCACAGGTTTTGGCCAATGTGGAATATCCTCAACGAACTGGCGATGCCATTTAGCTTCTTCAGTTGCTTTATTCAAAGCAATAAACTCAGATTCCATCGTTGATCTCGATATAACGTTTGCTTGGAAGATTTCCAAGACACAGCTGCCCATTCGAGGGTAAACACATAACCACTAGTAGATTTGGAGTCCTTTATATCAGACATCCAATTAGCGTCATTATACCCTTCTAGTACTACTGGGTATCTGGTATAATGCAGCCTATAATCCCGGGTGTAGTGTAGATAACCTAACACCCGCTTAATGCCTCTCCAATGAGTGGCATTCGGATTACTCGTGTATCTACTAAGCCTGCTAACCAAGTAGGCTATATCTGGCCTTGTACAACTCATCAAATACATCAAACTTCCAATGACCCAAGAATATTCTAGTTGAGAGACACTCTCACCATTATTCTTGGTCAAATGTAGACTCACGTCTACTGGTGTCCTAGACACACTTGTATCTGATTTTCCAAATTTCTCAAGTATCTTCTCACATAATGAGATTGAGAAAGTACAATACCACTAGATGTTCTAGTAATCTTAATACCTAGAATGATTTGCAAGGCCCATATCTTTCATGTCAAACTTAGAGTTTAACAATCTCTTAGTAGTTCGAACCATTTCATTATTACTACCAACAATGAGTATGTCATCTACGTATAGACACAAAATGACATAACCTCTGTTAGTGTCTTTAACATATATGCACTTGTCACATTATTGATTCTAAACCTATTTGACAACATAGCGTTGTCAAAATTCTCATACCATTACTTAGGTGCTTGTTTTAAACCACATAATGATTTGATAAGCTTACAGACTTTCTTATTTTTCCCTAGAGCTGAAAACCCCTCTGGTTGTTCCATGTAGATTTCTTCACCTAAATCTCCATTTAAGAAAGCTATCTTTACATTTATTTGATGTATCTCTAGACCACGTAAAGCGGCTATCGCAATCACCATGCGAATGGATGTAATCATTGTCACAAGTGAATATGTATCAAAGTAATCTAGGCCTTCTTGCTGCCTGTATCCTTTGATAACTAGCCTAGCTTTATATTTATCAATTGACCCATCAGCCTTCATCTTTCTTCTAAAGATCCACTTACTCCCCAAGGCCTTACTGCTTGGGGGTAGATCAACCAACTCCCAAGTATGGTTCTGTAAGATGGAGTCAATTTCACTTTTAATAGCTTCTTTCCATAAGGGATTTTCTGGTGAACTCACAGCTTCATGGAAAGTTCGAGGTTCTCCCTCTAACATATAAGTCAAGAAGTTCAGGTCAAAGGACTTGGCAGTCCTAGCCTTTTTACTCCTTCTTGGCTTCATCTACTTCCTCATCTTGATTATCTACTTGATTATCATCTTAATCATATGCAAGTTCCTTCTCAGAACTTTGATTCTCTTCTCGGGGTTTGGCAAGGAAATATGTCTTCAAATAAAGACGCATTCCTTGACTCCATTATGGTATTCTTGTGGATATTTGAAATATCAGACTTGTGCACAAGAAACCTATATACACTACTATTTGTGCATAACCAATGAATATACAATCCACGGTTTTTGGACCTATCCTAACCCGCTTGGGTGTAGGTACCGCCACTTTTGCAAGACATCCCCACATTCGTAGAAAATTAAAGAAGGCTTGCGGCCTTTCCATAATTCATATGGAGTCTTTCTGTTTTCTTCCGAGGGATTCTATTTAGAATGTAATTCGCGAGAGAATTTCTTCCCCCCACAAGTTTTGTGGTAATCCAGAACTTATCAACATTGTATTCATCATCTCCTTTATCATCCTATTCTTCCACTCAGCAATCCCATTTGACTGAGGAGAATATGGGTCGTGGTTTGATAGATAATCCCAGATTGAGTAGAAATCTCAATAAACGGTGATTCATACTCACCATCACGATCACTTTTTAAAGTCTGAATCTTGTGGCCTAATTGATTCTCAACTTCATTCTTATAAAGAATAAACTTGTCAACAACCTCATCTTTGCTTTTGAGCAAATATACATAACAATACTTAGTGCAATCATCAACAAAAGTGATGAAGTATTTATTGCCAACACGTGATTGTATAAACTTTAAGTCACACACATCACTATGCACTAAGTCCAACGGCTCTGAACTTCTTTCATTTGAATGAAACGAAGATCTTGTCAACTTCGCATCAACACAAGTTTCACACTTGTGTTTCGGATTAATCTTAAAAGATGGTATGTGATCTAACTTGATTAATCTACGTAAAGATTCAAAGTTCACATGTTCTAGTCTACCATGCCACAAATTGGAAGACTTAAGCATGTAAGTAGAAGAAGATGCATCTTTATTTATCTTTGGGATAACATTCATTACATTGAGTTTAAACATACCCCCCAATTTATATATCCCTTACCCACATACACTTTGTTCTTGGTCAGAACGATCTTGTCGGACTCAAAGACCATACCATGTTTGCTGAGAAGAGACCCTAAAACAAGATTCTTACGAATGTCTGGAACATATAGGACTTCTGTTCAAGGTCAGCTCCTTTCCTGAGGTCAACTTCAGGACCACCTTTTCTTTTCCCCTCAATAATTGAGGTAGCAGAGTTTCCCATAAACAACTTCTCACCGTTTGTAACCGACTCAAAAGTTGTAAACAATTTCTTCTTGGAGCAGATGTAGCTGTAGCAACAGTATCGATCCACCATTCTCTTGGGTTTGAACCCACCATATTCACCTCAGAGACAATGACAGACAAGTGCATATCATCCTCATCATGGGAGTGCTTTCCATATCTGCCATGTGAGCTCGGGGTTTGGTTTTGTATGACTTCTTCTGCTTGCGGCAGTCACTAGCCCGATGCCCCTCATTACCATAGTTGTAGCACTTCCCCTAAGAACCGATAACTAGGTTCCTGCGGCTTGTATGCCGGCTTCTTTATAACACCACCCCTTGGCCCCAACTTTGAGCCCTTGTTCAGAAGGGCCTTATTCCTTATCCTAGAAGATTTGCCATGCTCAATGACATTGGCCTTCACAGAGGAGGTACTCCCTCATTTCTTTCTATTATCCTCCTCAATTCAGAGTTAATGACTAGTTCAAAGGCATCCCTTAGCATGAATTTCATGCAAGATTACTTGGAACTCCTGGACTTGGCTCATCATAGTTTTTGAATCGATCATTTTAAAGTCCAAGAACCGGCCAACGACAAATTTCTTTGCCTTGGCATCCTCTATCCTGTATTTCTTGTCCAGAGATTCCCATAACTCCTTTGCTGAGCTCTTGGCACAAAACACACTGTAGAGTGAGTCTGCCAAGCTGTTGAACACATAGTTCTGGCAAAGATAGTCTGTCTGCTTCCATGTGTCAAGCGCTATGACCTTCTGCCTGTCTGGCTCATTCTCTGCCACGGCTGAAGGATCCTCACTCAAAACCTTTGCAAGGTTCAGCGTGGTCAAGTAGAACAATCTTTTGTTGCCATCTCTTGAAGTTCACCCCAGCAAATTTCTCTAGGCGCTCATGGTGACTGAGTGGTCCTCCGGGAACAGCCGAGTAACACCAAGGTTGACCACAGAGGTCACAGTAGTAGGGGTTGGCAAGCCAATTGCCCTAGGGTTTAGATTTCTACCAACATTAGCAGTAGCAGCAGCATCGTTGACAGTTGCCATTTCTAAAAAATGCACCAGAGTATCACTTTCTGTGTTTCTAGAAATTAAATTTAACACTAGAAAATCCCACAGTGAAAAGTTAATTCAAAATTAGTCTCACCTCTAAATCTAGAATCGAACATGGTCAAGAATGTTCTCAGAAAAAAACTGGAGGGGTCACGTCGGTCCCACCTAAAACCTAGTTAATCTTTAGACAAAACTTTCAAGAGCATGTTGACTCCTAATCCGTGAGAAACAATTTTTAGAATTAAGTTTTCCAAATGATGAACTAGGTTAAAACAACCTAAGGTTTCACACTTACAAGCAATTTAAAATTGCTAACCAAATTATAAGCAATATAAAAAAAAAAATTGCTACAACAATTACAAGCAAATAAAACTTGCTTTTACATAATGGTAAAACAACCATAACAAATTCTCAAGCAAAAACAAATTGCTTCAATACAAGACGAGTAAACCAATCCAATTGAGGATTGTCAGTAGTCCAAATTTTTATTTGACATTCCCAAATCCTATTCATTTGGATTTGTATTGTTTCCATTTCCTTTGGCATAGGTATGCCTACAAAGAAGGTTAGTAGCAAACTACAACAAAATACAAACAAATAATCTAAAGAAACTTGTAAACTAATCAATTAATTTAATAACAAAACTAATTATGTTAGACAAGTTATACAATTAAACTTATAACTTCTAAATAAATTACAAACTTTATAACTCTAAAAGTAAACTAAATTAATTGACAAGAGTTATTGGAAATTATAACACAATAATCATATACATAAATTTAGACAAGTTACAAAAAATTTAATAACTCCAAAATTAAATTAAAATGAATTTCCATGAGTTATAAATGAATTTAAACATGTAAATAATTCTAGCAATTAAAATCATGCAAATATACTAGAAAATTATAAAGCAATTTAACATGCATATTATATTGTAAAACTAGAAGCATGCAAATTAAGCAATATTTATTTATTCACTTAAATAAATTAAACAGTAGAACAAAACCAATTAATTTCTATTCATAAAGTTCATGCAGTAGACTAAGACCACAAATACAAATTGGAAGCAAACAAATATGAACCAATCAATTAATTATTAAACAAATTAAATTGCAAGTTTTTTTTTTTTTTTCTTCCCTTAAGCATATCTATTTAACTTAATCAATTGGAACAACTCATTTTTGAAATTAAGCAAAGCTAACAGAAGTACCAACCAATATAATATAGGTAAAACAATGGGCTTAATCTACAAACAAATTAAATTAGCAATCAAATTCATATATTGCACAGCAACAAGCATATGAATTAATGTAATCATGTATGTATACATATTAAATGTACATATGCATTCTAATTACCAAGTGTATTAACAGTGACCAATTATCAAAACAATATACAATTGCAGGGAAAAATTATTACATACTATTTATCATAATTCATAGGAAAAAAAAATATGTTTTAAGTTTGTTGTTTAAATTATATAAATTAACCAAGATAAATAGATTCTTAATTTATTAAATTAAATAATAGAACATCAAATAAACCCATGTTTAATAAATTTATATTCTAGAGCATGAAACATGATTAACAGAAATACATATTTAATCGAAATATTGAAAATAAGGAATCAGACCAAATTCTGTGTAATACCACAGTGTCCTTAAAATAGATTAGTCGCTTCACCGTAGGTGCTGGAGGAACGTCGACTTCTGTCTCCCAAGATAAGATGGTTTAGATCGGCTAATGTAGAAGCACCTTCTGTTAGCTTTTGGCGAACCGACAATGGTAGCATTCTCTCACACTTTCACAAGAAGAATATATTATAGGAGAAGCAAACTGACTGATATATTCTGGAAGCAAAAAATCTGTACCAAAACTAAGAGAGATGAGTCTCCTTTTATACACCATGGGGAGAGAGGAGGAGCCTCCAGCCATGAAGGCTAGTGTTTCAGGGTCAATTTTCGAATTAAAATTTTTAGCCTGCAATGGCACTAAGTTGCAGCACTTAGTCTCAGCCAATTATCAATACACACTCACACAATGAGTTATAACAAGTAAGAGAGAAGGCAACGCGAAATTACAGGAAATTCCCAACCTTTATTATTGCACCAACAATACAATGGAATGCCTATGGAAACTCTTACAATACTTGATCCCTTTCGAGTTCCATGGCCATGCCTTATATAGGCTTACAATCAGTTACAAAGATACAACTAGCAATACAAGGACAACATGCCAAGTGGCATGGCAGTTGACACCCCTAAATGCCTAGGGACTTAGGAAAAAATCCAGAACTAACTGCTAATAATTGCTCCTATCTTCTAGCCTTGGTTCCTGAATTCCAGGCTTGTCTTGTCTTTGCTTCAACACAAGTAACTGTTGTCAATAGACATGCATAACTGCTGATAACCGCCATGTTGTCTGCCTTATTAGGCCAGCTACGAATTTGGTTGTCTTGGCCACCAGACCAAGTCTTGCTCATTGATTGTCTTTAACCCCCAAGTATGCTGCAACTCATATTCAGGTCATATTAATGCCTTGCATCTGTGCAAATGCTTCCCATACTTTGGCCAAGGGTTGTGTGCTACTGCCTCAACACTTTGTCATCTTTTCATCTTACTGTCTTGGCATGCCACCATTATGCCGTGGCCTTGGTTGGACATGGGTGCAAGGTGTTGCCAATGCCAACTATGCAGCCTTCAAGTAGAAGGTGCTAACAAACCACCCCCACCAGAAGAAGCCAATGTCCTCATTGGTAGGGTCTTTAAGTACTCTTCGACTTGTTTTTTCGAACTGCCACAACGTTACATCTTTTTCCCAACTTGCATCAGATTCTGGGGAACCCTTCTACTTCACTAAGTAATGGGTCTTTCAATTCTTTTTTCTTTAACCCTCAGTCTTGTGATCAAGAATCCGTTCTACCTTCCTGTCAAACTGCTTTTGATCACCAGAGGTGCCCTCCGAGCCTGTTTCCTTCTCAAGTTTGTTCGATCCTCATGAAAAGGTTTCAAGAAACTAACATGGAAAGTTGGGTGGATTTTCAACCGATCAGGCAACACTAGCCTATACAACATTGCCCATACGTTTTAAGATTTCAAAGGCGCCATCGTATTTTGAAATTGAGCCACAGTGCACTGTCTTACTGCTTATCTTCTTCCAAATTTGAGGAATAAGCTTCAGTAGCACTTTGTGTCGCACTTTGAACTCTAAGGGTCTCCTCCCTTTGTTAGTATACTTTTTCATTCTTTTGCTTGCTTTAGCTAAACTATCTTGTGCTTCCTCCAGCAACTCTTTTTGGTCCTTGCAAAGCGGTATGCTGCTGGACATCTACCACCAGAGCCTGTTTTAGCCACTTCGTGAGGAGTTAGGGGCTGTTGCCCCGTCGCTAATTCAAACGGACTCATCCCGGTTACAGATGATCTGTGCAAATTGTAACAAAACTGTGCACTATCCAACAATTCGACCCAATTATTTTAGCTTGCGGTCACATAATGTTGGAGATACTCCTCAAGCAATCCATTCATCCTCTCGGTCTGGCCATCCGTCTAAGGGTGATTCGCTGTGGAGAAATTTAATTTTGAACCCAACAATTAAATAGCACAGTCGAAAACCTTCTCGTAAATTCTGTATCCCTGTCACTAATTATGTCCTCAGGCAAGCAAAAGTATTTTACAACATACTTATAAAATAAATCAACAGCAATGTCAGCAGGACAAGCATGAGGAGCAGGGATAAAGACAACATACTTAGAAAAAGGGTCAATAATTACCATGATGGAACACATCCCATTAATTTTAGGAAATCCAGAGATGAAGTCCATGGATACTGAAACCCACGGCTTCTCAGGGACTGGCAATGGTTGCAACAACCCAGCCGCCTTCTTTCTTTCTGTCTTGTCCAATTGGCACACCATGCAAGTTTTGACATAAGCCTCACGTCGTCTTCTATTTTCGGCCAAACATAAGAACAAGACTAGAGTGCTATCATGCGTTGTTGTCCCGGATGACCAGCCCACTGCGGATCATGCGTTTCTAAGAAGTTCCAATCTTAGTCCCCCGACACTAGGGACATATAACCTATCTCTTTTGCCATGGAGAAGACCATCTTCAAGCCAATACCAATGAGCAATACCATCATTTACTTGTTGCACCAACAGTTGATACTCTGAGTCAATTGTAGCACTGTCCCTGATCCTTTTAGCAATTGTGATTCTATGTTAGAAATAGCAGCCATATAGTCAACTATCTTCTTCCAGCTTAAGGCATCAGCAACTAGATTGTGTCGTCAGGCTTGTGTCGCCATTCAAAGTCATATTCTTCAAGGAATTCTTGCCAACGGCCTACCTTGGAGACAACTTTTTCTGAGTTTTGAAGAATGTATTGGCCACATTGTCAGTAAGAACCAAAAATCTAGATCCTAACAGGTAAACCCTCTAGGTGAGAAGGCAATGTACCACCGCCGTCATCTCCTTCTCGTGGGCTGAATAATTCTTCTCAGCAACATTCAATTTTCTATTTTCAAAGGCCACAGGTGTCCCTCTTGCACCAATACTTCTTTGAGCGCTTTGTCCGAGGCATCCGTGTGTACTTGGAAAGGTAACTCAAAATTAGGCAATCGCAAGACCGGTTCACTTGCCACCGCACCTTTCAATTTGTCAAAGGCCTCTTCACAATTAACGGACCAATCCCATTTGTGATCTTTCTTCAACAAATTAGTGAGGGGTGCAACCTTCTTTGAATATCCCTCGATAAACTTCCTGTAGTAATTTGCCAAACCCAAGAAAGATCATAACTCCGCAACATTGGTGGGTGGAGACCATTCCATAATAGCCTACACCTTCTTTCTATCCATTTTGACATGGCCTTGGCAAATAATATGCCCAAGAAACTTAATTTATTTTTGAGAAAACTCGCACTTCTCCTTCTTTACATAGAGTTTATTTTCCCGTAGTCGGGAGAATACTTTTTTTGAGATGGATCAAATGGTCTTGTAATGTTTCACTATAAATAACAATGTCATCCAAGTAAACAACTACAAACCGATCAACTTAATTATTAAAAACATCATTCATTAAATTACAGAATGTCGCAGGAGCATTAGTAAGGCCAAAAGGCATAACTAAAAATTCAAAAGAACCATATCTAGTTACACAAGTGGTTCTTGCCTCATCTCCTTCCGCAACTCGAACTTGCCAATACCCCGAGCGAAGGTCCAGCTTTGTGAAGAAAGTGGCCTTGCTAAGATCATCGAATAGATCAACCACCAAAGGGATAGGGTACTTATTTATGATAGTCTCCTTATTCAGGGCCCGATAATCCACGCACATCCGTAATGATCTATCTTGTTTTTTTTAGAACAACACTAGGGCACCGTATGGGGCTTTGGAGCGCTGGACTAAACCGGTTTCCAATAACTTTGACAATTGTTTCCTTAATTCAGTAAGTTCCAACGGCGACATTCGGTAGGGTGCCTTGGCAGGAGCCTTCGCACCAGGCACCAATTCGATTTTGTGATTAGTGGCATGCCGAGGAGGGAGAGATTTAGGCAACTCTGAAGGCATTACATCAATGAACTCCACCAAGACATCAGCTACTGCATCTGGTACTTCCATAGTAAGGTTAGGCTTCATTTCAATCAATGCTGCAAGGAATGTTTCCTCGCCTTTCCTTAGTCTGTTAAGCACTTGCACGACCGACAACATCTCATCCTTCTTCTTTGCCCCATTTTTCTTATATGGTCGAGTAGAGCCTGAACAATACAAGGTTGATTCTCATTTGAAATCAATAACCCACCCAAATATGACATCAATGCCACTTTTGCAGCCATAAAGAAATCGTTCCCAAGAATAACATCAAAGTCATCTAATGGGACTGCCATCAAGTTTATTTGTGCAGTCCATTCACCCATTGTTACCTTCATGTTTAGAGTCATCCTATGCATCGGTTGGGTTGTAGAATTCACGATCTTGATTCTGCTTGGATTCTGGACAATCTTCAATTTTAGGGACTACACTACCCTTTTAGACACAAAGTTATGGGTGGCTCCAGTGTCCACCATTGCAAACACTTCAATACCATCCATTACCACCTTTATGTACATTAAACCGGACAAAGGAGTCCTCTCTACACGGATTACATTCAGCAATTGCAAGGGGTTGACTCGAGTAGGGCCATCTGAGTCAGATCCCACTTTATCATCTTCAGCAACCATAGCGTTAAGTTTCTCACGCTTGGGACAATCCTTCGCTCTATGGGGTCCATCACAGATGAAGCACCCTTTGTTAGATTTCCCACCATTGTTTTGAGAAGATTCCACTTTTTGCTTGTACTTGGAACCATCTTTACCCTTTTTGAAACTAGACTTTTTCTCTCCTGTCTTCTCTTTCCCTTTCTTCTTGGATTTATTGGTTTCAGACGTGGATTCCTTGTTTAACTTGTAGTCAAGCAACCCATCTACTGCAACCATGGTAGAGGGTAAATCTTTGACACCAAGTCTCCAAAGTTCCAACTGGGCCCAATTCTGCAATCCAGACATAAAGTTGAAAAGTTTATCTTCCTCAGACATGTTCTTGATGTCAAGCATCAACGAACTGAATTATTTCACATAGTCCCTCAACGATTCGGAATGCTTCAACCATTTCAAGGCATCTTTTGCAACCTAAGATGTGTTGTAAGGAAGGAATTGTTCTTTAATTTCCTTCTTAAGAGTCTCCCATGTTGAGATCTCTGGTCGAGCATCATCCCCAACACGTGTACGCCACCAAAGTTTCATATCATTAGTAAGGTACATGCTTGTGATGGTAACTTTCTCCCCTTCTTACACATGAGCAGGCTTAAAATACTGCTCCATGTCCCACAGAAAATTCTCAAGTTCCATGGCACTCCAATTACCACCAAAAGCTTTAGGGTCAGGAATTTTGATTTTCGAAGGAGTCTCACCAAAATTCATATGCCCAAAGACAACCTTCTTTACAAGGGTTAGTTTGTCCATAACTTCCTGTAACTTGTCCTTCCAAGAATCCGAAATGGCAAGTGTAGACACCCCATTTTAACAGTCCTCAAGACTTGGACATCATCATTTGTGCACTCGATGATTGTATTTGCATGTGTTCGTTTTGAGTGCTCGAAATCCTCGGCGGAGTGCCCTGCCTTTGAGCCTTGAAACCTTGTATGTTTTGTGCCTTGTTTTGGACCAAAACTTGGTGTCTGGACCTTATGGTGACCTGTCGGCCACCACCATAGGCTATCGGCCGGCCAGTGGTGTGGCCGGTTGGCCACCAGTGGTGGCCGACGGCCACTAGTGTGCTTTTCCAGGTATTTGTTGATAGCTATGACAGCTATAGGCACACTGAGCTGCATCTTCATACACGTGTATGGTAGGATGTTTCTAAGCTCAAGTCATGTTTTTCTATATATAGGGGGGTTCCTCCCTATTTTTGAGGGTTAGCAATTTTGGAGCAAAATTCTCTCTCTCTCTCTCTCTCTCTCTCTCTCTCTCTTGCAATTTTGTATACATTTGCTCACAAATCCTTAGCTTTTGCCTATACCTCCTAAAGCAAATCTCCTTACCTTTGAGCTGAGATTCTTTAGGGCCCTCTTTGAGCTCTAGCAAGTGGTTTTAGCTTGGTTTGGTGCCTAAAATTAAGCTTTGCTTCAAAGGTATAAAACTTGTCTTGTTTACTTTGTTTCAAGATACTTGCTTTGCCATATATTTCAATTGTTTTTGGCCTGGTTTTGAACTCTAAGAAGCTCTGTTTTTGTGACTTAAAAGTGGTTGTTTAAGCCCTTTTTTAGTTAGGGGTGGTTCACCCTTCTTGCTTCTTTGCTTGTATAGCTTTTGTGCCTTTGTTTATCACTTTCAAATCACCCTTTTTTGGGCCCTTTAACCATGGAATTTCAGAGGATTTTTAATGGCAAAAAACTCATTTTGAAGTCCAAAATTTGAGGGGTTAGCCTCCCCTCCTTGTGTCTTGTTTGTATGCCTAGTTAGCTTCACATGTTAGCATGTTTTTCTAGCTTAACTTAGCTCAAGTCCAGCATGTCTTAGCCTCCGTTTTAGCTCTGTTTTGGGCTGGTTAGTTTGTTTGAGTCTTGTTTTGGATAGTTGTAGTGTAGCCCCATGTATTAGCTTAATGTTTTGGCTTTTCGTAACTTCAGTCCAGCATGTTTTAGATCATATTTAGGGCTATTTTACCTCTATTTTTGGTTGTTTGTTCCATTTGAGCCTTGTATGGCATGGTTGTAGTGTTAATTCCTTCACTAGCTTAGTGTTTTAAGGCTTTAACTATCACTGGCTTGAGTTGATTGCATGTTTTAGTGCTTTTATCATTCATTTCCAGCACTTAATCAATCTCTGCGATCCCCCTCAATTCTTCACTTTTGATTTGCTTTGAAAGTGGTTTCAAACCACTTGCTTGCC